>QRDG01000403.1:167432-543042 GCA_012064385.1 Puccinellia tenuiflora
GCGAACACGGGGGCACGGGGGAGAGGGGGGAGGGGAGGAGAGGGCGGGAGGGGCGGCGACGGGGACGGCCTCCGACGGCGGCGGCGCGGAGGGTCAGGGAACCCTAGGGACGGGAGCTCGATGGGAGGGAGAGGTGGCCGAAGTCTGGAGGCCCCTTTTGAAACCCTAACCGCAATTGTGTTGGTTTTTTTAATTAACTCACTTTTAAAAAAATACTGTACCGCCAAAGTAGGCCTTAGGTTTGCATGATGTTTACATAAAAATTCCTATATATTTGTAGGTGTGAGAGAAACAATGAAGGGTGATGCGGAGGATCAGACCTGTGCAGCCATCCTTGATATACGGATTTCCTTGAAAGCCTGAAGAACACTTGCAACGATATCCCATAAATAATTCCCCATGGGTGACGTTTAGGCAATCGCTGTGGGAACTGCGGCATGCATACATAGTATCCTTTTGCATAGCTGTTTCACAAGTTGAATTGGTAACCGCCCACTTTATAACAATGTCGTATTCCATAGAGAAATCAAATTGATCTTCCATAGGGGGCCCATATGGATTACTATTGCCTCTTTTGCATTACTTCCGTTCACCATGTTGCTAACAGTCAGAGTCCCATCCTCCACGGATATGTCAGTCACATGATATTGCGCATCTTCTGTGACAAAAACTGTGAGATTATGAGATTCACAATGAAGCTGAAATCTTTCGTTTGCAAAACACCCTTCTTTGAACCCAAATGGGAAGGGAATAGCCATGCCTCCACATGAACGACGACAGTGTTCTATTGGCTTCGGGTTATAATCTGCTTAAGAGTAGATAGACACATGCAAAAAAAAAAAAGTAAGAACGACAGGCCGAAGGCTAAATAGAAGCTAATTTTGGAGAAAAAGTACCTTTCATGCATCCATCTGAAATGTAAGGGTTGACTTGTTGAACATAAGGAGGGCAGTTACACTGGTAACCACCGGACGAGGAATTCTGGCAACTGCTACCTTTGCTACAGGCATAGCTTGCGTTGTTCCTTTGTGCACTTTCACAGTTTGGTTGGTCCATGATGGTAACACCAAGGTACGCGCCATCAATAATATTGCTTGGATTTGTCAGACTTGAGAAAACAGCGGTTGTATTACGTCTGTATTCATAATCATCATCTGTCACGAAAGCCATGATGCCAGGGTGCAACCAATCTGATTGTGTTGCAGTAGTATTAGTGCTGACAAGTTCTGCCCGAAAGCCTGGCAGGTCCCTTGGGAACCGGATGAAGCAGCAGCCTATTCCATTACAAGGCACTCCAGCTGGTGCCTTCTTGCCTGCGCATCTACTCATACAAGAACCAACGATGTCTCCCGTACCATACTCGAACAAGGTGACGTCAAAATCACAACCAGCTACGAACAAAGTATTATCGCTAGTGATAGTAATACCTCTAGCAGGGGACTCCCATGACATGTTGTACGTATTTGTACCTGGCCTCGTTGTAAGGTTGAAGAATATAGGGACCAACAAAAATCCGCCGTAGCTCATGTTAGTGACCTGGACAGTGCTGCCGCCAAAAAAGAGCTTGGGATGCTTGGTGGAGTTGTCGCAGGTGAGATCGTAGCCTTGTCGGAAGCAGCCGGACCCTATACCGAATGGATAGGAGATCTCGACGTCGCCGCACCTTGGGATGCAGTGAGCCAGGGACTCCTTAGAAGGTATCTGCAAGATCCCTCCGGTGGCTGCGGCCGATGCTTGCTGCGCAGCCGCCGAGAAGATGAGCACAAAAGACATGGCGATGAGCATCTTGCTCATCGGTGCGCTGCCGCTAGCGCGGGTAAGCTGGACTGTCTAGCGTTGGTGTTGGTGTTGGTGTTTTTGTTTGCGCAATTTGTAGGCTGTATAAAGGCGACGCCAGCTACGAGGCATCTATAGTTTCAATCAAAAGAGTAAATGTAGTTAGGAATTCCAGGGCCACTATTCCCATCAGATGTGATGGTCGTTGCTAACGTCAACACGACTCGCCTATGGCCGCTGCTCGCTGCTAGCTGATAGCCACATGAAAAGTCAGATTCAATGCCAAGAGCAAAAAATCTATGCAAGACTTGTGAATTGCCACATGTAGTTGCTAACGCTAGTAAACGATTTTCTACCTGTAATATTTCCACCCGGCCAATGTTATGTCTACCAGGAAAAGTACGTGTAGGAGTAGCGTCCTATCCTAGATAGTCATAATTTAATTAGAAATGTCATATCAATTGCTATAGTTCTCAAAAAGAATGCCAGATGCTACAAGTGTCCTAGTTCTAGATATATTTTTTTTTACTTTTATGGCGATGATTCTTAGTTCTAGTTTGGTCGTGAAACTATTGGGTTGAAATATTAATTTTAAAGTGCTACAAAAACATGCGGTGTGACGCTTTGCGTTCACTGTGCTAGTTGATCCAACTACGGTATTTAAAAAACAATCTATGCAGATTGAACTAGAGAAGGATAACATAGAACCATTCATGATGGTGTGTTGGAGGGAAGAGAAATAATCGTGAAACAGTAGTAAAAGGCATGCAACAGCGGAACTTTTCCGAACGAGAAGAAATGAATTGTTCATATTAGTTCGAAGACTACCGGAAAGCACACGTTCCATAGGCAACATAGATCATTTCAACAACAATACTTGAGGGTTCTATTATTGGGGAACGTGATTTTAGAATTTGGCAGTTGTTTGTGTCCCAGATGCATCTCGATTTTCTCGGTCTGCTTGCCACCACACAATGAAGGAGGCAAAAAAAGAGACAACGACTGTAGGTAATAAGAACAAGTCAAGGGTCGTCAACCGACGACTCGCCCAATAATTCTGGCTAGACTAGTGCCAAAGGCTGTAAAGATAAATCGTTGTGTCAGTAACCCCAACAAGGATTGTACAATCAATGCAAGCGCTGGGGCACCAAAAAAATCCCCACTGGTGTTACCGTCGATAATGAGACGATACCTCTGGCATAAGCCAGACAACACACGTATAGTGATCGAGAACAACAAAAAAAACTACTTTGAGTTAGTTATATGTAAGAGCAGTTTTATCCCTGGTCTCATCTATTACTTGAACAATAGTGTTTCCGAGGGAAGCCATCAGCCTGAGATTTGATAGCATCCGCACATCGATCTATGCGAAGTTATATGAGGCCGCCAAATTGTCCACACTCTGGTTTATTAAGATATTCTTAAAACCGATTATAGTTTAGCATATAGTACCTGATTTGGTACCTGGTTTATTAAGACATTCAAGCAGTTGACACTGTAACTGCTATAGTTGATGCCATCACAAATGAGCTGTCTGGTGAATGGGGAGTCCCTGAAAGAGGAGTTGATTGCAAGGTTGTGTCGGGGCTGCTGGACGATGTAAACGAGGCAGTGTATATGGCATGGGCTAGGGATCTGGGTCTGGGAGGTGTTCTAGATAAACTCTTACCTACAATTCAGATTGCTAGGATGGAACCTATCACCTTTCACTACTAGGTAATCAGCTACTTTTTGCAATGTTATAACTGTCTTAAGTTGGTCTGATTAACATCTTACGGTTACTATCTGTTTGCTGTTTCATTCTATAGGCTAGTCTGTGGTGCTGCCTAGGCTTAAGCAGAGCCGTCTGTGTTAGTAATTTTGTGTTGTACTTTTTCGATTGGCATTCCTATCCTGTCAATCTACTTAAAAACTCCCTTTTTTTAAATATGATTTGAACAGCTTACAAAATGCACTGCTATTTGAGTGAGGCGATGTTCAATACCAATAGGTTGTTTCATCTTTACTTGACTATGAAGTTTACATCGCTTCACCTTAAGTTATTTCATTGACTGTGTTGTGTACAGTAAACCTCAGTTAAGTTATGAATCTCATTTTTACTTGGTGAAGTCACTAAAATTGCCATATTATATATATAGATCAAGGAGCATTGGACAGATGATCAGTTAGATGTTATTGCAGTTCGATTGAAGATATCTGACGACCTTTCTTAACTTTCTATCTCCACAAATGTGCAGGCTACAGCAATAGGGGAGGGGAGGGGATGACTAGGCTGCAACCTCTCCTGCGAGGGAATGAATGATCCACATCAACGCATTGGCCACCGACCATAACTAATCATGCTATGTTTCAGTTCTTGATTGAAGTCTATGACATATCACAAGAATTGAATTCATCATACCTTGTAGTTTCACTACTTTTCAGGACTTGCTCAGAACCATGTGTCTGGAATCTGTATGTGTTATGTGGAATTTGTATGCGACCTTTAATTATGTGTGGTGAATTCCTGTCTTTCTATTATGTTTGCTCTCATATGTCTGTTTGGTATGTTTGCTCTCTAAATTGCGTTGTCATTGAGATTTCTCTAAATTTATTTGGGACATCTCTTGGAAGAAGAGCTTTCATTGGATAGTCCTACCAAAAGAGGAGGGTGGCGGCGGCGGCGTAGTCCGGGGCGAGCGCATTGCAGTGGCCGCACCAGGGTGCGTAGAACTCGACGATGACATGGCGGTGGGACGCCAGGAAGGAGAAGTTGGAGGCGGCGAGGAGGTGGACGTGGGTCTCGTCGATCTCAGCGTCGGAGGCGGAGGAGGGGTCGTCGTAGTCGGAGTCGAAGAGGTCGGAGTCCTCCTCGTCGGAGGAGGAGTCGTCGGGGAGCCCTCCTGGAGCCAGCCCTCCGGGTCGTTGGCCTCGAGGTCGCCGGCGTTGTCGATGATGTAGTCGAGGTCGTCATCCTTGGCGGCGGTGGCGGCGGCGGGGAGGGAGGCGAAGTCCAGGAGGGAGGCGGTGGCGAGGAGGATAAGGAGCAGGAGGGGGAGAGATCGGGGCGTCGCCATGGCTGGCGAGGGGAGTGAAGAGAGCAGTGGTGGGATCCGGCTGAGAGGAGTAGAGTATTTATTTATTTGAGAAGGAAAAAAGGCCGAGACTATGAGGCGAAACCGTGTGACTTGTCCACTTTGGTGATCAAATCCAAATTCAGTTGGGGAATCATACGGTTTGTGATGCAAATCCTGGTTGGAAAATGTACACTTTTCACATGATTTATTGTTTGATTATTGTGGTAACATCCAGATTAGAGGAAGCACAAAAGTGCAAGAATCATCGTCATCGTCATCATCGGATATATCCTTAGGACACATAGGACACATAAACCCTCAAGCATTGTTATGAACGACAACACATATGGACAAATTCATGTAATTCTTTGGTCCCATATTATAAAACGTTTTTGCAAACTAGAATAGGTTATCAAAACGTCTTATAATATTGGACGGATGGAGTAGCTTGTATAGTATAGGTTCAAAGATCCATAGATTTCTCTCTTCATGGGAACAAACCAAAATGCTCTTGAGGTACCCGGAGCCCACCCTAGACGATGAATCTTCACAAGGCATTGACAATAAGCTTCGCGTGAGTAGTTGTTACTTCCTCATTATAGGAAGTGGTGCAAACGAGTTCACCATCGCACGGTCAAGTTTCTCATTAGCAGCTGAAAGGTAGTACTCTCTTGATTTTAGAGACACGCCTCTCAAAACTAACTAAATTCGCATAATCAGGTTTGTACTCTATATGGTCATTAAATCGCTTTGGTACACTAGTTTGTCTTGCACCTTCTTTTGTCTGAAGTACCAGAAGCAAGTTCCCTTGTTGACAAAAGGTTGAAGAGAAATGCGATCAACATTTCCTTCTGTTGCATCAAGAATTTTAGGCTTGCTAGGTGGGGCTCTAGTATTTCTAGGTAGTGAAGTGGCAGCAACATCTGCATCTATATTTTGATGATGCGGGAAATGTCAGCAGCTTCATCTTCTTCTCCGGTAATTACAACCCCCCCCCCCCGCATTATCCATTCTTTGGCCTAAATATATATCAATTAAAGGAACGAATACTACAACAGGTTTTGTAACCAACAATTTTTGTGTGTCGCAAACATGAAGTACTAATTGTGCTACCTCTAACAACAAACAATATTTGCTAACTAACAGAAACACATCGCTAAAAATATGGCATTTTAGGATGAGGCAACACCACTAGCATGACATGTTGTTCTAGCGATCCGATCTTGAGATTAAAAAAAACATCAAGCAACGCAAACAAATACTACCAACCAAGACGTATTAAAGCATTCATTCATCCATCAACAAACTTCTTTTCTTCAGTAAAATATATACAGGGGGCATTGCAACATTCCACCAAAACCCATCACCAACCAACCATCGTCCCCAAATTGTTTCTCTACAAGTTACTAACATAAAAAAGGTGAGGTTAATTACTAGATTCATGGTTTCATACCCTGTGAAACACTCTACCAAGTTCTTCAGATATTTGAGGGAACTCTAGAAGTGATACGAGTGCATATAAATTATAATACTTGAGAAGCCTTAATTAGTTTGTGATTCAATGTAATAATATTGGTTTGTTAGATATATGGTAAATCATTTTAACAATTTTTTCTTAAACATCTGAAATTAAATAAAAATTGCATTATGTTCACTTTTGTATTAAAAATGTATTTGTAATGATGCATGTTAGAAATGAATGAATTTTTTCGTACCGTGATATATACGATCATGTATATAGTCTTAATATCGAAAAATATTATCTAATGTAATTGTTAAGGATTATTAAATATATGATACACATTTAATAACAAGCTAAATACCAAGTAAAAATATTCAATATAAAAAGATTGACACCAATGGAGCAGCAGAAGCAGGCTGTTGGAGGACCAGGAATCTCACCCAGGTCAGGGCCTGGGCAGAGCTGGCAACCTTGCTGAAGAAGACCAAGCGCAGGCTCAACACGTTGGTCAGGGCAATCAAGAAGATGGATGAGGCGTCAGATGAGCTGCGGGAAGCTAGAATTGTTTTCTGGAATAGGTTTCATGCGATGCGTTCTGAGCTCAGCCGTACCCTAGGCGACTACTCCAATCTAGGCATCTCCCATGCCATGGCACATCTTGATGCCACACACCACTTGACCATGCAGTTGATTGATGAGGAGCTGTCACAGGCGCACAATGCATCCCAAGCTCAACACCAGGCCATCGAGCACACTCTACTGGCCCTGACTGCGCTCCGCAACTCAAACCGAAGCGCGGTCCGTAGCTGGAGCGCCTCCAAGATCTAGACCTATGCCTCAATCTGTTGCTGCTCCCCGATCACGGAATCAATGCACACGGGTTGTCGCCAAAAGATCCTCAGATGAAGCTGGTGACGTCAAGGTATGCACACTCCATCAACATGCTATGTGTCCGCATCAAGGCAGCAGAGCCCAACACACTCCATATCATCAACCAACTCTCCCAGGAGATTGATGTCCAGCTTGCAGCACCTCTGGAGTTGAACCATAGAAGATTCTCAGGAGATGTTCTGGGGGTGAATTCATTGGATGATTTGGAGGAGGCGGCAAGGATTCTGAGGCCCCACCATGACCTCCAACCTCGGCCTTCCGTGGATCCATCTTCGTGGAATCAACAAGCTCGTTGATGCAGATAAAATGGCTCTACAGATTGCTGATGGAAGCAGACCCACACACTGGGAGCAGTGGGGCATTGGCGCCCTCACGAGGGTGCAACGTGTTGCTGCTCAAGTTGTGGACCTCCGGGCTCTCCTTCGATGACTGGAAGACCTTGATGTAACCGAGACCTGAATGGCGACATCATGGACATTCAAGCAGTTGACGCTGTAACTGCTATAGTCGATGCCATCACAATTGAGCTGTCTGGTGACTGGGGAGTCCCTGAAAGAGGAGTTGATTGAAAGGCTGTGTCGGGGCTGCTCGACGATGTAAACGAGGTAGTGTTTATGGCATGGGCTAGGGATCTACGTCTGGGAGGTGTTCTAGACAAACTCTTACCTACAATTCAGATTGCTAGGATGGAACCTATCACCTTTCACTAGTAGGTAATCAGCTACTTTTTGCAATGTTATAACTGTCTTAAGTTGGTCTGATTAACATCTTACGGTAACTATCTATTTGCTGTTTCATTCTATAGGCTAGTCTGTGGTGCTGCCTAGGCTTAAGCAGAGCCGTCTGTGTTAGTAATTTTGTGTTGTACTTTTTCGATTGGCATTCCTATCCTATCAATCTACTTAAAAACTCCCTTTTTTAAATATGATTTGAACAAGCTTACAAAATGCACTGCTATTTGAGTGAGGCGATGTTCAATACCAATAGGTTGTTTCATCTTTACTTGACTATGAAGTTTACATCGCTTCACCTTAAGTTATTTCATTGACTGTGTTGTGTACAGTAAACCTCAGTTAAGTTATGAATCTCATTTTTACTTGGTGAAGTCACTAAAATTGCCATATTATATATATAGATCAAGGAGCATTGGACAGATGATCAGTTAGATGTTATTGCAGTTCGATTGAAGATATCTGACGACCTTTCTTAACTTTCTATCTCCACAAATGTGCAGGCTACAGCAAGAGGGGAGGGGAGGGGATGACTAGGCTGCAACCTCTCCTGCGAGGGAATGAATGATCCACATCAACGCATTGGCCACCGACCATAACTAATCATGCTATGTTTCAGTTCTTGATTGAAGTCTATGACATATCACAAGAATTGAATTCATCATACCTTGTAGTTTCACTACTTTCAGGACATGCTCAGAACCATGTGTCTGGAATCTGTATGTGTTATGTGGAATTTGTATGCGACCTTTAATTTTGTGTGGTGAATTCATGTCTTTCTATTATGTTTGCTCTCATATGTCTGTTTGGTATGTTTGCTCTCTAAATTGCGTTGTCATTGAGATTTCTCTAAATTTATTTGGGACATCTCTTGGAAGAAGAGCTTTCATTGGATAGTCCTACCAAAAGAGGAGGGTGGCGGCGGCGGCGTAGTCCGGGGCGAGCGCCTTGCAGTGGCCGCACCAGGGTGCGTAGAACTCGACGAGGACATGGCGGTGGGACGCCAGGAAGGAGGAGAAGTTGGAGGCGGTGAGGAGGTGGACGTGGGTCTCGTCGATCTCAGCGTCGGAGGCGAAGGAGGGGTCGTCGTAGTCGGAGTCGAAGAGGTCGGAGTCCTCCTCGTCGGAGGAGGAGTCGTCGGGGAGCCCTCCTGGAGCCAGCCCTCCGGGTCGTTGGCCTCGAGGTCGCCGGCGTTGTCGATGATGTAGTCGAGGTCGTCATCCTTGGCGGCGGCGGTGGCGGGAGGGAGGCGAAGTCCAGGAGGGAGGCGGTGGTGAGGAGGATGAGGAGCAGGAGGGGGAGAGATCGGGGCGTCGCCATGGCTGGCGAGGGGAGTGAAGAGAGCAGTGGTGGGATCCGGCTGAGAGGAGTAGAGTATTTATTTATTTGAGAAGGAAAAAAGGCCGAGACTATGAGGCGAAAACCGTGTGACTTGTCCACTTTGGTGATCAAATCCAAATTCAGTTGGGGAATCATACGGTTTGTGATGCAAATCCTAGTTGGAAAATGTACACTTTTCACATGATTTATTGTTTGATTATTATGGTAACATCCAGATTAGAGGAAGCACAAAAGTGCAAGAATCATCGTCATCGTCATCATCGGATATATCCTTAGGACACATAGGACACATAAACCCTTGAGCATTGTTATGAACGACAACACATATGGACAAATTCATGTAATTCTTTGGTCCCATATTATAAAACGTTTTTGCAAACTAGAATAGGTTATCAAAACGTCTTATAATATTGGACGGATGGAGTAGCTTGTATAGTATAGGTTCAAAGATCCATAGATTTCTCTCTTCATGGGAACAAACCAAAATGCTCTTGAGGTACCCGGAGCCCACCCTAGACGATGAATCTTCACAAGGCATTGACAATAAGCTTCGCGTGAGTAGTTGTTACTTCCTCATTATAGGAAGTGGTGCAAACGAGTTCACCATCGCACGGTCAAGTTTCTCATTAGCAGCTGAAAGGTACGTAATCTCTTGATTTTAGAGACACGCCTCTCAAAACTAACTAAATTCGCATAATCAGGTTTGTAGTCTATATGGTCATTAAATCGCTTTGGTACACTAGTTTGTCTTGCACCTTCTTTTTCTGAAGTACTAGAAGCAAGTTCCCTTGTTGGACAAAAGATTGAAGAGAAATGCGATCAACATTTCCTTCCGTTGCATCAAGAATTTTAGGCTCGCTAGGTAGGGCTCTACTATTTCCAGGTAGTGAAGTGGCAGCAACATCTGCATCTATATTTTGATGATGTGGGAAATGTCACCTGCTTCATCTTCTTCTCCGGTAATTACAATCCCCCCCCCCCCCCCCCCCCCCCTCTCATATCCATTCTTTGGCCTAAATATATCAATTGAAGGAATGAAGACTACAACGGGTTTTGTAACCAGCAAATTTTGTGTGTGGCAAACATGGAGTACCAATTGTGCTACCTCTAACAACAAACAATATGTGCTAACTAACAAACACATCGCTACAAATATGGCATTTCAGGATGAGGCAACACCAGTACCATTACATGTTGTTCTAGCGATTTGATATTGAGATTAAAAAAATCAAGCAACGCACACAAATACTACCAACCAACACGTATTAAAGCATTCATTCATCCATAAACAAACTTCTTTTCTTCAGTAAAATATATACTGGGGGCATTGCAACATTCCACCAAAACCCATCACCAACCAACCATCGTCCCCAAATTGTATCTCTACAAGTTACTAACATAAAAAGGTGAGATTGATTACTAGATTCATAGTTTCATTCCCCGTGAAACACTCTACCAAGTTCTTTAGATATTTGAGGGAACTCTAGAAGTGATACGAGTGCATATAAATTATAATACTTGAGAAGCCTTAATTAGTTTGTGATTCAATGTAATAATATTGGTTTGTTAGATATATGGTAAATCATTTTAACAATTTTTTTCTTAAACATCTGAAATTAAATAAAAATTGCATTATGTTCACTTTTGTATTAAAAATGTATTTGTAATGATGCATGTTAGAAATGAATGAATTTTTTCGTACCGTCATATATACGATCATGTATATAGTCTTAATATCGAAAAATATTATCTAATGTAATTGTTAAGGATTATTAAATATATGATACACATTTAATAACAAGCTAAATACCAAGTAAAAATATTCAATATAAAAAGATTGACACCAATGGAGCAGCAGAAGCAGGCTGTTGGAGGACCAGGAATCTCACCCAGGTCAGGGCCTGGGCAGAGCTGGCAACCTTGCTGAAGAAGACCAAGCGCAGGCTCAACACGTTGGTCAGGGCAATCAAGAAGATGGATGAGGCGTCAGATGAGCTGCGGGAAGCTAGAATTGTTTTCTGGAATAGGTTTCATGCGATGCGTTCTGAGCTCAGCCGTACCCTAGGCGACTACTCCAATCTAGGCATCTCCCATGCCATGGCACATCTTGATGCCACACACCACTTGACCATGCAGTTGATTGATGAGGAGCTGTCGCAGGCGCACAATGCATCCCAAGCTCAACACCAGGCCATCGAGCACACTCTACTGGCCCTGACTGCGCTCCGCAACTCAAACCGAAGCGCGGTCCGTAAGCTGGAGCGCCTCCAAGATCTAGACCTACGCCTCAATCTGTTGCTGCTCCCCGATCACGGAATCAATGCACACGGGTTATCGCCAAAAGATCCTCAGATGAAGCTGGTGACGTCAAGGTATGCACACTCCATCAACATGCTATGTGTCCGCATCAAGGCAGCAGAGCCCAACACACTCCATATCATCAACCAACTCTCCCAGGAGATTGATGTCCAGCTTGCAGCACCTCTGGAGTTGAACCATAGAAGATTCTCAGGAGATGTTCTGGGGGTGAATTCATTGGATGATTTGGAGGAGGCGGCAAGGATTCTGAGGCCCCACCATGACCTCCAACCTCGGCCTTTCGTGGTCCATCTTCGTGGAATCAACAAGCTCGTTGATGCAGATAAAATGGCTCTACAGATTGCTGATGGAAGCAGACCCACACACTGGGAGCAGTGGGGCATTGGCGCCCTCACGAGGGTGCAACGTGTTGCTGCTCAAGTTGTGGACCTCCGGGCTCTCCTTCGATGACTGGAAGACCTTGATGTAACCGAGACCTGAATGGCGACATCATGGACATTCAAGCAGTTGACGCTGTAACTGCTATAGTCGATGCCATCACAATTGAGCTGTCTGGTGACTGGGGAGTCCCTGAAAGAGGAGTTGATTGAAAGGCTGTGTCGGGGCTGCTCGACGATGTAAACGAGGTAGTGTTTATGGCATGGGCTAGGGATCTACGTCTGGGAGGTGTTCTAGACAAACTCTTACCTACAATTCAGATTGCTAGGATGGAACCTATCACCTTTCACTAGTAGGTAATCAGCTACTTTTTGCAATGTTATAACTGTCTTAAGTTGGTCTGATTAACATCTTACGGTAACTATCTATTTGCTGTTTCATTCTATAGGCTAGTCTGTGGTGCTGCCTAGGCTTAAGCAGAGCCGTCTGTGTTAGTAATTTTGTGTTGTACTTTTTCGATTGGCATTCCTATCCTGTCAATCTACTTAAAAACTCCCTTTTTTTAAATATGATTTGAACAACTTACAAAATGCACTGCTATTTGAGTGAGGCGATGTTCAATACCAATAGGTTGTTTCATCTTTACTTGACTATGAAGTTTACATCGCTTCACCTTAAGTTATTTCATTGACTGTGTTGTGTACAGTAAACCTCAGTTAAGTTATGAATCTCATTTTTACTTGGTGAAGTCACTAAAATTGCCATATTATATATATAGATCAAGGAGCATTGGACAGATGATCAGTTAGATGTTATTGCAGTTCGATTGGAGATATCTGACGACCTTTCTTAACTTTCTATCTCCACAAATGTGCAGGCTACAGCAAGAGGGGAGGGGAGGGGATGACTAGGCTGCAACCTCTCCTGTGAGGGAATGAATGATCCACATCAACGCATTGGCCACTGACCATAACTAATCATGCTATGTTTCAGTTCTTGATTGAAGTCTATGACATATCACAAGAATTGAATTCATCATACCTTGTAGTTTCACTACTTTTCAGGACATGCTCAGAACCATGTGTCTGGAATCTGTATGTGTTATGTGGAATTTGTATGCGACCTTTAATTATGTGTGGTGAACTCCTGTCTTTCTATTATGTTTGCTCTCATATGTCTGTTTGGTATGTTTGCTCTCTAAATTGCGTTGTCATTGAGATTTCTCTAAATTTATTTGGGACATCTCTTGGAAGAAGAGCTTTCATTGGATAGTCCTACCAAAAGATGGATATTTTTTTTATCCGTCTAGACACATTTGCTCTGTTTCCTTTCCGTTTCATGCATCGATCTCGGCGTCGGAGGAGGAGGAGGGGTCGTCGGAGTCGGAGTCGAAGAGGTCGGAGTACTCCTCGTCGGAGTCTTTGTCGTCTGGGGAGCCCTCCTGGAGCCAGCCCTTCGGGTTTTTGGCCTCGAGGTCGCCGGCGTTGTCGATGATGTAGTCGAGGTCGTTGTCCTTGACGGTGGCGGCGGCGGAGAGGGAGGCCAGGTGGGAGGCGGTGGCGAGGAGGAGGAGGAGCAGGAGCAGGAGGGGAGAGATCGGGGCATCGCCATGGTCGACGAGGGGAGTGAGAGCAGTGGTGGGATCCGGCTGAGAGGAGGACAAGTAGCAGAGTATTTGAGAAGGAAAAAGGCCGAGACTTTGAGGCGAAAACCGTGTGACTTGTCTGGTTTGATGATCAAATCCAAATTCAGTTGGGAATCATATGATTTGTGATGCAAATCCTACTTGATTATATAAAGTACACTTCACATGATTTTTTTATTTGATATGACAACACCTAGATTAGAGGAAGCACAAAAGTGTAAAAATCATCGTCATCGTCGTAATCGTCATCATATAAATCCAGCTAACGGTTAGGACAAAATCAGATTGTTTGCGTGTAAAGTACTCGGGCAATATCATGGAGGACACCGCCCATAGATAACATCAAGTAGGTTGTATAGGTCCAAAGATCCATGGATTTTTATCTTCTCGAGAAACAAAGCAAGATGCTCGAGGTACCCCGTGCCCACCTTAGAAGATGAACCATCACGAGACATCAACAATACACTTCGCGTGAGTGAGTAGACATTTATTTCTCGTTATAGGAAGTGGTGGAACGAGTTCAGCTGTTAACGACTCTAGAGCCATTTCCGAGGTGCCCGGACTCCACCTTAAGTTTCTCTGTGGGTAACCAAAGGTACTCTCTTGATTTTTGTGAAACCTTTGGCTATCTTATACAATGTAGCCAGCATTGACAAGGTTTGTCTCCATGTCCTCATTACATTTCTTCTTCTCCTCCTTGATGTCATCCTCAAGACGATCAATGTGTGTTCGGTCACAAGGTCATTTGTCATTTCTAGTGTGTCGCGACGTGCCATGAACTTGGTGAAGATTTCCTTGGAACAAACAAGGGGCTTGCCCTTTAGTTCCTTCGTTTTTTTTTTGAACATCTTTAGTTCCTTCGTGAAGTTGAGGAACTAGAGTACTTCGTTGTGCAAGTAACTCGACCATGATGTTCCTTGTTTTCGTCCATGGTCAGATCACAGAAGATAGGGGAACTAGGAGGAACACATATAGGGGAGAGGTTGCATGTGTCTCTCTTGCCACCAGGCAAGCGTGATGATTGTTGGAGTAGTCGAACTTGAAGACGAAATTTGGATTGGAAGGTGTACTTAATTTTTTTTTGGAGTAGGCGTTTGTCGGCAATTCTCTCATCTTCTCTTCACGGACGATCCATCTCTTCAAGTTGTGTGCGGAAGGAGTACCGACCCCGGCGGCGCAAACTGAAAAGGGTAGCACCGTAGCAGAGGTGAAGATGTGCTATGCTATTTTCCCCTTTTCATGTTCTAAGTTTTCTTTAAAGTACCAATAAAAAAGGTTTCTTTAGAGTGGAGTCGTTGACTAGCTAGATGCCGGCATGGTGTGAATACTCGTTTTGTATGTGCACTTGTGCTGCACTGCTGCGGGGCGTCAAGCGATTTTTTTTATTAACTTGGCAATTGTTAATTGATAATCTAGAATTTGCTAAGTTATAATCCGGTAATTATTAGGAAGATAATTAACCTGGATTAGTGCATGCCTAGGATCTATGGAAGCATTTTTACCTGATAGTTGACACCAACCTGATTGCGTTGATAATTTGTTAACTGGTAAGATGTTAAGCGAGTGTTGATATCCTAATAGCCCAAAAATGTGTTAGTAGTGTTACTAATTAACCTGGTTACCCGGACAAATTAATCCAGTGATCGTGACTAATTAATCGGATACCTATGACTAATTAAACATGTAATAATAAGCGAGCGTTGGTATCCTAATAGCTCAAAAGTGTGTTAGCAGTGTTACTAATTAACCTGGTCACCGGGACAAATTAATCCGGTGACCGTGACTAATTAATAGGGTATCTGTGACTAAATTAACGGGTAATAATAAGCGAGCGTTGATATCCTAATACGCTAAAAGTTTGTTAGCAATGTTACTAAATTAATCTGGTCTTCCAGACAAATTAATCCATTGTTTGTGACTAATTAATCGGGTAACTGTGACTAATTAATCGGGTAATAATAAACGATCGTTGATATCCTAATAGCACAAAAGTGTGTTAGCAATGTTACTAAATTTTTTTGCGAAAGGACCTCATAGAGATATTAAAACCGAACAAAGATACGCAGCACCCCACGAAACCTAAAATTACAATCAGGTCCTAGGGTAACCAGCCATCCAATCCCTCCATCGCGAGCTGTCGGCGCGCCGCCGCTCCTCCTGAGCCGACGAGACCTTGAATATGCAGGCGGATTGAAACACGGACGGGAAGTCTTCACACTAGTAGAAAACCCCCATTTAGTCCCGGTTCGTTTGAGCCATTAGTTCCGGTTTCCGAACCGGGACTAACAAATCGGGACTAATGGTAGTCCCGGCTCGGCCATGAACCGGGACTAATGGGTGGCCTGTTCTATAGCGAGGGGGGGGGGGGGGGAGGGAGGAGCTTTAGTCCCGGTTCGTACGAACCAGGACTGATGTTTCTCTCTTCTGTCAGATATTTCACAGTTTACAGAAATTCCAGAATATGGTTTAAATTTGTAAAATCAATAATTTTTATTCTGTAATTCAGAAAAATATAAATAAAATATCAAAATGTTCAGAAAAATAAGAACTATTTGATTATGTCAAATGCATGCAATGAAGGAACCACTATTACACATCATCGTCACGAATATATTACACACATCTCATTCGTCGTGCTTGGTCAAACATATTACAAACGGTACATGTACACACGAGTTTCATGTATATATACATCTCTTTTACACTCACCCTTTCACGATCACAACGGAGATCGAAGAGGGCCGGTCTTTGCTGATCCCATTTGTCACGAATTTATGTACATGTACACCCATTCATCGTGCTGATCAGCTTCTGTCCAAATGGACCAGCACGACGGAGATCGAAGAGGGCCGGTCTTTACTACACCTCGCCGGCAAGAAGACACCTTTGAAACCCTGTAGAAGCTCCTATATAGGCGACGAGAGAAGCCAGCGACCGCCAGCTCCTCGCCGCACCACACTTAGCATCCCACAGCAGGGCCAGAAACAAACCTGGTATGGCGAAGGAAGATGCAAGGGACAAAAACTCTCTGAAAGCCGGCCATCGCCTCCGCCGCGAGGACCGCCCCTTCAGGACGAGAGCACACCGAATCGACAGATCTGGAGGCCCACCACGCCGGAATCTCCACAACGCTGCCACGCATGGCCTCGCCGGTGGGGAAGAAGCTCCAGCACCTTTATTCCATGTCGTCGCCGCTACCACCATCCTAGCCGCAACGCCCGGGAACCTTACCCTACTATCCACAGGCCTCAGGCACAGATCGGAGGTCCCTCCACTCTCCCGCCACACACCAGCGGCCGGAGAGGGAGGGGACCGGCGATCCGGCCGTCGGCGGAGCAAGGGATCTTGGTTCCGCCTCTCTCTCATGCTGTACACGAAGGGGAGGGAAAGAGTCGTGGAGCAAAGCCAGTCTGCAGACAGTAATGGATTTGATGATTGGTACTAATTAATCTGGTCAACGGGACAAATTAATCCGGTGACCGTGACTAATTAATAGGGTATCTGTGACTAAATTAACGGGTAATAATAAGCGTGCGTTGATATCCTAATAGGCTAAAAGAGTGTTAACAATGTTACTAATTAATCTGGTCATCCGGACAAATTAATTTGATGATCGTGACTAAATAATCGGGTATCTGTGATTAATTAAACAGGTAATAATAAGCGAGCGTTGATATTTAATAGCCTAGAAGAGTGTTAGCAATGTTACTAATTAATCTGGTCATCCGGACAAATTAATCTGATGACCGTGACTAATTAATTGGGTATATGTGACTAATTAAACAGGTAATAATAAGCGAGTGTTGATATCCTAATAGCCCAAAAGTGTGTTAGCAATGTTACTAATTAATCTGGTCACCCGCACATATATTCATCCGGTTACCGTCCGTGACTAATTAATTGGGTATATGTGACTAATTAAACGGGTAATAATAAACGAGCTTTGATATTTAATAGCCTAAAGTGTGTTAGCAATGTTACAAATTAATTCGGTGACTGTGACTAATTAATCGGGTATCTGTGACTAATTAATCGGGTAATAATAAGCGAGCGTTGATATCCTAATAGTCCAAAAGTGTGTTAGCAATGTTACTAATTAACCTGGTCACCTGCACAAATTAATCTGGAGACCGTGACTAATTAATAGGGTATTTGTGTCTAACTAAACGGGTAATAATTGGAATATATTATTTGAAGAATTGAGGTTCAGTTGGTCTATCTGCCACTTCATGGCTTGTTTATGGTTTTTAATTTGTCTATATAAATTCAGTAATTTATGGGAACTTATTAGCAATTTGTGAAGAAGTTTGTAAGTCCCTAACCTAACCTGGATTGAACGTTATGTGCTATACAATGGAAAAACTCCATGTAATAGGTGTTTTTCATGTGTTAGTACTTGTCTTTTCAATGCTCCTGCTATGTAATTTTGCTATCGTTGTTTGGGGAAAGGGATCCAATTCGTTTCCTTCGATGAGCATATCAGTTTTTTTTTAATTCGGATTTAGTGTAATTGTAGCTGTGGAAAGCTGAGGTAGCAGAAAAAGGAAGTCTTTGTTTGGATATACATTTGGCTATACATTTATTTTCATGCTATTTTTATATGTAGATCATACATCAGTTTTTCTATTCTGATCGCCTGGTAATGGTGCAAATGAGTTTCAGAGGGTTTTGTCTTGAGGTGGAAGAAGGTCAGATTGATGGGTTCTTAAGTGGGTTAATTGTGGGCGTGTTTCTTATTGGAGCTGGCAATAGCATTAGGTTGTGGGCTTTTTGGCACTGGCCCAATACCGAGTCAAGACTCACGCTCGTGGTCGGTCCTATAGAATCACGTGACTTGACACGACGACAGCCGCTGCACCAAGCATACAAGGATGCGGCGCCGCTAGATAGTAGCGTCCGAAATGAAATGAATGAAGGTACGCACTAAAAAACATCCAAATTCGTACGAGTCTAGAAAATTGAGAAAAGTTAAAACATTTTATAACAAACCAAGGGAGTAGCAGCCAGCTTACACATATAGATATGTGCTATGCTCTGCTGGAGATGGATTTGGATGCGAGACGTGAATGAATAGCATGGATTAGACTTTTTTTGTAGCATGGATTAGACTTTTTTTTTTGCTAGAATTACATGGTACACACGTGGATTGGAGCAACGGTGGGATGGGGGAGGAGCCATGCACACGTATCATCGCGCCATCCTTGAGGAAGCCAGTCGACGAACTCGGCCTTGTTGTCAATAAGATTGTACCTGAACACAGCGGACCACTCGTACAGGGAGATTTCACCGCCACTATAGATGAAGTAGGCGTATCCACCATCAATGCCTAGCCGTGAGGCGTCTATGACGAAGTTGTTGATCCACCCAAGGAAGAAGACGCGGTCGGCCAAGCTCTGGCCATCCTTCCTCACCCATCGAATCTTCTCCGCCACCGACACCTCCTCCTCTTGAATTGCGTACACCGACAACGAGAGTGCCTGAACAATGTCGCGGACGTTTTCCCGACGCCCATCCTGCAAATTCGGTATATGAAGTGACGCCCATAACACCTCGCCCCGGGACTCCAGAACATGGCCAGACTTGTAGTAGTAGTCGGTCGTCATTATCGATGGGCTTGGGACCAGCAGGTCGGTAGCAGCATCGTCGTCGTTCAACATGACCACATGCCACCGGCTAGGCTGGACGGAGACTAGGATCTTTCCACCGTGATACGCGACATAGAACTTGCCATAGTCGGGGGCTTCAAGGGTCCTCTCAACGACCGTCCATGCGGTATCGCCGGGACGCATGAGTGCCGCCATGAACCTGGTCGTGCCGTCACCACTCATGTGGTGTCTGTTGTACAGTAGCACGGTGCCATCGGGGTAGACGACACCCTCAGGACAAAAATAATGGAACCACCTGTCCTCGCCGACCGGTACTGGAGGCATGAAGGTGATGACTCCGGTGAGCGGGTCGTGGAGGCTAGAGTGGGGGTGGCAGCTGAAGTAACGGACGGCGGTGCCGTCGGCGTTGGCCACCCAGTGCGGCCGGGCGGGTAACGGCGGCGCGGGGTAGCTCGTCTTGGAGAAGACACAGGTCAACCTGAGGGCGTCGTAGTTCGTCGTGTTGGGTGCGAGAAGCCATGGCAGAAAGGAGGACTGTGTGGTCGTCGTCGTCGCCATCGCGTCGTGTGAGTCGCGCCATGGCCTGCAGACTGCGTGGAAGCGGACGTAGTCGATGGCGTGGTGCAGACGACCGGAGATGCCGCGGAGCAGATCCGGCAGGAGATCGGGCCACCGTCGCTGTTGCAGGTCCATGGCGGCACGGCGGTATCGACAAGGACTCGACGTTTGTTAGAATTAAGCACTCGTCCGTGTATGTCGGCGTCGGCAAGACGTCGTATACGTGTGCGTTACGGAAGTTGTCTCCGAGTAGGATTACAAGTCCATACCGAGTAGGACAGCCGGTCTCATATTTACATGTATATAAATAGCTAGCCTACCGTGTAAACTTGTAAGCAGATTTGAGACAGAAGAAATAAAGAAAGGAGAGTACGAGGCGCGAAGCAATCAATCTGTTTCATTGTCCAGCGACTAGTACGTGCGTGCGTGAATCGTCAGTAGGAATCGATCCAGCTCCTAGGTTGTCTGCTTAGCTGATTTACATGCGTCTGTCACCGGGAGCTGTGATACGTCGATCTCGTTGGAAAGAACTCGACGAGTTGCGTCGTAAGATCGGGACCAAAGCCAACAACGTTTGCTTGTATGTGTATAGCTACCGGCGCAATCATACACGGAGTCAGGCCTGCCCACCGATCGAAACCACCTGATTATTGATTAATTTGCATCTTTTTTTTTTTTAACAGGTGAGAGCACCGAGGTGCCCAATTTCAATGAGCTCAAAAACAGAGTGCGTAGATGATTAATTTGAATCTGACTACTCCCTTTGGAATCTCTCTATCCACCTCTCTGTCGCAGCCTCGCATGAGAAAAGGGTGGGGAACACTGAAAAGCGCGAAAGCGCTTTGCCCTGACGCTCGTATTATGTGTGGACTTTTGGAAGCTCCTTCTGACAGGGGAAGGCCGTCTGAAGCCAACCGTGCCTATCGGCGACCGCCATATAGCAGTGCTCCTTGCAGATTTACAAATGTGATTTATGCACGAAGAACCAAAAGCTTTTTGTGTTATTGCATTTGATAGAACCCTCCGAAAAACAGGGAGAAACACTGTACAAGAGAATTCGGCTCAAACTCGAATGATAAACTTATTTCTCGAAAGAGGACCGATAAATCTGGTTAACGGACCGGTAACCAAATCGCTGACAAGAGTTAAACACCCGAAAAAAGAAAAGAAAAACGTATAAAAGCCACTATTCATAGCTGAATGCCAAAATTACATGAAGGTGCATAATTTCTTCGCACCCTCGGTTGAATCCATGACTATGCTTTGTCATAGGACTTTGGTGACCACATCCGATAGACTGGAATAGACATTGCCGAAGACTTTTGCAAGCACAATTTTGCAGCTCCATTGCCAATGCATGATGCTAGATTTTGGTATTTTTTGCCAACGAAATGACGTTAACTGTGTCATCCATACTTTGTTCTGCTAAGAGCCAAAGGCATCAAACCTTACTTTTGCTCTCATTTTGCCCTGGCTACTACTTCTCTGTTCTGACTTCTAAGTCACTACGATGTTAATACACAAAATACAGTGAACTACCCGTCTGGCTAAGAAAACTGCCTGTCCGGCTAAAATAAATTGGGTATCTGTCAGATCCTACTGGAGCCTCTACCAAGTAAGCCAACGGCAATGGAGGGTATGAAATTTATTGACAACACTACAAATATGTTTTTATTCACCACTGTAACTTAAATACAACTCATTACAAGCATATTTGTTGCAAATAATTGTAATATACTTGTACACAATTGACATGGGTTACAAATAAAATCATGCAAATATACAGGAGGGAAAATACATGACATACTCTCGTCTAAAGTGAACTATCTAACATAATATGACTCCATGGAAAATACATGGTAACTTAGATGAATACTAGGAAGTACGCGATTGTATGGCATTGCAAATATATACTTAGCGTGGCATAGTGAGTGAGGATGAAAGTTCTTGCTCTCGACTGTAGCAACCGTATGTGCCTTCAGATGTTAAATTACCAGCATTGACAACATTCGTCCTTGCATCAGAGTTACTAACCATTGGGCCTAAAAAGTGCTCAATATCTTCATCACTAGCTGGGAGAATTTTGCATTTTCTTAGCCTCTTAGTTCTCAGGACTTGCAACCTCATATCTACTTCTTTCATAGTAGGTCTGTCTCTTCCTTTGACTCTCAAGCATGCTTCTGTAAGTGAGGAAATATCATCGATCTCTTCCGGGTTTGCCTCTTCGACAACTTGAGCATCCATTATTTCCATGATAGCTCCCTCCTGTAATCCTTCCACGAAATAATGGGCCAAGTTTTGTTTTGCACCTAGAGCATTGATAAAAATTGGCTTTTTTCTTGTCAAAAGTTCCACAAGTATTACTCCAAAACTATACACATCACTCTTTTCAGTTAGCTGCCCAGTATGGTAATACTCCGGATCTAGGTAACCAAATGTTCCTTGGACAATAGTTACCACATGAGTCTCATCGAGTGAAAGAGACCTCGAAGCACCAAAGTCAGAAACCTTTGTAGCGAAGCTGCCATCCAATAGTATGTTAGCAGATTTCACATCTCTATGAAAAATTGGTATTGCAGCAGCAGAGTGCAGATAAGCAAGTGCACCTGCTGCTTCTACCGCAATTCTAATGCGATCATCCCATGACAGCAAGCATTTGACACTAACGTCAATGTGAAGAAGCTCATGCAATGTACCATTCGATATGAACTCGTACACCAGCAAAGGCACCTCAGATTCAAGGCAACAACCAAATAGCTTTACCACATTGCGATGAATGATCTGAGACAAGATAGCAACCTCATTGATAAACTGGTCTATCTCAGTTTGCTCCACAATTTTGGATTTTTTAATAGCCACCACTCGCTGGTCAGATAGAATCCCTTTATAAACTGTACCGTGCCCTCCACGGCCAAGAACACGAGCGACATCGAAGTTGTTGGTTGCCTTCTCCAGTTCCTCCAAGGAGAATATCTTTGTTTTGTTTGTGGCGCTTTCATCTGAGATCAGCTGCTGCAACAGCAGGCCTTGGTTTTTCTTGAAGTGTGCTCGTCGGATTCTTTTCTGAATGCCTTTCTTCCACTTATTGGCGAATAAAACTACACAGACTGCAATAATTATGGAGCCAAGGCCAGATCCAGTTCCAGTTGCAATACCTACATTTAATCATCGCTCTTTAGTCACTCTGCATTTGGTTAACTGTAATTGCAATGAGGAGATTTTGCTAGCTATGACTTACCCAAAAGAAGATTGTGTTGCCTGGCTGATGTAACACACCGCCTTTTTATCGGATCAAACTCTTTTCTATGAGGGCAACTTGTGCATGTGTAGCCTCCAGGAAAATTTTGACATGTCCCATTGCAGAAATTTGGCAATGTGCATTCATCTATATCTGTAGAAAAATCTCACTGATTATATATTTGCAGTAAATGTATTACTACCTACTAAAAAATGCCAGATTAAATTCGTATGATCTCCATGTATCAAATTAAAATTCTTTAGGACACATTTGGATACCAACGGCAGTGACGCGGGCTGGCGGCGGCCAGGATCTATGCTTGCGGCGGCGGATGGCGCGATTGACAACGGGTGGCGGCGGCAGTGATATGGCCGGATTGGAGCCCAAATGGGTTCGGACGGGCTTCGATCCAGGCTATAGTTTATGCTACTACTCGACAATTCCGACAACAGCAAGCGCGTACCTGGGTCAGTCCCGTAGCACGAGAAAGCCAGGGACTCAATTGAAGCGATGGGGCTATCTTGTCGTGAAGAGAAGAGGACAGCTTGTCCGGAGTCGGGCGTGGTGGTGGTGGACTCCTCTTCTGCCGGAGGTGGTCGGTCGGCTGGTTTGTGACTGATTTCTTCATCCCACAACTAGTCCCGGCGGTGGGTTGGGGAGATGTGGTTGACAGTGAAAACCGAGCTCCGACTACGGTCTTGGCCGGTTGGTGATAGCGACGTTTATGTGTTGTTATCTTGTTAAAGGTATCGCCATTGCAACCACCGTCTACCCACTTCACTGCTCTAGGGAAACTCTATATCTGGATGTCCCACGTTGGATGATGGCGACGCTCTCGGTGTTGCTCTCCCTCATGGGTCCATTGTTTTTGGAGCAGCTGTTGGATGGAGGAGGCAAGAAGTTGATCGGTGTGCATCTATCGCGCCGATGACGGCGAGTCTTGGCGGCGTGGAGCTACGGGTCTCGATGGCAGATGCGTGTTGATGGACACGCGTAGGGAGGTGGCGTTGTCTGGCGTCGTCGACGGCAGGCCTCGCCATGTCATTGCATTTATCACTCCAGAAGATGGATCGGTGGAAGACGGCGGTGGCGGCTTATCAGCGTGCGCAGTGGTGCGTGCCGAGTGTCTTCTTGACCGGTTTGTGCTCCCAGCTAGCCATTGGGCGGCTTGGTGAGGTAACCGGATTTAGATGACGCGTGTTGGTGTGTTAGGTCGGGGTATGTGACTCTTATCGGTCCAACCCCTTCATCAAGCAGGTGTAGTGATTGTTGAGTCAGATAGGTGGCTTCTGGTTGTTCGATGTATTTCTCTATAAAGCTTTGTGAGTTTTGCTCTCAATAAAAAAAAGTTGTGTGCATCATTTTGATGCAGAGGCCGGGGGTTTCTACCTCCATTTCAAAATAAATGGATGCAAAGTATTTTTGTAGTTACCCACAAAAGAAAGCCGGAGTATTCATTGCCCACATATTGGAAAACTGAGGTTTTGGATTACTACGGTTTTGAAAAAACTGTGATGCCAAACTAGGACTTAGATTTGCCTGATGTTTCCATAAATTTTCAAAATAATTTGTAGGTGTGAGGGCAACAATAGTGCGCAATGAAGGGTGATAAGGAGGATCAGACCTGCGCAGCCATCCTTGACATACGGATTTCCTTGAAAGCCTGAAGAACACTTGCAACGATATCCCATAAATATTTCCCCGTGGGTGACGGTTAGGCAATCGCTGCGGGAACTGCGGCATGCATACATAGTATCCTTTTGCATAGCTGTTTGACAAGTTATATTGGCAACCGCCCACTTTATAACAATGTCATATTCCATAGAGAAATCAAATTGATCTTCCAGAGAGATCTCATTTTCAGCTCCATCATTGTACGATCGGATTAATATTTCCTCTTTTGCCTTACTTCCGTTCATATTGTTGCTAACAGTCAGAGTCCCATCTTCCATGGATATGTCAGTCACATGATAGTGTGCCTCTTCTGTGACAAAAACTGTGAGATTATGAGATGCACAATGAAGGCGAAATCTTTCATTTGCAAAACACCCTTCTTTGAACCCAAATGGGAAGGGAATAGGCATGCCTCCACATGAACGGCGACAGTGTTCTTTTGGCCTGGGGTTATAATAATCTGCTCCACAGTAGATAGACACATGCAAAAAAAAAGTAAGAACGACAGGACGAAGGCTAAATAGAAGGGAATTTTGGAGAAAAAGTACCTTGCATGCATCCATCTGAAATGTAAGGGTTGTTGCCTTGAACATCACCAGCGCAGTCGCACCAGTAACCACCAGACGAGGAATTCTGGCAACTGCTACCTTTGCTACAGGCGTAGCTTGCGTTGTTCCTTTGTGCACTTTCACAGCCTGGTTGGTCCATGATGTTAACACTAAGGTACGCGTCACTGATACTGCTTGGATTTGTCAGACTTGAGAAAACAGCGGTTGTATTACGACTGTATTCATAATCATCTTCTGACACGAAAGCCATGATGGCAGGGTGCAACCAATCTGATTGTGTTGCAGTAGTATTAGTGCTGACAAGTTTTGCCCGAAAGCCTGGCAGGTCCCTTGGGAACTGGATGCGGCAGCAGCCTATTCCATTACAAGGCACTCCAGTTGGTGCCTTCTTGCCTGCGCATCTACTCATACAAGAACCAAGGATGTCTCCCGTACCATACTCGTACAAGGTGACGTCAAAATCACAACCAGCGACATACAAATAATTATCACTAGAGATAGTAATACCTCTAGCAGGGGACTCCCACGACATGTGGTACGTATTTGTACCTAGCCTCGTTGTATGGTTGAAGATTATAGGGATAGAAAGTCCGGCGTTGTACATGCCAGTGACCTGGATGGTGCTGCTGCCTAAAAAGAGCTTGGGATGCTTGGTGGAGTTGTCGCAGGTGAGATCGAAGCCTTGACGGAAGCAGCCGGACCCGATACCGAAGGGATAGGAGATGTCGACGTCGCCGCACCTTTGGATGCAGTGAGCCAGGGACTCCTTAGAAGGGATCTGCAAGATCCCTCCGGTGGCTGCGGCCGATGCTTGCTGCGCAGCCGCCGAGAACATGAGCACAAAAGACATGGCAATGAGCATCTTGCGCATCGTTGGCGCTGGTCTGTCTGGTGTTGGTGTTGGTGTTTGTGGCTGGGACTGCAGAGTCTCAGACCCAGCCCTTCCGGTCAGGGTCTGGTGTTGGCACTGGTCTGTCTAGTGTTGGTGCTGGTGTAGGTGTTGGTGTTTGTAGCACGCAAACGCACAGGGTTTCGAAGACTTGCCGCGAAGTCCACACCTACCGGTCAGGACACGTTACATAGACAACATAATTGAATTGAAAGTCCTATACTCGGTCTGCTTCAGTACATGAATGCGTGGTCCTCCATGGTAAGACAAAAGTCCAACATTACCCAACTAATGTTGAATCGACGCATGACGAAAACAAGGAAAAAGTTCTTTACTAGGTTTTTTCGCAGGGGCATCGAAATATTTTACAAAAGAAACAATTTCAAAAGGAATGGCACCGAAAGGTGTCAGATGATGATTGAACTGAACTATCTGAATCTGAAACCGCCGACCTGACTCGTGCTTTTTTTGACTCCGCTTTTGCAGCACTGAACATGGTTCGGATTTCCCGCGACGAGGCAGTTCTTCCATACCAACTTAGCTGCCCGGCCGTGCTGTGTGCCTAAGTGCGAAAAGACAGTGCAAGCTTAGTTAATTACTAGTTGGGCCTACTCTTCTTTTTATTTCTTTTCAGGCCTTGTGCCCTACAAATAGGTGAATGTAGATGAAAAAATCGCTTCTCTCACGATGTTTGCATTTGTATGAATTTTTCAGTCAGTTGCACACAGATGGAAATCATGTGCAACTCCGAAACTAGCACGAATTGCGTCATAAAATCCAATGGTTATGGAGGTGACTGAGATTTAGTTAATTCTCAGTCGACTTAGAATTAGCAAAACCGTATTTTTTTCCACCCGACCAGTGGTTGCCTACCAGGAGGAAACGTGTAGGGGTGGCATCTCCTATCGATCCTATTAGATACTCATAATTCAATTAGAAATGTCATATCAATTGTTAAAATTCTCAAAAAGAATACCAGCTTCTACGACTGTACTAGTACGTCTTAGCTCTATTTATTTTGGCGATGAGTCTTAGTTCTAGTTTGATGGTGAAACTAGTGGGTTGGAAAGTTCAGTGGGACGACCGTATAAGGTACGGTATAGTAGTGTGCACAAAAACATCTGGATAGCAAGGAGTATGGGAATGTTCAAGATAAATGGATGAACCCACAGCACAAGAAGTCGCTGGCACAATCAAATCAAACCACGGAGGGCATACATATGTAAGAGTCACTCTCGATTTCTCAGTATATTTCGGTAGAATTCGAATCCACGAATGAGCTGATCTGCAGAGCCATGGCCATGGGCGGCAGCGGCGACTTCGTTGTGCCCTGGACGGGGTTTGGTTCATTTCACGTTCTACCGGTCAGCACACGTTCCACAGACAATGAGCGTTATACCGGTCAGTATCAATGACCATCAGGAAACGAAGGAGGCTGTCACTGTCAGTACAGGAACGAGTGGTCCTCCATGATGAGACAACGACTGTACGTAAAAACAAGTCAATTTTGGCTATAAGGAAATCGTTGTCTTGCCTCGTGCTCGGATGATTTGCATTTTATATTAGCTAAACTTCCTTGCGATGTATGATGATCTATTTTTTACTACAAGCCTATCCTAATCAGCTTCGGTCTCTCGGAAGGTCCGCCACTATTGAATTTTCCATCCTATTTATGCTTCTGTTTCTTACAACATGGATGGAAGATAGCCGGTATGCATCTTCAAAACTATCTACAGATTCCTCCTTAAACTCTGCTAAACCATGCATGTATACGTTGTAGTGCAAATTCAGAGTTTAACAGCTAACTCTAGTGATTGCTGCCCACAAATAGGATCCACCAGCATGGAGCTGGACAGCAACGCATCGCAAAAGAAAAATCAAACAGACACTACTACCAACCAACGCTAAAGCATTCATTCATCCATCCAGCACCAGCCTTTCCCGTCTTCTCCACCAAAATATAAACATCACTAGGGCAATCGTTGCAACGTTCCAACAAAACCCATACACAACCATCTACCATCACCCTCAAATTGTCATCCCTAAGAGTCACTGCCATAAAAGAGACAGCCAACAAAACAGCAAGATCGTCACTGACCAAAATGTGTGTCTGTGCACGTCCAAGTATCTCTAGCTCCCCTCGGATGATCAGTAGTGTCACAAACAAACTAAGGCCGGACTACTCCAGATGCGCAAAACAAAGACTCATACTTGACAAGAGTTTAGTTCCCCTTTTGCTAGCCGCACAAGTGCCGGTTGGTTGGCCACGACGATGACGACGCTCACTAGGTGCCCCCACCGTTGACCTTGGCCATCATCTTGGCAATGATGGGGCCCACCTTCAGGTTCGACTGGTGCTTGGCAAAGTTGGCGGGGTTGCTCATCACTGCACACACACAAATAGGGGGTCAGTCAGGTCACTGTACAGGAAGCATGTATAGAATAAAATAATGTAGTATACAACAGGTAACAGCTCAAAACATTCTGTAGGCACAATCGATATAGGGGAATATATGCAAAAAAAATGTTGTAGCATAAATAGCAGCTATACAGTTCGAAAGCAGCAAATACAAGCCTTTCAGTCCCAAACAAGTTGGGGTAGGCTAACCAAAAAAAAAACTAAACATCCCACATCTTGACAGAAATCAGTGCAGCTGCTTTTTCTAGGCATGATGCTTATAAAGATAAAACTATACAAATGATATATTTCAAAGTATGCCACGGAAGCGTTTGGACAATGCAGTGCTACCCTGGATTATGAAAAAAACTCTAGTAATCTAGAGTAAGGATATCATTAGATGTATCGTTGTCCGGTAGCCTCTACTGATGATCAGAAATGATCTAACTGACCGGACTTCAAAAATAATTAAACGCACGCCACCGGTATGTTTATGAGTTTGACAACATTCAAGCTATCTTAACTCAGCCCTCGCATGCGCTCACATACCAATTGTGACACTCTACTCTACATCCAAACTGTAAAAGAAAGTATATGCGGAGCAAAACAATGTAGCAATAAAAATTTGCATTAAAAAATTGTCCACTTTTTTTACTAAAAATTTATTTGTAATGATGCATGTTGGAAATGTATGATTTTTTTGCACAGTCATATATACGATCATATAATTTATTTAATTGTAATATAATTGTTAAATTATCATTAAATATATGATACACATTTAACAACAAAGCTAAATACTAAGTAAAAATGTTCAATATAAAAAGATCGCCAATGTCAGATTGCACGTAGCCTTACCTTCCAAACTAACAAAAGTTGGATGTGTCGACCAGTCACCCTCCATGAGAGACAGCTCATGGATGGCCGAGTCGAGAAAGGCTTGTCCGAGAAGAAGAAGAAGAAGAAGAAGAAGAAGAAGAAGAAGAAGAAGAAGAAGAAGAAGAAGAAGAAGAAGAAGAAGAAGAAGAAGAAGAAGAAATAGAATAGTATAGCCTATAATTATTAGAAATCTTTGTAAATCACATATAGACATATTGTCCTTTGTTATAAGCTATACTTATTAGAAATCCTTGTAAATAATATAAACTACATAGCAACCACATACGAGAGGAAGACTATCCGAAGGAGTGGTGGACAAAGGAGACCGGAGAAATTTAGAGGCAAGGATCGGAGGAATTTTGACACACTGGTCTGCCTCGTGTATTGGTAAGCGTGAAAAAACCACAATGTTTAGCTTTTTGCCAACACAAGAAGGCAGTTTTTTCTGGAGAGACTATCTTCCAACAACCTCGGCGTGTTACAACTATGGCACATGGCAAGAAGAGCACCCCGGTGCTCGAGGCGGAGTGTTCAAAATGAAGTAACTAGCATGAGTGCGTGAGTGTGGTGTTTCTTTTCCCTTATGTCGGCAGGGCAAGTTTTTCTTGTACATATCTTTTTTGTCTTATAAATTAAGGTACCCGTTCGCATACTGTTAAAGAAAAAACCACATTTCTCCGTTGTTATAATTTAAAATTATAACACATGTCAGCATAATTTACTATCACATATGGTTGTTCTTACACAATATATTTTAAACCGTATGGGATTTTTCCATGTATTGTACATGATTTTGCTAATAAATCGTCTACGATAAGAGTGTTACTCACGATTTCGTCAAGAACACCATGGACGATATTCAACATATTTATCACGCATACATAATTTCTCTTTATTCATTACAATTATAATATTGAATATGTACTGAAAAGTGATTCAAACAAATACTGCCCAAACATTTTAGTGACACGGTACACACAAAAGCATAATAAACATTACTTAATATTTGGAGGGATTCATTCAAAAATTTCCGCCCTTATATATACATAACTTTTAATACTAATTCAACTAAATGTTCTCCTCATCCGAGGAAATTTGTCGTCGACGGCATAATCATGCAATTATGGTCATATTTGTTTATGCTATGGTGGATAATTTGATACAAGATGAGTAATATGATCCAAATTTAAGTATATGCTAGTATATGTATATTACTACCATGTTTTTGTATGCTTGTTCTGATCAAACTAAGTAAAACATCTTATATGATGCAATAAGACACTTCAAACTCAAAGGCTATCAGGATACCATGGAGGAGATCTGAATGCCATGAAGGTCACCTTCTTCTCATGTATCCTCCCCATGAATTAGGAGCTCAATCACTAGTGGTAGGTCTTAAGGTGACCTCAAAACACTCACAAACTTTACAAGGTGAAAATCGAGAAGATGAAAGCTTCTAGGCGATACCTTCTGCCTAGGAGTAACAAGATCGAAGGGAAATCTTGGCACGATGCTAAAATCATGAAATTATTTTGTCAAAAAGGGGGAAAGCTTTTGGCTCTTAGCTAGGGTTCGCTTCTCTCTCATAGGTCTCAAAACTTTCAATTGAATAACGAATTTATGGTGGAGAGAATGAGTAGGAACAAGAGGGGTCTCAAATCTAAAGATGCTTAAACTAACCTTGAACAGGTATCCCCTTTTCTAAGGTTGTAAAAAAACTAACCATTTTTAGGCACTGAAGTTGGCTCGCCGGACATAGGCACCCAACTCAAGGATTGTTGTGAACACTCTACCAAAAATTTCAGACAGTCCGCTGACACAACTGAAGCCTGCCGGATAGGTGCGGGACATGTCTTGCACGTGTTCGATGCCCAGAAATGAAAACTGTCCCAAGTCTTTGTTGTCAGACCATCCGACAAAAAGGTGCCGGACAGAACGGTGACGAAGCCAAAGCTTGTCGGAGAGGTGCTGGACATTTCCGGCACCCGTTCATTGCCCGTGCTGCAGACTTCCGTTTGCTGGACAGTCCAACGCAAGAGCAAAAGCAGTTTTTCAACAGAGCTTTGCTTCGACACCGACGAGTTTTCTGAGAAGATTTCTTTGACAAGACGATTGAAGAAAGAGGAAAATGAGCTGAGCAAAGTGTAGTACTGCCTTTCGACCGTTCTTAATTGTGTGGGATCCCTATACCCAAGAAAGCAAGACATATCATCGATATTCTTGCTTTCACCACTTCAAGAGAGTATTTTTTTTTTTATCTTTTTATGGTTTAGGATCCACAACACTCGAAATAGGGAACTAAAAACTGTAAAAACACTTAGCGGATCGATTAGTTCCATTTAACCCTGTTATCATCAACCATTAAAACATTATTAAGGGCATAAATGTACTTTTCGACGTGATGCCACACATATGCTAATCATACATATACAATAACAATTGTACTGCATTTTATCTTTTGTGTAGTGCTATATCTTCATGCCACCATGTTTATGAGAGACCGGTCAAGTGAACCCATGAACCCTAGTCCATCTTTTACTATAGGAAACACCTTTACCTTGTTGCATTGCATATACTATTTTTTGTTATTAATTATTCTGAAAAATACAAAAAATATCTCATGCTTTTAGTTTTATAGGTTGTATATTAATTTCATCGTCAACATCAGGTATGTACTGTAGCAGCGGTTACGGACTGTGAAGTTTTCTTCAGTCACCTTAGCTTGATTTCCTCTAATTCGTTTTTACCTTGGCTCTGGAAACGTAATTTTACAGAAACAATAAGTATTGTAGTAGAGAACTCTTTACCATGAGAGGCAAATTCCTCACCCGCCACGGAAGCCCTGTCGATGTAAGCAATGCTTCTTGAGTTCTTGGAGCCATCCGTCGCTGTTTTTTTCTCTTTTATTTTGAAGCCTCTAGAATGCCTTTATAGCATCCTTTCATGGATTTCTGTAAAACCAGTTGGTGGAGTACGTATGCAAGTTTGTATCACGAATGTAACAACAATAATCCCTCCGCACGGCTGTAATAACATATTCTATTATGATATAGAGGGAGTAGTTGACTTACCAATCTATCTGCTTTTGCTCACATTAGTAATAGTTAAAGGCTACTCCCTCCGTTCCATAATATAAGATGTTTTAGGCCTTTTCCACATTCGTATTTGTACCATATGTATCTAGACATGTTTTAGTGTATGTTTTCACCCACTTTCCATTCTTTTAGTCCGAATCTAGACAACATGTGAAACATCTAAAACATCTTATATTGTGAAATGGAGGGAGTATGAAATAAACAGTTTCAAAGGTTTCTACTAGAACTTTTCGTGCTAGAGCTACATGGTACACACGTGGATTGGAGCAATGGTGGGATGGGGGAGGAGCCATGCACACGTATCATCGCGCCATCCTTGAGGAAGCCAGTCAACGAACTTGGCCTTGTTGTCAATAAGGTTGTACCTGAACACAGCAGACCACTCATACAGGGACTCGACGTCACCGCCACTATAGACGAAGTAGGCGTATCCACCATCAACGCCTAGCCGTGAGGCATCTACGGCGAAGTTGTTGATCCACCCAAGGAAGAAGACACGGTCGGCCAGGCTCTGGCCATTCTTCCTCACCCATCGAATCTTCTCCCCCACCGACACCTCCTCCTCTTGAATTGCGTACAACGACAACGAGAGTGTTTGAACAATGTCGCGGATGTTTTCCCGACGCCCATCCTGCAAATTCGGTATATGAAGTGTCACCCACAACAGCTCGCCGCGGGACTCCAGAACGTGTCCGGACTTGTAGTAGTAGTCGTCGTGATCGGTCGGCATCGATGGGCTTTGGACCAGCTGGTCGGTAGCAGCATCGTCGTTCAACATGACCACATGCCACCGGCTAGGCTGGACGGAGACAAGGATCTTGCCACCGTGATACGCGACGTAGAACTTGTCATGATAGTCGGGGGCTTCAAGGGTCCTCTCGACGACCGTCCATGTGGTATCGCCGGGACGCATGAGCGCCGCCATGAACCTGGTCGTGTCGTCGCCACTCATGTAGTGTCTGTTGTACAGAAGCACGGTGCCATCGGGGTAGACGACACCCTCAGGACAAAAATAATCGAACCACTTGTCGTTGCCGACCGGTACGGGAGGCATGAAGGTGATGACTCCTGTGAGAGGATCGTGGAGGCTAGAGTGGGGGTGGCAGCTGAAGTAACGGACGGCGGTATCGTCGGCGTTGGCCACCCAGTGCGGCAGGGCGGGTAACGGGCGGCGCAGGGTAGCTCGTCTTGGAGAAGACACAGGTCAACCTGAGGGCGTCGTGGTTCTTCGTGTTGGGTGCCAAAAGCCATGGCAGGAAGGAGGACCGTGTGGTCGTCGTCGTCGCCGTCGCGTCATGTGAGTCCCGCCATGGCCTGCAGACTGCGTGGAAGCGGACGTAGTCGATGGCGTGGTGCAGTCGGCCGGAGATGTCACGGAGCAGATCCGGCAGGAAGTCGGGCCACCGTCGCTGTTGCAGGTCCATGGCGACGGTATCGACAAGCTTAAGGACTCGACGTTTGTTTTGTTTGTTACGGATCAGCGCCAGCATTATGTATGTGTATAGCTACCACCGATCGAAACCACCTGATTATTGATTAATTTGTTTTTTTAACAGGTGAGAGCACCGAGGTGCCCAATTTCAATGAGCTCAAAAACAGAGTACGTAGATGATTAATTTGAATCTGACTACTCCCTTTGGAATCTCTCTATCCACCTCTCTGTCGCAGCCTCGCAGGAGAAAAGGGTGGGGAAGACTGAAGAGCGCCAAAGCGCTTTGCCCTGACGCTCGTATTATGTGTGGACTTTTGGAAGCTCCTTCTGACAGGGGAAGGCCGTCTGAAGCCAACCGTGCCTATCGGCGACCGCCATATAGCAGTGCTCCTTGCAGATTTACAAATGTGATTTATGCATGAAGAACCAAAAGTTTTTTTTTTCGAAAAGGGGAAAGAGCCCCGGCCTCTGCATCAAGCGATGCACACAGCCTTTTATTGCAACATTCGAAATAAGTCGAGTTTACAAATCACGGGTCAGCTAAGGTTGAAACATGAATCAACCAGCGAAAAAATGACATCATAATACAACTAGGCATCCCGTAGTCGTCTAGTATGCTGCCACATAGCCCGGCTGAAAATATCCTGAGCGACCGTCAGGAGCCGAGCACACCCAGAAACCATGAGGTCCCGCTGGTCCTGGGGTAAGAGGAATGCCCATAAGTGAATCCAATGGGCCGCCATATTGATAACCTGCAGAACATGAAAGTTTGATTTTCTAACAATATTATTTCTACAGTTCCAAATGGACCAAACCAAGGCTGAGACGCCGATACGAATTCTAGCCTTAGTTTTGTTGTCAATCCCATTCAACCAATTACCAAACATATTAGTTATATTGGTTGGAGGGGGTAAATTATATGTACTAAATACAACACGCCAAATAATCTGTGCAAAGGGGCAAGAGATGAACAAATGCTCTATTGTCTCCTTGGATCCACAAAAGGAGCATTTTGTACATCCCTTCCACTGTCCCTTGGCAAGATTATCTTTTGTGAGTAATACTTTTTTGTTTAGGAGCCACATGAACACTTTTATCTTTAGCGGTATTTTCAGCTTCCATAAATATTTATGAAGATACCTAGTGTGTCCATTCAAGAAATCTTCATACATGGATTTAACAGAAAACACACCATTAGGGGTTAGCTTCCAGATAAACTTATCTGACTCCTCTCCTAGCTGCACCTCCATCAGTCTCTGGCATAAATGTAACCAAGCGTCCCATTTATTCCCAGTTAACCCTCTTCTGAAGCCGATATTCAGTGGAGAGTTTGCAAGCACATCGTGAACGGAAACGTTTTTCCGTTGCACAATATTATATAACGATGGATATTGTTCTTTCAAAGGTGCATTTCCCAGCCACGTGTCTTCCCAAAATCTAGTAATGACTCCATCTCCAATTTTGAAAGAACCTCTTTTAAAGAACTCATCTTTAACTCGCATGAGGCCTTTCCAAAATGGGGAATCTGACGGTTTTGCTTCAACCTGAGCTAGAGTTTTATCATATAGGTATTTATTCTGGAGCAATTCTTGCCAGACCCCTTCCTCATTAAGTAGTTTAAACAACCACTTACTAATCAAGCATTTATTTTTTAATTCAAGCACTTCCACTCCTAGACCACCTTGATCTTTTGGCCTACAAATAATGTTCCATTTTGTAAGTCGGTATTTACGCTTATTCTCGTCACTTTTCCAGAAGAAGCGAGACCGGTAAACATCTAGTCGTTTTCGTACCCCAACGGGCACTTCAAGAAAGGAAAGCATGAACATTGGTAGGCTTGTTAATACGGAATTAACAAGAACTAGCCGGTCACCATAAGAAAGCAGCTTGCTTTGCCAACATCCCAACTTCCCTTCAAAACGAATTTCAACTAGATTCCATTCAGAGTTTAATAACTTACGGTAATGGATAGGAATACCTAGGTATTTGAAAGGAAGAGAACCAGATTCACAACCGAATATTTGTTTATACTGATCTTCTTCCTCTTTTGCCTTCCCAAAACAGAAAATTTCACTCTTGTGGAAGTTAATTTTTAGCCCTGATAGCTGCTCAAAGAGGCAAAGGATTAATTTCATGTTGACTGCTTTCTCTAAATCATGCTCCAAAAAAAGGATAGTGTCATCCGCGTATTGGAGTATCGAGATCCCTCCCTCAACAAGATGAGGAATAAGACCCCCTACTTGGCCATCCTATTTTGCCCTCGCAATTAAGATGGCCAGCATGTCAGCGACGATATTAAATAGCATAGGGGACAGCGGATCTCCTTGTCGGAGTCCCTTTCTAGTCTGAAAGTAGTGGCCAATGTCGTCGTTGACACGGATACCAACACTCCCTCCCTGTATAAATTGCATAACCCTCTCGCACCATGTCGGCGCAAAACCCTTCATACGCATCCTTGCAGGAATGGCCATTTAACTTTATCATATGCCTTCTCAAAGTCTATTTTAAAAATGACCCCATCCAATTTCTTCCGGTGAAGTTCATGGATAGTTTCATGCAACACAACCACTCCTTCAAGGATGTGTCGGCCTGGCATGAAGGCCGTCTGAGTTGGCTTTATCACTTTATGTGCAATCCCCGTCACTCGATTTGTGCCTACTTTTGTAAAAATCTTGAAGCTCACATTGAGCAAACAAATGGGTCTATACTGCTGAATTTGAACCGCATTTTCTTTCTTGGGAATAAGGGTGATCAACCCAAAATTCAGTTTAAACAAAGGCAAGTTGCCTTCTTGGAATTGAAAGAACATATCCATCAAATCCTTCTTGATGACCTCCCAGAAAGTTTTGTAGAATTCTGCTGGGAACCCGTCTGGTCCCGGAGCGGAATTCAACTCCATCTGCGAGATGGCATCCCACACTTCCTCCACGGAGAAGTTAGCTGTAAGAATGTCATTCTCCTCAGCAGAGAGCTGCGGTATATCAGGAGCGAAATCCTCAATCAGGTCAATGTTACTCTGTGCCGGTGCCCCAAATAACATTTTATAATATTCAGTAATATAGACCTTCAACATATCATCACCCACTATCGTCCCTTCCCTTGCTCGAGTTGTAAAATTTTCTTCTTCCCGTGTTTTCCATTTGCTATAAGGTGAAAATATTTCGTGTTATTGCCGCCTTCCTGAACGTGTTTGACTTTAGCGCGTTGAGCCCACTTAGTCTCCTCATCACGCCTAAGTTTGCACACACATTCATCTGCCTCCTTCAAAGCAGCCCGCTCGGTTGCAGTGAGAGGAGTTGTTTCGGCTTTTATGTCCAGCTCGTCTATTATTTTAAGCCATTTCTCTTTTTCTTTCTTGTAATTTCCACTCAGATTTTTGGCCCACCCTTTAAGGTATCGCCTTAAATGTCTAATCTTGTTTTGCCATCTTTCAATGGGAGTAAGCCCTTTTGTAACTGCAGCCCACTCGGTTGCCACCATCTCAAAAAAACCTTCATGATTCAGCCATGAAAGTTCAAATGAAAAACGTGGTTTGTTGCCATGGTGAGCTCTATTTCCCGAATCAATTAATAGCGGAGTGTGATCCGACCCCGCACGAGTCATTGCACACACCGATACTAAAGGAAATTTTTGCTCCCATTCAACACTTGCTAGAATACGATCGAGCTTTTCAAATGTAGGTGTATCGCGTCGACTAGCCCACGTATATTGTCTCCCAGAAAGCGCTATTTCCCGGAGATCCAAGCTCTCAATTATCGCATTAAAAACCGAAGGCCAACGGGGGTCAAACCTATCATTATTCTTTTCGTCTCGATTTCGAATGATGTTGAAGTCGCCACCCACCAACATAGGTAGTGTCTCCTTCTCACACAGTCTGACCAGCTCAGAAAGGAAGGCTGCTTTATTTTCCTCTTGGGCCGCTCCATAGACCGACACGAATAACCATTCAAAACCGTCACATTTCGATCTTAAGTGAAACTTGACCGAAAAATCCCCGGCCGTGATCAGCTTAACTTGTATAGTAGCACAGTTAAAACCCATGAGCATACCACCCGACCTACCATGCGGCGGTAGACAAAACCACGCAAAGTCCAGGCCGGCTGCTAAATGAGTTAAAAAAGGTACAGAAAAATTGGCTCTCCCAGTCTCCGATTAGGCTAGGAAGTCCAAATGTTGCTCACGAATAGACTCTTGAATAAAAAGATGCTTAGCTGGGTCACGGAGTCCCTCGCTATTCCAAAAAATACCTTTCAGCCCTGACATGGTTATGAGTTATTTTTCTTCTTTAAACGATTGCTTCTACAGACCGCCGAACCTTTACTCCCTTTTTTTGGCCTACCTCTGGTTGCTTTGGTAATAGGAATAGGAATGTCCACTTGACCTCCCAGTTCATCCACACCATCATCAAGCAGATCCTCTGCCAAGTCTATTGCTTTAGCTACCCGAGAGTGAATCGCCTCATTAGCCGGCAAGATCACAGACTTACGTAAAATCTGAATCGAGCGCTCATTTTCACAAGCTTTTAGATCACGAACCGATTTAATTGCGTCTAGCTTATTCTTCCCCAAAGAAATACCAATCCTACTAGCCCTATGAATTATCTCGTCATCAGAAAAAGAATTAATTGAATGGATAGGATGCATAGAAGTACCTGTAGGGGAGTCCCAACGTGAGGCCAAGCTCATGGCCTTCTCCAGAATAGGTGTGTCTGCATTAGGCTGCTCACGAAGACGAGCACTAGTGCGGATGCCACTCTCCAACACGGCTGGAATGCCGCCAAAAGTGATGACCTTGTTCAAAGAGGCCGTTGGAGGCATGGCGGCCACTGGAGTACATGCCACGGGTGAGACAGGCCGCATCGGACTAGTCGGTCTCGATCCCATACCCCCGCCTGGGGTACTAGGAGAGAACTTCTCGTCCCGAGCAAGCACACTCGATCCTGCACCCCCGCCTGGGGTACAAGGAGAGCAGTCCCCGCCCTGCAGCAGGCTCCCATCGACAGAGCCGAGCGTCATCGAACCAGTTGCCACTGGCGACATCACCACGGATGGCGTAAGCACACTGTTCCCAGCCGCGGCCGGGCAGAAGGGCTTGGCAGCCTGCCAGGGCCGCTCGGCTGCGGCAACGCCCTTAGCTCGAGGGCCGCCCGACGCAAACTTGACCGAGGCTCTTCTCACCGCACAAGGAGGAGCCGAAGCAGGCACATCTTCCTCTTCCTCAACCATATCCGCCCACGATTGATGCGCACGTAGCACTTCAACATTAACGGAACCAAACTGAAACAAGGGAGTCTCTAAGTTGATAGCATGTTGAGATGAGTTAGGAGGTGTCGTCACCCCATTGACCTCATTGTCCTTCCTCTTTTCAGCCGCCGGTTTATTAGAGTTATCCCCATCTTCCTTCTCAGCCTCCTTTCCCTTCTCTCCCTTGTCTTCCCCATCCTCATCGGCATCCCCCATAATTTCATCCTCGACCATCTGGTTGGCTTTGGGCGCTTCCACTGTGAAATTGAGCTTGTACATGCCATCCTTAATGAACACGTCTAATCTCTCTTGAATCAAAGTATAGTCCAAACATCCAATTAAAATCCTTAACACTTTGTGTCTTCTTGTGTATGGCATGTCCACATCGAATGTCTTGCCAAACAAAGTTCCTAGACCCCAAAGAGCAAGGAAATCACCAATTGTGTGTTCTGGAATACCCGCAACCCTCAGCCATACCTCGGGTAACTTGCAGAAAGGTTCAGCTTTAGAAGACCATGTGTCAAACGAGATAGAACAAGGAGAATCAGGCACCTTCAATTCTCCAAACCGCTGCATGCGAGCAAGTTCAGTCTTACTCGGGAAAGTCACCTGGAACACATTGTCTTCAAAATGTCTCACATCCCATTGGAACTGATCATCGGGAACTATGTATTGCAAGTAGGACACTAACTGTGGGATGGACAACGAACCGCCAGAGACTGAAATCTTCCCAAGCCGTCCACTGTCATGCTTGGGAATATATGTACCTGTGAGGATCATCCCAAAGAACGTTAACTCTTCATGGGCAACGCCATACATTTCCACCATTGGTTTGGGAGCTGACAACAAATGACACCTCGCCGACACATGCTCAGGGGATTCACAGTAGTCGCAAAGCACGGTGTCGCATTCAACCGAATGATGACCCGACATACCGCATTGGTAGCATTTCTGGCCTTTCTTCTTCTTTGCCGGCTTCGCTGCGCCCCCTCCCTGCGAAGACGAAACCGCAGTCGTAGTGGCCTGAGCGGGCACCGGAATGAAGTCCAACTGCTGCTGTGACGACGAGGCCACAGGACGCTTCCCTGCCGCCACCGATGAAGTGGCCGCAGACACCGGGTTCGCTGCCGGCGGCACCGCCGCGGTCCCCGGCTTCACTACCGGAGGCACCACCGCGTCTGACCCCCCATGTTGCATCTTGTCTGTCGGGTTCGTCATGCTCGCGCCCGCTCCTTGTGTCCCCGGCGCTGACAGACCCACGGCCGACCCGCCGGCAAGCCGCGAACCACCCACCGACGAGTTCTGCCCATTTAGGTCTTTCGCCCCGGATCCCTCAGCCTCAGTCATCTTTGTCGTCTTCGTCCGAGGAACGTATCCCCGACGCGGACGGCCATCATCGTAGTGTCTGCCATAGCCACGACCGCTTCTGAACTCATGTCTGCGACGGTTTTGGTACCCCGGGTCTTCGCCGTAGAACTGCCTCTGCTGGTTCGCAAAGCCCGTACCAGCATGGAAGTTCCCTTGGAAACGGGCCTGATTTTGCCGGAAGTTATGGTTACCACCACCAGCTGCTCCGTTGTTCGAACCTCCCATGGCCTCGCCGGCTCCTCCCTTGTGTGGAAAAGGACCTCCATCGTATCCACCACGGCCCCCGCCCTGGAACATGGCAAGCGAACGATCGTCCGCCACCGAGATGCAGGGAGCGGCGGCGAAGGATTTTCGGCCAAGAAACCCTAGAGTTTGATGCCCAGGCAGAGCAAACTCATATGTTTGCTTCGTACGTAAACGAAGAGAACTGGTTCGGCCCGTGTGGCCATCCCCGTATCCATCTGGACCATGCAAATCACAAGGATTTGGGCTTTGGCCCAGCATGGGGCTGTTTCGCGAGCCCACGTATCCCAGGACGCGAGTTTTGAATTTCGAAGCTAGCTCGCATCTGTGCGACGGTCTCGCCGGCGACCACGGAGATCGCCGTCGCTGACGAGAGATGAACCGTGGCACGGCCATGTCCCGTCTCTTCTTGCGTACGACTTGCACCCATTCCTCCGCTTTGAAATCTTCTAGAAGAAACGTCGTGGGCGGGATGATCGGGATCCGCACCTGCGACGAGATCTTGAAACCTGCAGCTGCAGAGGAAGTTAGCGACGTACCTTGCGGCGGAGAAGCGTTCTCCCTGAGTTGGATGTACAACTGTTTCTTCAGTCGGCGTTTTGCTTCTCGCTTGGACAGATCCGCCATTGATCCGTCCTCCAGCCGATTTGCGCTTGGCTCCGGTGTCGAACACCAGTACGTGGATGCCGGCGAGAGTTCTTCGATCTCGCCCTCCTCCAGATCGGAATCCCCTACCTCAGAGGCTAGACCCCAAAACCTTCCGGTAGGAGTCCCAGGGATCATCACCGGAGAAGGCACATCGCAGGGAGAGCCTCCGGGCGCGTCACCCGCGGAGTCGCCCACAGCGTCGCCCAGCATCGCCCTCCTCACAAGTGTAACATATATTATGTGTTATTGCATTTGATAGAACCCTCCAAAAAACAGGGAGAAACACTGTACAAGAGAATTCGGCTCAAACTCGAACGATAAACTTATTTCTCGAAAGAGGACCGATAAATCTGGTTAACGGACCGGTAACCAAATCGCTGACAAGAGTTAAACACCCGAAAAAAGAAAAGAAAAACGTATAAAAGCCTCTATTCATAGCTGAATGCCAAAATTACATGAAGGTGCATAATTTCTTCGCACCCTCGGTTGAATCCATGACTATGCTTTGTCATAGGACTTTGGTGACCACATCCGACAGACTGGAATAGACATTGCCGAAGACTTTTGCAAGCACAATTTTGCAGCTCCATTGCCAATGCATGATGCTAGATTTTGGTATTTTTTGCCAACGAAATGACGTTAACTGTGTCATCCATACTTTGTTCTGCTAAGAGCCAAAGGCATCAAACCTTACTTTTGCTCTCATTTTGCCCTGGCTACTACTTCTCTGTTCTGACTTCTAAGTCACTACGATGTTAATACAAAAAATACAGTGAACTACCCGTCTGGCTAAGAAAACTGGTTGTCTGGCTAAAATAAATTGGGTATCAGTCAGATCCTACTGGAGCCTCTACCAAGTAAGCCAACGGCAATGGAGGGTATGAAATTTATTGACAACACTACAAATATGTTTTTATTCACCACCGTAACTTAAATACAACTCATTACAAGCATATTTGTTGCAAATAATTGTAATATACCTGTACACAATTGACATGGGTTACAAATAAAATCATGCAAATATACAGGAGGGAATATACATGACATACTCTCGTCTAAAGTGAACTATCTAACATAATACGACTCCATGGAAAATACATGGTAACTCAGATGTATACTAGGAAGTACACGATTGTATGATATTGCACATATATACTTAGCGAGGCATAGTGAGTGAGGATGAAAGTTCTTGCTCTCGACTGTAGCGATTGTATGTGCCTTCAGATGTTAAATTACCAGCATTGACAACATTCGTCCTTGCATCAGAGTTACTAACCTTTGGGCCTAAAAAGTGCTCAATCTCTTCATCACTTGCTGGGAGAATTTTGCATTTTCGTAGCCTCTTAGTTCTCAGGAATTGCAGCCTCATATCTACTTCTTTCATAGTAGGTCTGTCTCTTCCTTTCACTCTCAGGCATGCTTCTGTAAGTGAGGAAATATCATCAATATCTTCCTGGTTTGCCTCTTCCACAACTTGAGGATCAATTATTTCCATGATAGTTCCCTCCTGTAATCCTTCCACAAAATAATGGGCCAAGTTTTGTTTTGCACCTAGAGCATTGATAAAAATTGGCTTTTTCCTTGTCAAAAGTTCCACAAGTATTACTCCAAAACTATACACATCACTCTTTTCAGTTAGCTGCCCAGTATGGTAATACTCTGGATCTAGGTAACCAAATGTTCCTTGGACAATAGTCACCACATGAGTCTCATCGAGTGAAAGAGACCTTGAAGCACCAAAGTCAGAAACCTTTGTAGCGAAGCTGCCATCCAATAGTATGTTAGCAGATTTCACATCTCTATGAAAAATTGGTATTGCAGCAGCCGAGTGCAGATAAGCAAGTGCCCCTGCTGCTTCTACCGCAATTCTAATGCGATCATCCCATGACAGCAAGCATTGGATACTAACATCAGAGTGAAGAAGGTCATGCAATGTACCATTAGATATGAACTCGTACACCAGCAAAGGCACCTCAGATTCGAGACAACAACCAAATAGCTTCACAACGTTACGGTGAATGATTTGAGACAGGATAGCTACTTCGTTGATGAACTGGTCTATCTCAGCTTGCTTCTCAATTTTGGATTTTTTAATGGCCACCACTCTTTGGTCGGATAGAATCCCTTTATAAACTGTACCGTGTCCTCCACGGCCAAGAACACGAGCAACATCGAAGTTGTTGGTTGCCTTCTCCAATTCCTCCAAGGAGAATATCTTTGTTTTGTTCGTGGCGCTTTCATCTGAGATCAGCTGCTGCAGCAGCAGGCCTTGGTTTTCTTGAAGTGTGCTCGTCGTATTCTTTTCTGAATACCTTGCTTCCACTTATTGGCGAATACAACTACACAGACTGCAATAATTATGGAGCCAAGGCCAGAACCAGTTCCAGTTGCAATACCTACATTTAATCATCGCTCTTTCAGTCACTCCGCATTTGGTTAATTATAATTGCAATGAGAAGATTTTGCTAGCTATGACTTACCCAAAAGAAGATTGTGTTGCTTTGCTGATGTAATACACCGCCTTTTTATCGGATCAAACTCTTTTCTATGAGGGCAACTTGTGCATGTGTAGCCTCCAAGAAAATTTTGACATGGCCCATTGCAGGAGTTTGACAATGCGCATTCATCTATATCTGTAGAAACTCTCACTGATTATATATTTGCAGTAAATATATTACTAACTGCTAAAAAAATGCCAGATTAAATTCATATGATCTCCATTTATCAATTGAAAATTCTTTAGAGACACATTTGGATACAAGCGGCATTTACGCGGCCTGGCGGTGGCCAGGATCTATGCTTGCGGCGGCGGATGGCGCGATGGCCAACGGGTGGTGACGGCGGCAGTGATCTGGCCAGATTCGAGCCCAGATGGGTTCGGACATGCTTCGATCCAGGCAACAGTTCCTGCTACTACTGGACAATTCCGACGATGGCAAGCGTGTCCCTGGGTCAGTCTCGCAGCACGAGAAAGCCAGGGACTCCAGCGTCGGGCGTGGTGGTGGTGGCCTCCTCTTCCGCCGGAGGTGATCGGCTGGCTGGTTTGTGACGGATCTCTTGATCCCACAACTAGTCCCGGCGGTGTGTTTGGGAGATGTGGTTGCCGGTGAAAACCCAGCTCTGACTACGGTCATGGCTGGCGATAGCGGTGTCTACGCATTGTTACCTTGTTGAAGGTATCACGATTGCAACCACCGTCAACCCACTCGCGCTACTCTGGGAGAAACCCTAGATCTAGATTTCCCAGATCAGATGATGGTGATGCTCTTGATGTTGCTCTCCCTCATGGGGCCATTGTTTTTGACCAGCCGCTGTATGGAGGAGGCAAGAAGTTGAGCGGTGTGCATCTATCGTGTCGATTATGGCGAGTCTCGGCGGCGTGGAGCTGCAAGCTCTCGGTGGTAGATGCGTGTTGATGGACACATGCAGTGAGGTGGCGTTGTCTGTCGTCATGGCGGCTCAATAGCAGGCCTCGAAATGTCATTGCATTGATCACTCCAGAAGATGGACCGGTGGAAGACGGCGGCGGCGACTTATCAGCGTGTGCAGTGGTGCGCGCCGAGTGTCTGCTAGACCGGATTTAGATGGTGCGTGTTGGTGTGTGAGAACGGGAATGTGGCTCTGATCGGTCCACCCCCTTCATCAAGTAGGTTTAGTGTCAGTTGAGTCACATAGGTGGCTTCCGGTTGTTTGACGTATTTCTCTGTAAGGCTTTGTGAGTTTTGCTATCAATAAAAATGAGGTTGTGTGGATCATTTTGATGCAACGGCCGGGGGTTGCTACCTCCATATTTGTGTAGCCACCCACCAAAAAAAAACCGGAGTATTCATTGCCCACGCATTGGAAAACTGAAGTTTTGGATTACTACGGTTTTAAAAAAACTGTGCTGCCAAACTAGGCCTAAGGTTTGCGTGATGTTTTCATAAATTTTCTAAATATTTCTAGTAGGTGTGAGAGCAACAATGAAGGGTGATGAGGAGGATCAGACCTGTGCAGCCATCCTTGACGTACGGATTTCCTTGAAAGCCTGAAGAACACTTGCAACGATATCCCATAAATATTTCCCCGTGGGTGACGTTTAGGCAATCGCTGCGGGAACTGCGGCATGCATACATAGTATCCTTTTGCATAGCTGTTTGACAAGTTATATTGGCAACCGCCCACTTTATAACAATGTCGTATTCCATAGAGAAATCCAATTGATCTTCCATAAGGATCTCATTTTCACCTCCATCATTGTACGATCGGATTAATATTTCCTCTTTTGCCTTACTTCCGTTCACCATGTTGCTAACAGTCAGAGTCCCATCTTCCACGGATACAGCAGTCACATGATAGTGTGCATTTTCTGTGACAAAAACTGTGAGATTACGAGATGCACAACGAAGACGAAATCTTTCGTTTGCAAAACACCCTTCTTTGAAACCAAATGGGAAGGGAATAGCCATGCCTCCACATGAACGGCGACAGTGTTCTTTTGGCCTGGGGTTATAATCTGCTCCACAGTAGATAGACACATGCAAAAAAAAAGTAAGAACGACAGGACGAAGGCTAAATAGAAGCGAATTTTGGAGAAAAAGTACCTTGCATGCATCCATCTAAAATGTAAGGGTTGCCTTGTTGAACATAAGGAGGGCAGTCACACCGGTAACCACCAGGCGAGGTATTCTGGCAACTGCTACCTTTGCTACAGGCATAGCTTGCGTTGTTCATTTGTGCACTTTCACAGCTTGGTTGGTCCATGATGGTAACACCAAGGTACGCGCCATCAATAATATTGCTTGGATTTGTCAGACTTGAGAAAACAGCGGTTGTATCCCGACTGTATCCATCATAGTCAAGTGACACGAAAGCCATGATGGCAGGGTGCAACCAATCTGATTGTGTTGCAGTAGTATTAGTGCTGACAAGTTTTGCCCGAAAGCCTGGCAGGTCCCTTGGAAACGGGATGAAGCAGCAGCCTATTCCATTACAAGGCACTCCAGTTGGTGCCTTCTTGCCTGCGCATCTACTCATACAAGAACCAACGATGTCTCCCGTACCATACTCGTACAAGGTGACGTCAAAATCACAACCAGCTACGAACAAAGCATTATCACCACCGATAGTAATTCCTTGGCAGGGGACTCCCATGACATGTTGTACGTATCTGTACCTGGCCTCGTTGTAAGGTTGAAGAATATAGGGGTAGAAAATCCGCCGTAGTTCATGTCAGTGACCTGGATGGTGCTGCTGCCTAAAAAGAGCTTGGGATGCTTGGTGGAGTTGTCACAGGTGAGATCGTAGCCTTGTCGGAAGCAGCCGGACCCTATACCGAAGGGATAGTAGATGTCGATGTCGCCGCACCTTGGGATGCAGTGAGCCAAGGAGTCCCTAGGAGGGATCTGCAAGATCCCTCCGGTGGCTGCGGCCGATGCTTGCTGCGCAGCTGCCGAGAACATGAGCAGAAAAGACATGGCGACGAGTATTATGCTCATCGTTGCGCTGCGCGGGTAAGCTGGACTGTAGCGTTGGTGTTGCTGTTGGTATTTTTTGTTTTGCGCCATTTGTAGGCTGTATAAAGGCGACCCTAGCTACGAGTCATGTCAATGTAGCTAGGAATTCAAGGGCCACTATTGCCATCAGATGTGATGGTCGTTGCTAACGCCAACACGACTCGCCTATGGCCGCTGCTCGCTGCTACATGAAAATCAGATTCAATGCCAAGAGCAAAAAATCTATGCAAGACTTGTGAATTGCCACATGTAGTCGCTGTCGCTAGTAGACGATTTTCTACCAGAAATACACTCTGGCTCCCGTGTGCATATGCTCCTGATATGTGTTTTAAAATTAAAAAAATATGAAAACACTTCGAAAAATCTAAAACAATTTGGGTAAGAACATATGTATGTTTTCAACAGTCTTAAAAAATTCAGAAGGAAATGACACTTTGTGTGGTCTATACAAAAAAGACAAAATCTGTGACAGAAATGAGATTTAAAAATACATTTTTCAAACAATAGATTTTGTCTTTTTTTGCACAGGCAACAAAATGTGTTATTTACTTCCTAAATTTTGCACGAGTGTTGAATACTTGTATATGTTTGTGCCCAATTTGTTTCAGATTTTTTCGAAGTGTTTTTATTTTTTAAAATTTTGAAAAACATATCAGGAGCATATGCACCCGGGAGCCAAAACGCCTCTCTCATTTTCTACCTGTAATTTTTTCCACCCCGCATAAAAAATGTCTGTGTGTACCAGGAAAACTACGTGTAGGAGTACCATCCTATGCTACATAATCATAATTGAATTACAAATGTCATATCAATTGTTAAAATTCTCAAAAAGAATACCAGCTGCTACAACTGTCTTAGTTCTAGTATTTATTTTTTATTTTTTTGAAGATGAGCCTTAGTTCTAGTTTGATGGTGAAACTATTGGGTTGAAAAGGTCAGAGTACAAGTTTCAGTGGAATGACCGTGTACGGTACGGTATAATAGTATCCATCATATACGAAACATCAAATCACGGAGTATGAGAACGTTTGGAAACATGCATGAACTACAAGTACAGATAAAATAGAAACAAAGTAGAAGAGCAAATTTCAGATCAGGTTAAATCAAAGTCTCCACTGCAATATTACCACCAAAGTGCAAGCAAGCCATGTTCATTCTATCTTACCATACTAAGACAAGCACTGCCAGAATCGATGTCTTTACTGAGTGAGTGCGTGTCACATTTATTTCCTAGCGTATTTTGTTGGACACTCAACAAAGTCACTCCCCTAAACCGGGTTACAGGGAAAACACTCGGTAAAGGCAAAACTTTACCGAGTGTCCACTGTCCAGCCAGCAATACACGGCAAACAGCAAGCCACGTGTCCCTGCTCGCTAGTGTTGATGGTGGGGTGACAGTGCGCCCATCTATGCCGAGTGTCTCCTCCTGGTTGGTAGACACTCAGTAAAGTACTGGCTGTTTTTCCAGGAACTCGGTAAATTGGTTTTTTAGATGAGGTCTAAATTTTGATGTAAATCTAAATACTCCCTCTGTTTCTTGAAAAAAAATCCAATTACGGTATTTGAAAAACAATCTATGCAGATTGAACTAGAGAAGGATAACGTAGAACCATTCATGATGGTGTGTTCCAGGGAAGAGAAATAATCGTGAAACAGTAGTAAAAGGCAAGCAACAGCAGAACTTTTCCGAGCGAGAAGAAATGACTTGTTCATTTTAGTTCGAAGACTTGCCACGAAGCACGAAGTCTACACCTACGTACCGGTCAGCACACGTTCCATAGGCAACATAGATCATTTCAACAAACAATACTTCAAGGTTCTATTATTGGGGAACGTGATTTTGTTATTTGGCAGTCGTTTGTGTCCCAGATGCATCTCGATTTTCTCGGTCTGCTTGCCACCACAAAATGAAGGAGGCAAAAAATGAGACAACGACTGTAGGTAGTAAGAACAAGTCAAAGGTCGTCAACCGACGATTCGCCCAATAATTCTGGCTAGACTAGTGCCACACTCTAGTTTATTAAGATATTCTTAGAACCGATTATAGTTTAGCATGTAGTACCTGATTTGGTACCTGGTTTCTTAAGATATTTTTAGAATCTATTATGGTTTATCCTAACTTTTTCATGCATCGAAAGATTGATGTTTGGTTCAGGAACAGATCATTGAAGTTAACTTCATAGCAAAATAATCAATCGCAATTAGAAGATTTATTATACAATGAAAATAAAGGATCCTGACTATTATTCGAAATTCGGAAGAATTGCGTAGAGGGGCCATTGGGCAACTCAAAAAAACATGAAGATTATCAAGGTTCAAGATGTAAGGAGGACGACGCGGGATGTAATAGATAGACATCATTATAATGCTTTTTTTGTGTGGAAAGGTCGGTCAAAACCATTCACTATCTGATATTTCGATGCATGATTTTGAAGAAAACATTTTGAAGAAATATGTGTTAAAACATTTAAATTCGCCATGGAAGCAGTAGGGAGCATATTCGTAGTTGAAGAAACCAAACATTACATGGCAACCACAAACAGAGTAAGATTTTTACAAGTGTTTCCCGGGCTCGAACGTGTGTAATTCTTGCCCCCGAGTGCTACCATCGAGTTTTACTACGCGCACAGCTCCCCTGTAAATATTTGAGTAAAAATATCATGACTGATGACAGTCCACCATGGGAAGGTGTGTTTAGATCAATCTCAACATTTTTGGATGGCTAATGTCAAGTTCAACTCGAGCACTTCAGCGCCACCCCAGGGCAAGCCTTTCGCTTTTTTTTTGATACAGGGAATGGCCCCGAAGGGCCTGGAGTTTTCATTAATCCTCAGCGGCAGAGTTACATTTTATATTAAGGGACTCAAGAGAAACCGAAATTACAGACAAGTCCCTACATTTTGCACATAAGACCTCAAGATGAAAATAAGAAATACAATCAAGGCCTGCTCCTTCTCCACCGCAATATGACGCCGCCGTGCAGTCACCTTCATCGTCACCGGGGACGAAACCACTTGGGGCTGTTGGATCCTAGCCTAGCTCTCTCTCTCTCTCTCACGGATGGAGGAAGAACAGGATGAACACAGGATTTTTTTTTGTGGCGCACTGACGCCTCTTTTTCTTCTTTCTATCGAGCACAAACTCGCTGGAGTGGACGGCATCGAGCAGTTTTGAGACGTGGAGAAGATGGCGTTCGAGGAGGCGCTCGGGAGGCTCAAGGCGTTCCAGGAACGCTCGCAGCGGCGGAAGCAGACCGGCGGCGAACGCAGCGATGGGTAGCTGCTGCTCACGGCGGAACAGTGGAGGTGCGGCGTCGTCAGCGCGGCGGCGGCCACGACCACGACAACGACGGAGGAGGAAGAAGATGAACAATGGAGTTTTTGGTGGCGCACGAACGCCTCCAGCGCACAGACGCCTTCTTTTTTCCTTAAGCTGGACACACCAGTGATTTACAAAGTCTGATCTCGGCTGGCTTTATAGCCCAGGAGACGCAACGCCCACGCACACACCGCGCACGCACGCACTACGCACGCCCTAGCGACCCGGTCTCCAGCTGAAGGTGAGCTCATTTGCTCCTCCGCAAGACCTGGGCATCCGCTGCGCTGCTCTGATCCTACCGCTACTGACGCCAACGACTCGGACGCGGCCACATACCGGCGTCCGACCGAAACCTGAAGACACACGCACGCACACACACGCCACTCCCGCCATGAGCTCGACCTTGTGCACTGACACCGGTCACCACCACAGCGGCATGGCTTATTACCAACAGGGGCGATGAAGGGGGAGCAAACTGCGCTGCTAGCAAGGGCCTCCGCATTGGCAACAAGACCTGGAGGTTGAAGAAGACCAACTTGTGCCGTCGGAGAAAACCGTCCCCGACACAAGAGGAGGGAGAGGTCGCCATTCGACCATAAAATACATTGACGAATCCTTCACCGATGGTAGGAATCTCCCGAGAGAAGCAAAAACTCCTCCCCTGGTGCAAACCCAGCCGCAAGCAAACACGAATTGGAAGAACTCCTCTTCCCACGCCACCAAGATGAGTTGGACGGAATCCTCCCAAATCCATGCCCCCACTACTGTGTTTGCGATTTACGAACCTTTTATTGAAGAGGCCGCAGAGATGACGATGCAGACCTGCCTCCTCCACCCCTTGGAGCTTGGCAATCTGCTTCATCCTCTCCACCGTGCAGCAAAGGAGGTCCCAGAACTTCTGCAGCACGAACCCCGCACCAGCACCTCCAGATCTGACGACGAAGTGACAACACCACTTCCTCTCCTCGCCTCCACGGCCAGCCAGAGGGAGATCCACATCACCACATTGAACCAAATCTGGAGATTAAATCCAAATTCAGTTGGGGAATCATATGGTTTGTGATGCAAATCCTAGTTGGAAAATGTACACTTTTGACATGATTTATTGTTTGATCATGGTAACATCCTAGATTAGAGGAAGCACAAAAGTGTAAGAATCATCGTCATCGTCATCATCAAAATCAGATAAATCCAACACATAGGACATATCAGGTTGTTCACATGTTAAACCTTGAGGATTGTTATGGAGGATACGACACATGGACAAAAATTCATGTGTTCCCTCGTATAATAAAATGTTTTGGCAAACTAGAATAGATTGCCAAAACGTCTTATAATATTGGACGAATGGAGTAGCTTTGTATAGGTCCAAAATCCATGGATTTCTCTCTTCATGGAACAAACCAAAATGCTCGAGGTACCCGGAGCCAGGGGCGTACCTAGAGGGTGGGCAGGGTGGCCATGGCCCACCCAGAATTTTTGAAAATTTGGTTGCTACCCATAGTATTTGTGAATAGATTGACTATTTTTACTGGTTATTTGGTAAAAAAATCTGCGGTGCGACTTTTAGTTGCAGTGTGCCCACCCTCCAATTTTTTTCTGGGTCCGCCACTGCCGGAGCCCACCCTAGACGACAAACCTTCACAAGGCATTGACAATAAACTTCGCGTGAGTAGTTGTTAGTTCCTCATTATAGGAAGTGGTGCAAACGAATTCACTAGTGCACGTTAAGTTTCTCATGAGCAACTGAAAGGTACTCTCTTGATTTTCCAGAGCCACAACTCTCATAATTAACTAAATTTGCAAGATCAAGTTTGTAGTCCACATGGTCCTTAAATCGCTCTGGTACACTAGTTTGTCTTGCACCTTCTTTTTCTGAAGTACCAGAAGTAAGTTGCCTTGTTGATAAAAGGTTGAAGAGAAATGCAATCAACATTTCCTTCTGTTCCATCAAGAATTTTAGGCTCGCTAGGCAGGGCTCTAGTATTTCGAGGTAGTGAAGTGGCATCAACATCTGCATCTATATTTTGATGATGTGGGAAATGTCACCTGCTTCATCTTCTTCTCCGGTAATTACAATCCCCCCGCATATCCATTCTTTTGCCTAAATATATCAATTAAAAGAATGAAGACTACAACGGGTTTTGTAACCAGCAATTTTTGTATGCCGCAAAGCGCAAACATGGAGTACTAACTGTGCAACCTCTAACAACAAACAATACGTGCTAACCAACAAACACATCAGTTAAAAATATGGCATTTCAGGATGAGGCAAAACCAGTAGCATGCCATGTTGTTCTAGCAATTTGATCTTGAGATTAAAAAACATCAAGCAACGCAAACAAATACTACCAACCAAGACGTATTAAAGCATTCATTCATCCATCAACAAACTTCTTTTCTTCACTAAAATATATACATGGGGCATTGCAACATTCCACCAAAACCCATCACCAACCAACCATCATCCCCAAATTGTTTCTCTACAAGTTACTAACATAAAAAAGGTGAGGTTAATTACTAGATTCATGGTTTCATACCCTTTAGATATTTGAGGGAACTCTAGAAGTGATACGTGCATATAAATTATAATACTTGAGAAGCCTTAATTAGTTTGTGATTCAATGTGATAATATTTGTTTGTTAGATATATGGTAAATCATTGTAACAAATTGTTTTCTTAAACATCTGAAACTATATAAAAATGTTGTTCACTTTTGTACTAAAAATTTATTTGTAATGATGCATGTTAGAAATGAATGAATTTGTTTGTACCGTCATATATATGATCATGTATACATTCTTAGTATCTAAAACTATTATCTAATATATTTTAAAGGATTATTAAATATATACACATTTAATGACAAGCTAAATACCAAGTAAAAATATTCAATATAAAAATATCGCCAAGGTCAGATTGCACATAGCCTTACCTTTCAAACCAACAAAAAATTGATGTGTCGGTAGAGTTGCAATCGAGAAGATGGATGAGGCGTCATATGAGCTGCAGGAAGCTGGAATTGTTTTCTGGAACAGGTTTCATGCGATGCGTTCTGAGCCTAGCCGTACCCTAGGCGACTACTCCAATCCAGGCATCTCCCATGCCATGGCGCATCTTGATGCCACTCACCACTTGACCATGCACTTGATTGAGGGCATCCAGTTGATTGAGGAGGAGTTGCACAATGCATCCCAAGCTCAACACCAGGCCATCGAGCACACTCTACTGGCCCTGACCGCGCTCCGCAACTCAAACGAAGCGCGGTCCGTAGGCTGGAGCACCTCCAAGATCTGGCCCTACGCCTCAATCTGCAGCTGCTCCCCGATCACGGAATCAATGCACATGGGTTGTCGCCAAAAGATCCTCAGATGAAGCTGGTGACGTCAAGGTATGCGTGCTCCATCAACATGCTGTGTGTCCGCATCAAGGCAGCAGAGCCCAACACACTTGAAAGTGAATGGTTGCCCCCATGTGTAGTTTTGGTAATTAATGACAATCTCTATGGACTAATGTTTGTATTGAGTTATACTTGTAGTGCTTATCCATAGAAATGCTTGAAGACCATGGGTTGGTTTCAAGGTTGAAAGAAGAAGATTAAGTGATGACTAAGATGTTCAAGGGGTTATCCGAAGAATGGTCATGATGGTGTTGAGTATATTGCAAGTATGTCTTGAAGAACAAGATTGTGTGAACGTTCATGATTATCTTCAAGACATCATCTTTATGAAGAGAGAACAAAAGATACAAGCTTGAGAAGTGTGAATTCAAGAGAAGCATCTCGAAGAGATCCTATGCTTCAAGCTTGCATCTCACTCGGAGATAATGGTCAAGTGAAGACATGCCTAAGAGAGGCCTTCCCATAATGGTTTATGGGGGGAGCCATATGAGAGTCTTCACCAAGCAAAGTGCAATCAAGAAAGGTGTTCCTACTTGAGGAGATCAAGATCGTCATCTCTAGCTCAAGTGGAATGTGCAAGCCAAAGGTATGATCTTGATAAGGTTTCTATTTTACCGGTCTCATGGTGCTAGTGGGGAGACCGGATTTTAGGATAGGTAACCGTACTATCAAGAGGGGCTCTCAAGTGAGCTTTAGCGTATCGATCGTAAAGAGCTCAAACCTTTGCATGCTTGGCATATCATCTTTCTTGGTTGTTATTTGGCTTTCATCCATATGAGGATTTAGAGCTTGTGTTCATCTCCATACCAAGCTCTAGTTCATCAAAAACGGATCTCATATGCATATCTTGTTGCGTTTTTTATGTTGGAGGTTTTACCGGCTTGTCTTTTCTAGAGAGGTCAAACTCTTTCCTTGTGACCTCCTCCTCACATGATGTACTATGATGTTTCTCTGCATGATCTTGTAGAGCTCTTCGTTGCGATTCCAACGAGCCCAAGATCATCAAAATCGGAGTCCGGATGAAAAAGTTATTGCAGTTTTCATTTTGCTGTTTCTGTCAGTTTTTAGAAAACCGGATATTCCGGTCCTTCTGGAAATATCCGATTGGAAATATCCGGTGACCTCCAGAAGGTTTTAGCAGCTGCGCAGACTGGGGCGGAAATTCCGGTCCAAACATGAACCGGAATATCCGGTCCCTGTTTTTCCTGCAACGACTCTTTTTCGTGGGGTCCTATAAAAGCCCCCCTTCTTCCCCAAGTGACTATAGCTCTTGAGCACGAAAAAGCCCCCCATTGTTGACCTTCTTGAGCTTGGATTTCTCTCTATTCCTCCATGATTCTTGCCTCCAATTAGAGGAAAAAGAGAGAGGAGATCTAGATCTACATTTCCACCAAACTATCTCTCCTCTAAGTTAGGGGAACCCTTTGATCTAGATCTTGGAGTTTCATTAGTTGAGTTCTTATTTGTTCTTCCTCTCTTCTCTCCCCCCCCCCCCCCCCCCACACACACACACACAAGCATTAGTTGCTTTTGGTGGGATTTGAGAGTGATGGATTTGAGCACTTGTGCTCTTGCCATTGCATTGTGCATCGGTTTGATTTCTCTACGAGGATTCGTTTGAGTGAAGTTGAGAAGCTTGTTACTCTTGGGTGCTTGGGTGCCCTAGAGATTGTTCCTCTAGGGTACGTGGGTGCCCTAGATGTTGTTGATATCTCGGAGTTTTGATGGCTCACGGGATTTATTGGGAGCCTCCAATTAAGTTGTGGAGTGTGGCTCAACCTTGTTCGCCTTGAAGCTTTGGTAGCTACGAAGACATTGCCGTGAGCCACCAATTGAGTTGTGGTGTGTGCCCCGGTCTTGGAGCATCGAGTCTTGGCGGCTCGGTGTATTTGGTGGAGACCCTCCAATTTGTGAGTGTGCTTCATACTTGTGAAGGTTCTAGTTGTCAACCTCAACGGCAACATAGTGACTCGTGCCTCGCCACATTGGTGGTAGGACACGAGGGAGATACGGTGTGCCATTTTAAGGCTACTCGGTGTTTCACTTTGGTGAACACCGCGCCGCTCCAAACGGAGATTAGCTTTCATTGGGAAGTGAACTTCGGGATAAATCATCGTCTCCGCGTGTCTCGGTTATTTCTATACCCGAGCTCTTTACTTATGCAATTATCTTTGTGATAGCTTTCGAGCTTGAAATTACATATATATATATATATATATATATATATATATATATATATATATATATATATATATATATATATTGCTATCACATAGTTTCTTATCTTGCTTAGCTAAGTTGTTGGTGCACTTAGGTAAACCTAGCTATGGGTTTTGTGCTTGATAAATTAAACACTAGTTTTATTCCGTATTTATTCAAGCCTAAACCGTAATAATTTTAAATCGCCTATTCACCCCCCTCTAGGCGACATCCGTGTTCTTTCAAGTTTCAACACTCCATATCATCAACCAACTATGCCAGGAGATCGATGTCGAGCTTGCAGCACCTCTGGAGTTGAACCATAGCAGATTCTCAGGAGATGTTCTGGGGGTGAAATCATTGGATAATTTGGAGTAGGCGGCAAGGATTTTGAGGCCCCACCATGACCTCCAACCTCGGCCTTTCGTGGTCCATCTTCGTGGAATCAACAAGCTCGTTGATGCAGATAAAATGGCTCTACAGATTGCTGATGGAAGCAGACCCACACACTGGGAGCAGTGGGGCATTGGCGCCCTCACGAGGGTGCAACGTGTTGCTGCTCAAGTTGTCCACGTCCGGGTTCTCCTTGGACGGCTGGACGACCTTGATGTAATCGACCTGAATGGAAACATCCTGGACATTCAAGCAGTTGAGGTTGTAACTGCTATAGTCGATGCCATCACAAATGAGCGGTCTGGTGAATGGGGAGTCCCTGAAAGAGGAGTTGATTGCAAGGCTGTGTCGGGGCTGCTCGACCATGTAAACGAGGCAGTGTATATGACATGGGCTAGGGATCTGGGTCTGGGATCGAGGTGTTCTAGACAAACTCTTACCTACAATTCAGTTGGCTAGGATGGAACCTATCACCATTCCACGTGAATCCTATATGTCGCTCATTAGCGACGGATCCGGATGCGTCGCCTGAAGCGTCGCACGGCTGGGCCGGCCATTTTCTTATTCTTTTTCGTTTCTATTTTTGTTTCTTTTTTCGTAGTCTTTTTTTTTGTTTTCTTTTTTAGTTTTCTTTTCTTTTACGTTTTCTTTTCTCTTCCTGTTTTTTTCGTAGTTCTTTTTTTCATTTTTATTTTTGTTTTCTTTTTTTCAATATTTTCTCTTTTCTCATTTTTCACTTTTTATAATTTTTGAAAAATGTTTCAAACAATGTTCAAATTTAAAAATTTGTTCATATTCAAAAATATTTATTTTCAAATTTATAAAGTTTATTCAGTTTTGAAATAGTTTCTGTTCACCGATATTTTTCTGCGGAGGCGGATGCGGAGGGGTCGTCGAAGAGGTCGTCGTCATCGAAGTCGGAGGAGGAGTCGTCGGGAAGCCCTCCGGGTCGTTGGCCTCAAGGTCGCCGGCGTTGTCGATGATGTAGTCGAGGTCATCGTCCTTGGCGACGGAGACGGAGAGGGAGGTGAAGGCTAGGAGAGAGGCGGTGGCGAGTAGGAGGAGGAGGAGGGGGAGAGATCGGGGCGTCGCCATGGCCGGCGAGGGGAGTGAGAGCAGTGGTAGGATCCGGCTGAGTGAGGAGGAGGAAGAGGAGCAGAGTATTTGAGAAGGAAAAAGGCCGAGACTTTGAGGAGAAAACCGTGTGACTTGTCCACTTTGATCAAATCCAAATTCAGTTGAGAATCATATGGTTTGTGATGCAAATCCTACTTGATTATATGAAGTACACTTCACATGATTTGCTTTATTTGATTATGACAACACCTAGATTAGAGGAAGCACAAATGTGTAAAACCATCGTCATCGTTGTAATCATCATCATATAAATCCAGCTAACAGTTAGGACAAAATCAGATTGTTCGCGTGTAAATCCCTCGAGCAATATCATGGAGGAAACCGCCCATAGACAAAATTAAGTAGCATGTATAGGTCCAAAGATCCATGGATTTCTCTCTCCTCGAGAAACAAAGCAAGATGCTCGAGGTACCCGGACACCGCCTTACAAGATGAACCACCACGAGACATCGGCAATACGCTTCTCGCATGAGTGAGTAGCCATTAGTTTCTCGTTATAGGAAGTGGTGGAAACGAGTTCAAATGTTAACGACTCTAGAGCATTTACGAGGTGCCCAGACTCCACTTAAGTTTCTCTGTGGGCAACGAAAGGTACTCTCTTGATTTCATGAAACCTTTGGCTACCTTAAAAAATATAGCCAATCTTGACAAGGTTGGTCTCCATGGCCTCATTACATTTCTTATTCTTCTCCTCCTCCTCGATCTTATCCTCAAGACGATCAATGTGTGTTCGATCACAAAGTCATTTGTTGTTTCGAGCGTGTCGCGACATGCCATGAACTTGGTGAAGATTTCCTTGGAACGAACAACGTTCTTGCCCTTTAGTTCCTTCATGAAATTGAGAAACTCAAGTACTTCATCATGCAACTCGACCATGATGTTCCTTGTCTTCGTCCATGGTCACATCACTGAAGATAGGGGGACTAGGAGGAATACATATAGGGGAGAGGTCGTACATTGGTCTCTCTTGCCACGAGGAAAGCGTGATGATTGTTGGAGTAGTCAAACTTGAAGATGGAATTTGGCTTGGAAGGTGTACTTGATTTTTTGGAGTAGCAACTACAAGCCCGATACCCCGAACTTGTTCATCGAGGGATTATTGAACATCCATGAAGGCCTTCTCCTTCTTGCGAGAATTTTTGGCATTGTAGAAGGGCTTTTTTTTTTGCAAAACACAGAACACACGCAGACGCTCACATACACGAGCACACATTCACCCCTATGAACAACTCCAAAGGACTGAGTCGGCGGATCAAGTCTTGAGATTGACGAAGTCACCACAGGCGCCTCGCTGTCGACGGGAACATCGCCTCCCACTGAAGAATGTTCCGCCTAATGCGAAACACCACAAATTCGCCCCCAAGGGGACTTGAACCTGGGTGGGTTAGGTGGCCACTGCCAGCGCTAACCAATGAGCCACGGGCTCATCCGCGTAGAAGGGCTTCTTATTGTCCTTCTCTTTGACTTCAATTGTTGGGTTGTGGACAATCCACAACGAAGTGATCATATCTGCCACAATTGTAGCAAAGTTGCTTGTTGGACTTGTTTGGATTCTTCATGTAACTCTTGCCCTTAAATCTTTGGGCTTTTCACTGTTCTTGGTCATGAGAACAAAGCCATTCATCCCTTCATGTAATATATTTTTGGCTCCACTATCACCATCTTCTTGTTCCTCTTCTTCACTTGATTCTTGGAGTCTTTGACAAATTTTCCCTCTCCTGTTTTTTCTCAAGATAATAAAAGGCATCCGCCTCTGCGTGGAGGGAGATTGTTGTGTCATGTTTGGCTCTGTCGCAAGATGCAACAGTTGGCAAATTAGGAGTTAAGGTCAGATAAACACTTCACTTAAGCTGGCAATCTATCATGTAAGCTAATATGTACAAAGAAAGAAGAAAAGGAGACCTACTTATTTTCACGATTTTTTTATTGTTTTAATATAATTTTTGAAAATAATATGTCGATTACAAAAATCAGATCTAGTACACCGTCGGCTATACCCGGGCCGAAACAGTCCTTTCGGCCTTAGAGCCCAAAATATACTAATTATACATTATGAAGGACTAATCGGCTAGAGTTAGGACTTTTCAGCCCTACCCAAACCGAAACATTATTATACCATCAGATTTATTATTTAACATAAGCTAAGCACTAGTCCAGTGGTTATGTCTTGCTTCTCCACTAGGAGACCCAAATCTTCCTCAAGCCAAAAATGGCATTTTTTCATTTTCTTTTAAATTCTAGAAAATGTGTTAAACTTGTTATATTCATACCAAATCCAAATAATACAAATAATATGTCTAAAATTATCAAAAAAATTATAGAATATTAATATGCCATGCTCATCCATGGTTGCACCATGTAGCTTGTTGGTTAGTTGGATATCACCTAAATATGTGTGGGAAATCTATCACTGGTGGAAAACGGGGCTTTTGTCCCGGTTCCCCAGCCCCTTTAGTCCCGGTTGCGCAACCGGGACAGCGCAATCGGGACTAAAGCCCCAACCTTTAGTCCCGGTTCTGTTACGAACCGGGACCAAAGGGTCCCGACGTGGCAGCGCGCAGTGCCGCGCCTGTCAGAGGACCTTTAGTCCCGGTTCTAGCCACGAACCGGGACTAAAGGTTTATTCTGTTTTTTTTTTGTTTTGCTGTTTTTCTTTATATTGTTTGTTTGTTTTACTGTTTTTCGTTTATTTTTTCATTTATTGTTTTTCTTTTTAGGATCCAATTCGACGATACTATGTATATACAAAACAACTAAAGAAGGAATTACACAAACATCGCCATAAGTTGTCGAATCTTTACATATAGTATCATATAAGTTGTCCAACCCTATTAACATACACAAAACCCTAGTTGCCCGGTGAATAAAATTCTCCATTTTTATTTATGACTTGATCTAAGAAGAATGGCGCCAGCTCCTCTTGAATTGCTCGCAAGCGGTCTTGTGGTAGGAGCATGTCCCGCATCTCTTCGATCTATATAATTTATGGAAGGGGTCAATTAATATATATATATGAGAGAATCTCAACACAATTGATTGTAATAAAATAGTATTGTGAATATTGTTTACTTACTTCAAGATGTTCTAAGAGTCTGCTCCTCTGATAACACCTCTGGCGAATGAACTCGCAGACATACAATCCACATAAGTGATTTCCGGATCCCTGTCTCGAGCACTTTATAAGAACAAAGTTCAATCAAAATAATAATCAAGCATGATAATATTATTAAACTTCAATAAAATAGATGCCCGGGTCTAGCTAGAACTACTTACCGCCATGTCTTTAAATTCAAGCTCATCTGTCCATTCACCCGGAGCCCTATTGGTGAACCGTTTCCAAGCCCTGGAAGTCAATGAAAAAGAATAAATGACTTATTAATTACTACATACCAGGAAATGAACGAAAGTTGCCGATATAGTGCCATAATGATTGAAATTACCTCTGGATCATTCCCTTCATGTCCTCCCAGTTCCCTGGTTGATCACGTAGCGGGTCCATGACTTGTACTATTCCTTTGTCAGGAATAATGATAAATAACAGATAGTGGAACCTGCGCACGAATTACTCGTCAATTACACTTAATTAACATGGAGTATAGAAGGTGTATAGACACTAACACTCACCCGAAGTTGTAAGGAAATAGTATTTGTGTTTTAGTTTCTTGCTTCCTTAACGCAAGTACCAAGAGGTCCTCCGTTTCCTTTTCTTTATGTATAAGATTGTACTGATGAATGACATGTGGGTCAACGAACCCAATGTCATAGATTCCAGATAATCTGCATTCTCGAATCTTCAATCTGCATAATAGAGTGAGGATAATTACAAATATGTTTAACGAGCTGAGTTAGAGACTTAGTTACAGAAAAAATACTTACAGACAATAGGCACTGACGATAGATTTGTCGATGGCATCTTGTTGGAATAACTGAAACAGTTCTTCAAATTCAACCTGGACCTGGGCAGTTCCACGACCGTAATGCTCTTCTTTAACCTCCAGGTTGATCCAGTTTTTCCCTTACTTTGCTGCTTCCATGTACCACGCATTCAATCTTTGCATTTTTGTTGGAAGGTTCGGGACCTTCTCTGGTTTGACAAAAGGCTCCCCGTGCTTGTATTTGTACTTGTCTGTGATCACCTCAGCAATGGGATACTCTATTAGCGAGCCCAAGTATTCAGCCATGGTCACACCAAGCTCAGCGGCGGCTTTTTTGATTTGTTTGTTAGTTAATTGTTTAGGCCGAGGGACATCGGAACACACCCTCAGCGGGGCGCACGATTGCTTCTCCTGTTGTCCGAGCTGAGGAACTCCTTGACCGTATGGACGCGCCTTCGGCTTCGGAATATTGCGTGCCCTCAGAACATTGGGCGGCACCTGAGCATCACGTGCCTTTATAATTGTTCGGTCGTAGTCCGGTAAAATCTGCTCAGCCGTTGGTCGCGTCAGGTTTCTCAGTGTTCTCTCAACTAAGACCGGATCTAGTGGGACCTTTTGTGGCCGCTTCGGTGCTAACTGGCGTCTGATATCCTCTTTAACCCACTTTTCTAGCTCTGCTTCGGTCATTTCGTAAGGTAATTTCTCGATAGGCTTGGCGGGTTTCGCTTTCTTCTGATGACTTGTACCACTAGAACCCGAGGCAGAGGCGGCGCAGGCGGTGCTCTTCCACTTTTGAACACGACTATGAGCCTGTGACGGCTGAGGCTGCGGAGGAGATGCCTGACACGGTGGAGACGGCTGAGGCGGTGGAGACGGCTGACACGGCGGAGGAGATGGCTGACGCTGCGGAGGAAATGGCTGTCGCGGCGGAGACGGCTGAGGTGGCGGAGACGGCTGACGCGGCGGAGACGGCTGAGGCGGCGGAGACGGTGACCTTGGCTTCCAATTTGGAAGCACAATGTGTTCCTTCCGCCATAGAACAGTAGTTTTTCTACCATCCCTCAGTGCAGTCTCGCCTTCACCCGTAGGGTAGTCAAGCTACAGATCCTCGCAACCTTTCATGACTTCATCCACTACGACAACAGAATATCCATCTGGAATCGGCCGCGAATGGTAAGTACCATTAGTTACAGCAGCTAAGACTACGCCGACTGCCACCTTCACGGTTATGTTCATCAATGGAGCATGTAGCTCACAATTTTCCCTCTCCGTGATATCATCCACGGGGTAGCGACGAGCCGAGATATCTAGCCGAAAGAGCTCCGTGGAAGCCACGCTGCTTTTCCGCTGAGATGGTGGGCCGCTATCTTGCTGAGAAGGATCTTCGTGCCGCTGAGCTTCCTGGGTGGTAAGTGAATCAAGGATCTGCTGCTGCCTAGTTAATCTATCTTCAATCAGCTTCAGCCGATCTGCCTCCTCTGCCTTCTTCCTCCCTCGGCTTCTATAACTGTCAGCGTCATCTGGAAATCCATACTTCCACGGTACGGAGCCTTCTGTGCCTCGTGTCCGACCTTTGTGTTCTGGATTCCCGAGGGCCCGTGACAGCTCGTCCTTCTCTCTGTTTGGAACGAACTCCCCGGCTTCTACCTCCTTCATTATCTTCTGAAGTTCAGCGAGAGGGGTTGCAAGTTGTGCTTTTGTAAAGATGCACTTCCCTGTTTCTGGGTGCAACGTTCCCCCATGCCCGAAGAACCAAAGTTTTGCCCGATCAGCCCACAGCTGCGTCTCAGGAATTATCCCTTGTTCAAGCAGGGCGTTCTCAAGTCTCTCCACCTTAGGCTTGATAGCCCTGTAGCCACCTGACCCCATGCTATGGTGATATTCCTTCTTGGAAGCATTTTTCTTATTAGTTGCTCACCTTTTTTTAGCCTCGTCAGATTTCTTGTACTTGACAAATTCCTCCCACTGATCCCTTAGCTTTTCATACGCTCCAGTGAACTCCGGAGTCTTTTTTTGAAGGACAAAGTCCTTGTGCAATCTTTTCTTCCAGTTTGCAAATTGTTCGGCCATCTTCTTCAGTGCCCACTCCTTGACCTTTTTCTCTATGGGATCCACGTAATTTGGATCCTCCTCCTCTAACGGATGAGCATCGTCGTCTTGACAAGGAAGTGTGAAATTAGCCATTAGCGTCGTCCAAAGATTTTCTTTCACTCTATCGTCAACAAAAGTGAGAGACGAGCGTTCTTTCGCCTTCGGCGCATTCCATTCTTGAGTGGTGATCGGGACGTTGTCCCTAACAACAACTCCGCACTGACTTACAAACTTGACAAAATGTGTCAGTGGTCTGCCATCTGGAGCTACTGGTTCGATCTTGTATCTCTCTTCTTTATCACACCTTTTGGATGGGCCTCGTTTGGGTATAGAAGAAGATTTGCTCGATCCGGAGGGCTAAAAGAAGAAAGATCGTTAATGCATATATATATATAGGTAAATTAACTGGTGCTCCCTGGTGCATGGGCAGCATGTTAGAATACTGTAAGTTTTGGGTATCTACAAAACACGTACACGTCGGGTATGCAAACATTGAGTATGTAGGAGGTGTACACACCCTTGGGTATATGTATATTGAGTATCTACATGGTACATATACCTTGGGTATATATATCATGGGTATGCGTACAGATCAGACATATATATATGTACCGTAAGTATGCGTACACATTAGGTATATATACCCCGTTTTTTTTCATACCCAATGTTATATGTACCTCCTACATACCCTAGGTATATATACCCATGGTACACGTGATGTCTACATACCCCAATTATACCGTATTCCGTCCTGATGCCCGGGCACCATGGTGCCCCATTTGAGCTTCCTATATCTGCGCTCCCTCGCCGGAGTCAATATAGGGTTAGTTAATATACCGCGCCGGAGTTTGTAGTAATAATTGTCCGGTCACCATCATCACCGGATGCCTCAGCTTCTATCTGCGCTCCCTCGCCGGAGTCGTTCAGAAAGCTCGAGGTGAACTCCAACTCATCTTCACCGCGGATAATATCTTGCAATATGTTCTCCAGATTTTCGTCTCTGTTGTGATCCATAGTTTCTGCAAGGACAATTGACCGGGTGGTTAATGGAAATTAACCCATTCTTATTCTTTTAATTCTATTCTTATTCTTATTCTACACTAATTATTAAAATAGCTAACATAATTGCTAACATAATTGACCGGGTGGCATATATAGGTAGCATTTTTCTGCATATTTTTCAACTTAATACAGAAAATGTTAACCTAAAAATGTTAAATAGGTAGTATTTTTCTGCAACTTAATATAGAAAATGTTAACTTAATACAGAAAATGTAACTAAAAAAGTTAACCTAAACAACTTAATACAGAATAAATAGGTAGCATTTTTCTGCATATTTTTTACATTTTTTCACATTTTTCTGCATTTTACAAATAAATAGTCAGCATGACGTCAGCCGGCCATGGCAGCGGCTCTGCCGGCGACCGGCCGGTCGATTCCGACCATGTCGGCAAGTAAGGATGGGCGCGTTAGACGCGCTGGAGGAGCTAGAACGCGGGGTGGCGGCGCCTGGACCATATGGTCACCGGAGCTACTTCGGCGACCATGGCTAGCGGCGGCCGTAGGCGGAGCATGATGGGTACGGCGACCGGAGGCGAGAGGGAGAGGGAAAGGGTACGGGGAGGATCCTCTGCTCACCAGGAGGTCGGTACTGAGGACGGCCGGAGGAGGCGAGGGCGACGCCGCGGTGGATCAGCCGGCGGAGATGGGGAGGAGCTCGGGGCGCGTCCGAGGAAAAGCGGGCCGACCGAGTGAGCGGCGGCCGGCGAGCGGGGAGCGGCGAGCGGGGAGGAGGAAGGCGGCCGACGAAGAGCGATGAGGAGGAGGGCGGCCGCCGGAAAATTGGGCAGCCTGCCGGCGTCCGTGCGGTTGGCCGTCCAAGTCCTTAGGCGATTTCGCGAATGAGAGAATGAGAGAAGGATTGGGGGAGAAGAGAGGTTAAAGGCAGGCCTTTCGTCCCGGTTTGTGGCTGGAACTAGGACTAAAGACCCTTCCGTCCCCGGTTCCAGCCACCAACCGGGACGAAAGGGTGACCTTTAGTCCCGGTTGGTAGATGGAACCGGGACTAAAGGGTATTTTTTCGGACACCGAAAAGGTGCGCGCCAAAAGACCCTTTAGTCCCGGTTCCAGCCACCAACCGGGACTAAAGGTTCTTTCAGGAATTAAAATTTGGGCGCCAACAAAAGTTTGTTCTGTTTTTTGTTAAAAAACAATTAAATCTATCTAATTAAAGTTCGATCTGTTTATCAGAAAAAAACAATTAAAAAATCAACTTGTTAAATCTATCTATTTATTAAATCCATTAAGTTATTAAAATTATAAATTAAATATATCTATTTATAACAAAGTATATATGGAATTTGATTTGTTTGAAATGCATTTAAAATATGAACTTTTTCATAAATTCTTTTATGTTTTACATTTGAGTTTAATTCATTTAATTTAAAACTATATATGGAATTTGAAATCCATTAAGTTATTAAAATCATAAATTAAATATCTTTTGATATGTTTAAAATGCAATTGAAACATCAAATAGTTCATAAAAATAAGATACACTCATACATAAATATTATCAAAGTGTTCATAAAAATACATCATGTTTGAGAACACTCATACATAAATATTATTACACGAAGACGAAGGCGGGAAGCGGTGGAAGATCATCAGAGAAGTCTTGCCGCTTTCTTATGGTCGCACCGGTCGTAACCATGGAGCATCTTCATCATTCAACATGATGGTTGGGTCAGTTTTGACCGTGAAGGGGGGAATTTCATCAAACTTATCGTAATCTTCTGACATGTCTGTCTTGTCCTCCACTCCCACGATGTTTCTTTTCCCTGAAAGAACTATGTGACGCTTTGGCTCGTCGGATGATTTATTCGTTTCCTTATTTTTCATCTTTATCGGTTTGGTAGATATGTCCTTCACATAGAACACCTGAGCAACATCATTGGCTAGGACGAATGGTTCGTCTCCGTAACCAAGATTGTTGAGATCCACTGTTGTCATTCCGTACAGCTTGTCTACCTGAACCCCCACTCCATTCAGCTTGACCCATTTGCACCGGAACAAAGGGACCTTAAAAGAAGGTCCATAGTCAAGTTCCCATATCTGCTCTATGTAACCATAATATGTGTCCTTTTGTCCATTGTTGTTTATTGCATCAAACCGGACACCACTGTTTTGGTTGCTGCTCTTTTTATCTTGGGCGATCGTGTAAAATGTATTCCCATTTATCTCGTACCCTTGGAAAGTCAACACAGTCGAAGATGGTGACCTGGCCAACAAGTAAAGCTGATCTCCAACAGTGTTGTCATTAATGAGATGTGTTCGCAACCAACCGCCGAAAGTATCAATGTGTTCATGTGTAATCCAGGTGTCGGACTATCCCGGGTGTTGAGACCGTAATATGTTCTTGTGTTTCTCGATATACGGGGCCACCAAGGTAGAACTCTGTAGAACTGTGTAGTGTGCCTGAGTTAAAGAATGCCCGTCCCTGCATATGTCTGCTTTCTTTCCTAGCGTGCCTTTTCCACTCAGTCTCCCCTCATGTCTTGATTGTGGAACACCAATCGACTTAAGGTCAGGAATAAAGTCAACGCAGAACTCAATGACCTCCTCTGTTCCATAGCCCTTGGAGATGCTTCCTTCTGGCCTAGCACGGTTATGGACATATTTCTTTAAAACTCCCGTGAACCTCTCAAAGGGGAACATATTGTGTAGAAAAACAGGACCGAGAATGGCAATCTCTTCGACTAGGTGAACCAGCAGATGCGTCATAATATTGAAGAACGATGGTGGGAACACCAACTCGAAACTAACAAGACATTGGACAACATCGATCTGTAACTGTGTCAGATTTTCTGGATTGATTACCTTCTGAGATATTGCATTGAGGAATGCACATAGCTTCACAATGGGTACTCGAACATTTTCCGGTAGAAGGCCCCTTAGTGCAATCGGAAGCAACTGCGTCATAATCACGTGGCAGTCATGAGACTTTAGGTTTTGAAATTTTTTCTCAGCCATATTTATTATTCCCTTTATATTCGACGAGAAGCCAGACGGGACCTTGATACTGTTCAGGCATTCAAAAAGATTTCCTTCTCTGCTTTGGTAAGGGCGTAGCTGCTTCGGGTCTTGTTCTGTGGATGCATGTTGTTTGGGTCTTTCATACGTTGTTGGTCCTCCCGTGCTTCCGGTGTATCTTTTGTCTTCCCATACACGCCCAGGAAGCCTAACAGGTTCACGCAAAGATTCTTCGTCACGTGCATCACGTCGATTGAAGAGCGGACCTCTAGGACTTTCCAATAGGGTAGCTCCCAAAAAATAGATTTCTTCTTCCACATGGCCGCATGTCCGGTACCGTCGTTCGGAACAGATTGACTGCCAGGACCTTTTCCAAAGATCACTTCTAGATCCTTGACCATATCAAATATATCATCACCAGTACGGTGGTCAGGCTTCCTCCGATGATCGGGCAGACCTTGGAAATGCTTGCCTTTTTTTTTACGGGATGCTTGGTCGGAAGAAATCGACGATGCCCCAGGTACACAACCTTCTTACACTTCTCTAAATATATACTATCTGTCTCCTCTAAACAGTGCGTGCAAGCATTGTATCCCTTGTTTGTCTGTCCTGAAAGGTTACTAAGAGCTGGCCAATCATTGATGGTTACGAACAACAACGCTCGTAGGTCAAATTCCTCCTGTTTGTGCTCATCCCACACACGTACACCTTCTTCGCGCCACAACTGTAAAAGTTCTTCAACCAAAGGCCTAAGGTACACGTCAATGTCGTTCCTGGGTTGCTTCGGGCCTTGGATGAGCACTGGCATCATAATAAACTTCCTCTTCATGCACAACCAAGGAGGAAGGTTATAGATACATAGAGTCATAGGCCACGTGTTATGACTACAGCTCTGCTCTCCAAAAGGATTCATGCCATCTGTACTTAGGCCAAATCTTAAGTTCCTTGCGTCATCTGCGAAGTTCGGGAACTCTCTCTCGATTTTTCTCCACTGTGACCCATCAGCGGGGTGTCTCAACATCGCGTCTTTCTTACGGTCTTCTTTGTGCCATCGCAACAACCTGGCATGCTCTTTGTTTCGAAACAAACGTTTTAACCGTGGTATTATAGGAGCATACCACATAACCTTGGCAGGAACCCTTTTTCTCGGGCGCTCGCCCTCAACATCACCAGGGTCATCTCGTCTGATCTTGTACCGCAATGCAGTGCATACCGGGCATGCATCCAAATTCTCGTACTCCTCACCACGATAGAGGATGCAGTCATTAGGGCATGCATGTATCTTCTGCACATCTAATCCTAGAGGGCAGACAACCTTCTTTGCTTCGTACGTACTGACGGGCAATTCGTTATGCTTTGGAAGGTCCTTCTTCATTATTTTCAGCAACTTTTCAAAACCTTTGTCGGTCACACCGTTTTCTGCCTTCCATTGCAGCAATTCCAGTGTGCTACCCAGTTTTTTTAGGCCATCTTCACAGTTTGGGTACAACGGTTTGTTATGATCCTCTAACATGCGCGCGAATTTCGACCTCTCATTTTCTGTTCCGCAATCTCTCCGTGCATCAGCAATGGCATGACCAAGATCATCAGTCGGCTCATCTAGATCTTCAGCTTCCCCCGTTGCAGTATCACCGTATTCAAGGTACATAGGAGAGCTGTAACCATCATCTTCTTCTTCATTTTCTTCCATCATAACCCCTGTTTCTTCGTGCTTGGTCCAGCAATTATAGCTGGGCATGAAACTGTGCCGAAGCAGGTGGGTGTGAAGGATTCTGGAGGAAGAGTAATCCTTCTTATTCTGACAGACAACACATGGACAACACATAAAACCATTCTGTTTGTTTGTCTCGGCCACAGCGATAAAACTACCAAGTCCCGTAATGAACTCGCCAGTTCGTCGGTCACCGTACATCCATTGCCGATTCATCGAGCACCTTATATATTTCGAGTTATATATTGCCGACTCATCTGCATTATATGAGTATATTATATTACACACAACATCATGAATAGAAGGTCATCACATTAAAACCTTCCGCAGAGTACTGACCAAATGTAATGCATAGTCCTAATGATGAAAACATACAGTGAAATTAACATACAAACTATCTAATGCATTTAAATGCAACAACAAATGCGATCAAAATCGCAACTAAGGTAACAATTGATCCGACGGCATAATGATACCAAGCCTCATTTTTAATGGCATCTTTTCTAATGTTTCTAATCTTCTTACGCATTGCATCCATCTCGATCTTGTGATCATCGACGACATCGGCAACATACAGCTCCAATTTCATCTTCTCTTCTTCAATTTTTTGATTTTTTCTTTCAAATCATCGTTTTCTCTTTCAACTAAATTTAACCTCTCGACACGAGGGTCGGTCGGAATTTCAGGTTCATATATGTCCTAGATCAAAATATCTATGTCAAATGTTTGGTCGGCATAATTGTTAAAATAAAGAAATTAAAAACATAGTTATAAAAGATAATATACCACATCCGAATCATAGACCGGACGAGGGCCGACGGGGACGGATATCAAAACCATGACACTATGCATATAAAAACAATTATACAAATAAGAAAAATTATACAGGTAACAATGTAAATCATATAAGTAAGAATAAGAAGCTCACGAAGGTGGTGTCGGCGACGGGGCGCCCGGCGCGGGCGATCGACAACAGTGAGGACAAGGACACGAACGGGACGGCACTAATTAAAAACAACAAATCATACTTTAATTTGAACTCAAATTGCATATAAAAAAATAAACTATCAATAAGTCAACTAGCCTAGAATTTGAGCAATTTTAACTTAGGCATTTCATCAAACACCTAGCATGCAACACCAATGAAATGAGGAGCAAAAATAGCGATAGAGATGAATCCAAGCTCCGAGAGGATAAGGTTTCTAACCTATTAGAAGCCTTGGGTGGATGGGGCAAACTTAATGTGGACAAATGGTGGAAAAAAATATGGATCAAATGGAGCTTTGTGAGGAGCTTGAGAAGAAAAATGGTGATGAACTCGAGCTCCTCGGGCAGGAAGAAGGTGATATAGTGAGAAAACACCTTTTGTCCCGGTTCTTATTACAAACCGGGACTAAAGGTAAGCCTTTTGTCCCGGTCTATAACACGAACCGGGACAAAAGGTTCCCGCGTCGGACCCCACCTCGGGGGCTGTCGGGTGCGGACCTTTAGTCCCGGTTCGTGCCACGAACCGGGACAAAAGGGTCCCAAAGAACCGGGACGGATGCCTCCCGGTCCCCGCGCGTCCTCCGAGCCGCACGAACCGGGACAAAAGGATCCTTTAGTCCCAGTTCGTGCCGTGACCAGGACTAAAACCTCCCGCCGACCAAAACGGAAGGCTTGTTTTCTACTAGTGTATACCACTTATAAAGCAAAACCCCACTAAGTTCATTTATGATTTTCTATCTCAACATGCAAGCTATCCACATCATCCACTCTTTTGGCCAATCAATTTTCCATGTCACCTCCACTAATACTTATTAATCTTTGTGTGCAAAATCCATATCATCAATCTTTTAAATTATTTATATGTACATGCTAATAATTTTTGATACACGCATATTTTTTGTCGAATAATTTAGTATCTCGACTATGACAAACTAAATTTTGCATATTCGTATAGAAAAGTTAATGTATCATATTTTCCATGCCCTTTTATTTAAAATATAAGTTTCTAAATAGATTCTCGCTGTAATGTGCAGGCTATCTTCTAGTAATATAAATGTTATTCCTAATCCATTTAATCCTTTGTAACTCGTATGTGAAATGTTTTGCTACACAATATTAAATGGAATAGGGATATCATTTATTCTATTTCACACACATTCCATATTAGTTATTTAGGTGATACTGAAGTAAAGAGCAAGCTACATGATACAATCATAGATGAGGATAACATATTAATGTTCTGCATTATTTTTTGATAATTTTAGAATTTAGACATATTATTTGTATTATTTAGATTTACGGGACAGAAGATATAAATTTAACAAATTTAATACATTATTTAAATTGAAAGAAAAGGAAAAAGGGTAGAATTTGCTTTGGGCAAAATTCAAACTTGGGTGACCTGGCGGAGGAGCAAGTAATGACCACAATACTAGTCCTCAACTTATATTGGACAACAAATCTGATGGTATAATAATGTTTCGGCCGCGTCCTAACTCCTAAGCCCAGCTGATTAGTCTTTAATAGTGTGTAATTAGTATGTTTCGACCATCGTAAAACTGAAATGAGTGTTTCGGCCCGAGTACAGCCGCCGGTGTACTAGAACTAATTTTTTTTAAATCGACATATTATTTATAAAATTTCTATTGAAAAACAATATAAAACTCTATTTTTCACGGTGGCAGAGTAGGCAACTAGCAGCTAGCTTACACATTTAGATATACCCTATGCTCTGCTGGAGATAGATTTGGATGCAAGACGTGAATGCATCGCATGGACTGGACTTTTTTTCCCGGTTTCTATTAGACTTTTTTTTTGCTAGAATTACATGGTACACACGTGGATTGGAGCAACGGTGGGATGGAGGAGGAGCCATGCGCACGTATCATCGCGCCATCCTTGAGGAAGCCAGTCGACGAACTCGGCCTTGTTGTCAATAAGGTTGTACCATGAACACAGCGGACCACTCGTACAGGGAGACTTCACCGCCACTATAGACGAAGTAGGCGTATCCACCATCAACACCTAGCCGTGAGGCATCTACGGCAAAGTTGTTGATCCACCCAAGGAAGAAGACGCGGTCGGCCAGGCTCTGGCCATCCTTCCTCACCCATCGAATCTTCTCCGGCACTGACACCTCCTCTTGAATTGCGTACACCGACAACAAGAGTGTTTGAACCAGGTCGCGGATGTTTTCCCGACGCCCACCCTGCAAATTCGGTGTATGAAGTGACGCCCACAACAGCTCACCCCGGGACTCCTGAACGTGGCCGGACTTGTAGTAGTAGTAGACGTCGTGGAAACCGTTCGGCATTATCGATGGACTTGGGACCAGAAGGTCGCCAGCAACATCGTCGTACAACTTGACCACATGCCACTGGCTAGGCTGGACGGAGACTAGGATCTTGTCACCGTGATAGGCGACGTAGAAATTTTCATAACCGGAGGCTTCAAGGGTCCTCTCGACGACCGTCCATGCAATATCGTCGGGACGCATGAGCGCCGCCATGAACCTGGTCGTGTCGTATTCGTCGCCACTCATGTGGTGTCTGTTGTACAGAAGCACGGTGCCATCGGGGTAGACGACACCCTGAGGAACAAAATAATCAAACCACCTGTCATTGCCGACCGGCCCGACCGGTACTGGAGGCATGAAGGTGGTGACTCCTGTGAGAGGGTCATGGAGGTGAGTGTGCTGGTCACCATCGCTCAAGTACCGGACGGCGGTGCCGTCGGCGGTGGCCACCCAGTACGGCAGGGCGGGTAACGGCGGCGCGGGGTAGCTCGTCTTGGAGAAGACACAGGTCAGCCTGAGGGCGTCGTGGTTCTTTGTGTTGGGTGCCAGAAGCCATGGCAGGAAGGAGGACTGTGTGGTCGTCGTCGTCGCCGTCGCGTCATGTGAGTCGCGCCATGGCCTGCAGACTGCGTGGAAGCGGACGTAGTCGATGGCGTGGTGCAGGCGGCCGGAGATGTCGCGGAGCAGATCCGGCAGGAGATCGGGCCACCGTCGCTGTTGCAGGTCCATGGCGGCGCGCGGGATCGACAAGGACTCGACGTTTGCTTGTTTGTTACGGTTACGGATCAGCCAGCATATATGTATGGGTATAGATTTGAATATGACTACTACTGATCAGGATCGGATCGGACTACCTTAGAAGCAGTCTCAGGTAGGGACGGTCAATTCCTGGTAGGCATTTTTAGGATTTTCAAAATTTTAGTTGAAGTTCTAAAAATTTGTGGAAAGTTACAAATTTGAATTTTCTTAACTTTTGGTAATTTCTGAGAGATGAGATTTAAAATTGAAATTTCAGTGTTGGTTTTGTACATTCTGAAAGCTAAAGTATTCTGAAATTTTGGAAAATTTCTAAAAGCTGACGTTTCTATTTATTTTCGTAATTTTCTGAAGTTAGATTTTTAACGTATAAATTTCTAATCTAAAATTACAAAGGGAAGGGACCAGCCCGATCGTTTTGGAAGCTCTTTTGTCCACTCATTACTTGTCCAGTTTGCACCACAAGCAGCCTCTCTCCATCTAAAAAAAAAAAAGAAAGCTCACCAGGATAAAAAACAAAGAGGACATTAGAACAGGAAAAATAACAAAGAAGTCTCTGCAGGTCCACGTGTTCAACGCCCGCCAATTCCAGTCTCAGCAGTCGAAGGCTGGTGTAGAAGAATAGGATGCAACTCTCGATGTATTGATCGGATGCATATACACATATATATAAGTACAGGGGTAGCCACATCCTCTACTATACAAGGAAGGAGGAGGGCTCCACAATGTCGTGGAGCAGATCCGGCAGGAGATTGGGCCACCGTCGCTGTTGCAGGTCCACTAGTAGAAAAATAGCCTTTTGTCCCGGTTGGTTTGGGTCATTGGTCCCGGTTCCCCAACCGGGACAATTCAATCGGGACGAATGCTCGTCCCGGTTGGGACACCAACCGGGATCCCAACCGGGACGAATGGGGGGGGGGCACGTGGCCCGGCCACAGGCAGCAAGGGCGGAGGCTTTCGTCCCGGTTCATAATACGAACCGGGACTATTGTCCCGTCAGATTTTACTTTTTCCAAAAATTTCAGAAAATTGTTTAAATTTATAAAATAAATAATGCTTATTCTATAATTCATAAAAATATGAATAAAATACCAAAATGTTCAGAAAAATAAGACCTATTTGATTATGAAAAATGCATGCATGTTTAAAAAACTTAAATTAAATATTTCTTAGAACTACAAAAATGGCACTACTAGTTAAATAAGAGGAACCACTATTACACATCATCGCCACGAATATATATATTACACACATCGCATTCGTCGTCCTACATATATACATCTCTTTTACACTCTCCCTATTTAATTTCAACCTTACAGTAGTATTCTCCTTTCGGAGCTAGGACCTCTGCAAGTAAGAATCCGGCAAATTCCTCTTGAATTGCTCGTATGCGATCGTGTGGTAGAAGACCATCCCGCAACCGTTCGATCTAATTAAAAAAGGGTCAATATATATGAATGAAAGTAAACAGAATTGATGGCAATAAACTAAGATTATGAATATTGCATACGCACTTGAAGTTGTTCTAAGATTATGCCCTTCTCACAGCACGTCTGACGAATGAACTCGCAGACGTAGTATCCACATAAATGATTCCCACTTCCCTGGCTCAAACACTTTACGGGAACAGAGTTCAATCAAAATAATAATGATTGAAATTACCTCTGGAGGCATTCCTGCATGTCCGCCCACTTCTCAAGGGGTTTATGTAAGGAGTCCATGACTTGTACTACTCCTTTGTCAGGCATAATGATTAGCAGAATAAAGTGGAAGCTGCGCACGCATAAGTCATCAATTATATACTTAACATCGAGAAATTAAGCGAAATAAAATATGTAGAAGACAGTAACACTTACTTGAAGTTGTAAGGAAATAATATTTCTCTTTTGACTTCGTTGAACCGTAACGCTTTTACCAAGTTATTCTCGGTTTGGTCGTAAAAATCAAGGAGACTTTTTTCATGAACGGTATTTGGATCAACGAACCCAATATCATAGATTTGTCCTCTTTTGCATTCGAGAATCTTCATTCTGCATAATTAATATAGTGATAAGTAAGATAATTATAAATGCAATGAACGAGGTGAGCTAGGTAGAGACTTAACTACAGAAATAATACTTACAGACAATAGGTGCTGATGATAGCTTTGTCAAGGGCTTCTTGTTGGTATAACTGAAACAATTCACAAAATTCAATCATTACGTGGTCATCTCCATGCCCGTAATGCTCGTTCTTATATCCCACGTAGATCCAATTTTCCCCTTTCTTTGAGGCTGCCATGTACCAACTATGCAATCTTCGTATTTTTGTTGGTAAATCTTTGACTAACTGAGATTTGACGAGAGGATGCCCGTGCCGGTATTTGTATTTTGGAACTATTTCTTCGTGGAATTGTAATTGGTCTAAGTACTGAGCAATAGACAAGCCGTGAGCAGCGGCTGCTTCTCCGTACATTGCAACAAACTCAGGATCGATGCCGACCGCAGGTTTGCTCGACCCCACCTTGGTATCGGAAAACACTTTGAGCAGGGGGCACGATTGTTTTTGCTGTTCTCCTAGCTGGGCAACTGTCTTCCGGCTTGCACTAATACTCTTCGACCGCTGTTTATTTGCCCGAACCGACTTGAGAATAGAGCGGTCATAGTCTGGTGTCAGCTTTGGCGGGGGTTGGGCCAGATTTTTCAGCATTTTCACGACAGCGGCATGTTCTTCTGGGGTGTCGGGGAACTCTGGTGCTTTCGCCTTCTTTGCCTTCAAGTTAGCAAACCACTTATCCGTTTCCCCTTTTGCGATCGCCTTATTTTCCTCCACCGTATAGTCATAAGGTCTCTTGGCAAGATTCTTATGAGGTACTTTTGGGAGGGGTGACCTTGAACGTTTCGGTGATCGGTTTTTATCAAACCCCAGAGTACCCACACGTGGCGCCGGAGAAGACTTACGCGGCGGCGGAGACGACTGACGCGGCGGCGAAGACGGCTGCTCTGGAGACTGGTGAGGCGGCGGAGACGGCGCCTGAGGCGGCGGCGGTGGAGAGTGGTGAGGCGGCGGAGACGGCGCCTGAGGCGGTGGAGAGTGGTGAGGCGGCGGCGGTGGAGAGTGGTGAGGCGGCGGAGGCGGTGGAGAGTGGTGAGGCGGCGGCGGTGGAGAGTGGTGAGGCGGCGGAGGCGGTGGAGAGTGGTGAGGCGGCGGCGGTGGAGAGTGGTGAGGCGGCGGAGGCAGCTAGTTTGGAAGCACGATGAATTCCTTTGGCCATAGAATAGTCCCTTTCTTGGCTTCTCCAAGTTCAACCACCTCCCCATCTTCACCTGCAGGGTGTTCCAGCTTCAGCTCCTCAAATCCTTTACTAACTTCATCGACCCCGACAATAGCGTAGCCATGAGGAACCGGGGAGCAATGGAAAGTTGGTGTAGGTCCAATTGGTATGGCATAGCCGACCGCCACCTTCATGGTTATGTTGAACACTTTCACATGTAGCTCACAAGGTGTGCTCTCTGTGATATCATCCACTGGATAGCGACGAAGAGCATCCGTCGTCAGTGCATCATCATCACGTGCCGGGACCATGCTCGAAGCCACGCTGCTTTTCCGATATGATGGGTCGGTAGCATCGACTGCAGCTTCTACAACGTGCTGCTGAGATAGGCCGGCAGTGCCTTGCTGGCTAAGTTCGTTAATTTGATACTGCTGCCGCTTCATTTGATCCTGCTGCCGCTTAATTGTTTCTTCTATATTACGCAGCCGGTCTGCAGCAGCGATTGCTTCCATTGCCTCCCTTTCCTTTCTCCTCTGATGACTTTTATCGGGAAATATTTTCCTTTCCACGGGAAACCCATGTTTCCACGGCTTGGAGCCTTTGGTGCCTCGTGTTCGTCCCTCATGTTCTTTATTCCCAATGGCGCGTGAAAGCTCGTCATCCTCTCTATCGGGACGGAACCGTCCCTCTTCAACATCCTTGTATGCTTTCCTAATTTCTTCGATGGGTAGTAGGGGATTATCCTTGTGTCTTCTGGTATATATGCACTTTCCTTCTGCGTCCAATGTGCCCCCATGCCCGTAAAACCAATTTCTTGTCCGTTCGGTCCATCCTTCTTTTATAGGCTCTGGAACGATCCCTTTAGCCAGCAGGTCGGCCTCAAGTTTGTCCCACTTAGGCATGGAACAGGCGTAGCCAGCAGCCCCCATAGTATGGTGGTACTTCTTTTTAGCAGCATTTGCCTTGTTTACTGCAGACTTTAACTGAGCTTCCTCTGATTTCTTGTAATTCACAAAATCTTCCCAGTAGTCTCTTATCTTCTCATACCCGTGATCGAAATCCGGAGTTTTATCTTTCAAGATGAAGTCGGTGTACAATCTGTTCTTAAATTTGTTGAATAGCTCGGCCATCTTCTTAAGAGCCCACGCCTTGACTTTATCTACTAGAGCTTTTTTTCGGGCATCCATCTCCTCCTCATCTGGCTCCCCCTCCTCTGGATCCACCTCTGGCAACGGCAATGTGAAATTAACCATGACCTTTTGAAAAAGGCGTCTTTTGCCTTCGGCGCCGATATAGCTAACTTTAGGATCCCTTGGCTTATTCCATTCTCGGATGGTGATCGGGACGTAGTCCCTAACAATAACACCGCATTGCTTCACAAATTTTTGTCTAACATCAATTGGAGCAATGGGTTCGCCGTCTGCACCGACTTCTTCGATCCTGTAGCGGACATTGTCCTGCAACTTTTTGGTTGGGCCTCGTTTCGTCCTCACAGAGGATTTGCTCGATCCGGATGGCTAAAAGAAGAAAGACTGTTAATATGTGTATATGGACAACAGAGGCTAAATTAATTAATATAAATATATATATGCACCTCGTCGGAGTTTGTAATAATCAATGTTGCACCGGAGCCGCCGGCTTCTGCCTTGTCGGCTTCTCCCTCATCGGAGATGCCGAGTTCGGCCTCTTTCCAGGCGTTGAGAGACTCATCCCCCTCACCGGAGTCGGTCAGAAAGTGACTTGTTTCATCATCGCCGCAGATTATATCCTCGAGGATATTTTCCTCAATTTCATCTCTGCCGTGTGGTTCCATAGTTTCTGCAAAATACGAAAGTTATTTTCGGAGCCGTCTCTGCCGTGTCGTTCAGAAAACTTGTAGGGATAGAATGGTACTACAAGGAAAGGCGCGCGTTGCTGCGCCTGTTGTTTCTAACCGTCGTCATGGTGATACATTTTTATGAACATGTGTGATTTATGCTCATCGTCGGCACCTAGGTGACTAAATCGTCGATGACCTAGCTCATCGATTTCATCCCCCGCAACACGGTAAAAATGTCGCGGTAAATCACTCCTCACAAAAATGAAACACTTAGCACATTCATGGTTTGTCGAGTTTTGACTGAAATTTACATCACTAAATAAAAATCAACATCGCTACATCACTGAAATTTGCACTAGCTAAATATTACATATGCGAGGATGATCCACTAAATAAAAATCATCACAGATCAATAAAGTAAAATTGCTAAACTAGAATTGCTAATTATACTAAAATTGCTAAACTAAAATTGAAAATGGCAAACTAGAATTGGTAAACTAAAATTGCTAAAGTAAAATTGCTAATTAAACTAAAATTGCAAAAGTAAAATTGCTAATTATACTAAAATTGCTAAACTAAAGTTGCTAATTAAACTAAAATTGCTAAAGTAAAATAGATAATTAAACTAAAATTTCTGAAAACCTAACAATGCTAACAATTTGCTAAATTGCAATGCCCTAAAAAAATACAAAAATACTAACAATATCTAAAAACCTACCCTAGCTGACAATGTCGGCGAGGAGGAGGCGGCCGGCGAGGAGGCAATCGCCGACGAGGAGCAGCGGGGCGCGGCACGGGCCGGCGAGGAGGAGGCGGCTGGAGAGGAGGAGCAGGGCGAGGGGCGCGGCCGACGGGGAGCAGCGGGCCAAGGGGAGCAGCGGGCCGACGGGGAGCAGCGGGCCGACGGGGAGCAGCGTGGGTCGGCGAGGAGGAGGCCGGCGAGGAGGAGGCGGCTGGCGAGGAGGCGACGGCCGACGGGGAGCAGCGGGCCAAGGGGCGCGGCACGGGGCCGGCGAGGAGGCGGCGGCCCGAGAGGAGGAGCGGGGCGAGGGGCGCGGCGCGGGCCGACGAGGAGGAGGTCAGCGAGGAGGAGGCGGCCGGCGAGGAGGCGACGGCTGATGAGGAGGAGCGGGCCAAGGGGCGCGGCGACGGTCGACGGCGGCAGCCTGACGGCGTGGTTTCGGTCCTTAGCGAATTTTGGGATGGATTGGGGAAGGAGAAGGGCGCGCAGTTATGTAGCAGGACTCATCCGTCCCGGTTGATGCCACTAACCGGGACCAAAGCCTCATTCGTCCCGGTTCGTGGCATGAACCGGGACCAATGCCCTGAAAATTTAATGCCCTGGTGCGAACCGGGACCTTTCGTCCCGGTTCTTCCTATAAACCGGGACCAATGAGTCCTTTTTCAAAAAAAATTCAAACTTTTCAGTTCTGAATATTGTTCCCCGCCTTTTTTATTCTTATTAAGGTGTTTGAATATGAATTTCAAATGGTTTTGAATTTGAAAACACTTTCAACATGAAAAGTGTTTAAATTTGAATAAATAATTCAAAACCATTTTCTGTTTTATATAATAGTTATTCTATCTATACAAAATATTAACCATTTTGTCATTTTTTTTAAGATTAGAGGTGAATTCATTTAAGTAAATTTGATCTGTTTATCAGAAAAATGCAAATAATATATCAAATTGTTGATAAAAATGTAATCTATCTATTTATTTAATTTATATCTATTGAATTAATTTATATCTATTGAATTAATTCATATCTATTGATTTAATTCATATGTCACTAAACAGTACATAATGGCAACAGTGGATCCTTCAGGTAATCGACCGGATACGGTACAGAATGACAACAGTGGATCCCAAATATTTTGCATACATATGCATGAATATCACATACATATCCGGAAGTCGATAGTTTAGGTCGCAAGTTTTCAAAAGCAAGTAGTAACCTAAACTATGATCACATAAAAGAGAACTGGAATGGTGATCACATACTCTGAAACTAACTTCGACGGTGTATTTGATACGGTACAGAATGACAACAGTGGATCAGTTGTCCTAACAATCTTAGTCATACTCCTGCCTAGGCCTATAATACTCGTACTCGTAGTCGCCGTCATCGTCGTCGTCGCTGTCATCGTACTCATACGGCGCTCGTGGCTCGAACCTCGATGGGTGAGCACCCCCGGACTGCATGTTAGGGTAGCGTAGGCGGGGGTTATCGCCAGCCATGATGTAGTTCATAACGCCCTGGAGAGTCCGGCCAGCCCACCACAGCTGACGGCCGGCCTCGTTGAAGTCCGAAGGAGGAGGGCCATCCCCCTCGTACCTGGCGAGCGCCCTCTCACGCCGATTGATGAAGAAGGCTTCCCAAGTCGGGCGGTAGTCGGGATGCCAGCCCGGATCCATCCGCTGCTCCGGTGTGAGCTCGAGGTAGTAGTGGTTCGTGATGGCCGCCCGGCGCGCCACACCTTGAGGGACAGGAGGGACCGGCACGCCTCCGGCGCTCAGCCTCCAGCCGGCGGGGACGCGGTAGCCGGGCGGGCAGGGGTAGTTCGAGGCAGAAAGCTCCTCCGCCTGACGGTAGGTTAGTACGGTGGAAGCCATGGAAGAGTGATGAGGTTGCAGATATGAGTTTAGATGTGATATATATAGTGAGAAATTGCGGGAAGACGAAGGCGGAAAGCGGTGGAAGAAGCACACGGATCGTGTGTTTCCTTCGAGCGCTTGTGAGCCGTTGGATCAGAGTTGTGTTTCTTTCGAGTGCTTGTGAGCTGTTGGATCAGGGCCTTTGGTCCCGGTTCGTGTTACCAACCGGGACTGTATGACGGGGAAACCGTGTGCATTTGATAAAAGGTTCAATACATTAATTATTACACATCACCAACAACATCCCTATCTAGTGTTCACTTGTTTCTTCGTGTGTGTCCCTTTCTTCTGATTACGCCGTAGCCATGGACAATCTTCATCAGGCAAGAGAACTGCAATGGCGATCACAGACTCTGAAACTAACTTCGACCGGTTCCTGAGCCGCGGGGTGCTGAGCCGCCGGCACTGCGCATCCAAAGAGAAGGAACCCTCACAGGGTCATAGCTCACGTGAGAAGGAACCCTCTGAAGAAACGACCACCTACTATCATACTGCCTATCCAATAGATACATGTAGCGACGGACATGCTCATCCTCCTCCCTGATACGGCGACGTACCTCCTCCTCGGGGGCCGGCTCCCTCTGCACCGAGCGTGGCCCACGCGACGGCCACCGCAGAAGATCCGGGTCGACGATGTCACCCGTATTCCTCACCAAGCTGCGTGTCCCGGAAGGAAGCACCTCCCAGTGCCAGCCCGGTGGAGCCCAGTCCCGCACATCGCCCCTCTGGTCCAACATGGACATCGTCCCCGAGAACACCTTAGTCAAAAACACCTAAGTCAAAATTTTGTTACAATGGAAGAGTGATGAGGTTGCAGATGTGAGTTTAGATGTGATATGGCAATGGCGGCCAAGCCTACATATATATAGTGAGAAATTGCGTGAAGACGAAGGCGGGAAGCGGTGGAAGAAGCACACGGATCGTGTGTTTCCTTCGAGCGCTTGTGAGCCGTTGGATCAGAGTTGTGTTTCTTTCGAGTGCTTGTGAGCTGTTGGATCGTGTGCACACGGATCGTGTGTTTCTTTCAAGCACTTGTGAGCTGTTGGATCAGGGCCTTTAGTACCGGTTCGTGTTACCAACCGGGACCAAAGGGTCTTTCGTCCCGGTTGGAGGCACCAACCGGGACTATAGGCCTACCCTTTCGTCCCGGTTCGTGTTACCAACCGGGACTAAAGAAGCACACGGATCGTGTGTTTCTTTCAAGCGCTTGTGAGCCGTTGGATCAGGGGTGTGTTTCTTTATAGCGCTTGTGAGCTGTTGGATCTGCACTCCCACCTCATCCACAGGTACACCTTGTAATCGCCTATAAATAGCGACGTCCCTGTAGCGAACGGCACACAACGAGCGTCTACCTTTGCCACCGAACCCAATGGTTGGATTTAGCCTACCCGCTGGCATGTTCCCTAGCATTATTGTGTTTGTCCTTGTTCGTCGGCCAGCCATTGGAGCCACCTCCTGTAGGTCGGTGAATAAGGACAACACAACGACGCTGTTGGAAACACAAGCCCTCGGGTAGGTTGAATCCAACCACTGGATTAGGGTGACACAATGATGAATTGCCGAGGAGGTGGGAGTGGTGGTGGTAGAAATCATTCAGTTCATCGACCGAATACAAATCAAACGGTTTCACCTGCATACGCCCTACGGTGCATTTGATATGCGGGCACTCTCTAGCCACAGTAGGGTTGTATGCAGGTGATACCGTGTGTTTTGTTCTATCTAGAAATCCTTCAGTTCATCGACCGAATACGGTTTGTATGCAGGTGATACCGTGTGTTTTGTACACGAACTTCTCACCAGTTTTTGTCAACACTCATACATAAAAAGGTTTTGAGAACACTCATACATAAATTGTTTTATATATTATTACACTCATACTTAGATCATGATCGCTTCTTCGGCCGTAACCATGGAGTTTCTTCATTATATAACGGGATGCTTGGGTCAGTTTTCACTGTGAATGGCGGAATTTCATCAAACTTATTATAGTCTGCTGACATGTCTGTCTTGTCCTCGACTCACACGATGTTTCTTTTTCCTGAAAGAACTATGTGACGCTTTGGATCATCGTGTGCTGTATTTCTTTCCTTATCTTTTCTTTTTTTCGGTCTGGAGCTCATGTCCTTCACATAGAAAACCTGAGCCACATCATTGGCTAGGACGAATGGTTCGTCTCTGTACGCAAGATTCTTGAGATCCACTGTTGTCATTCCGTACAGCTGGTCTACCTTTACCCCTTCTCCATTCATGTTGACCCAACTGCACCGAAACAAAGGGACCTTAAAAGTAGGCCCATAGTCAAGTTCCCATATCTCCTCTATGTAACCATAGTATATGTCCTTTTGTCCATTCTTGTCTGTTGCATCAAAGCGAACACCACTGTTTTGGTTGGTACTCTTTTTATCTTGGGCAATCGTGTAAAATGTATTCCCATTTATCTCGTACCCTTGGAAAGTCAATACAGTCGAAGATGGTGACGCGGCCAATAAGTAGAGTTGATCTCCAACATCGGTGTCATTCATGAGATGTAATCGCAACCAACTGCCGAAAGTCTCCATGTGTTTTTGTTTAATCCAGGAGTCAGGCTTCCCTGGATTTTTCGAGCGTACACTATTCTTGTGTACCTCGATATACGGAGCCACGAAGGTGGAACTTTATAGAACTGTGTAGTGTACTTGAGTGAAAGAATGTCCGTCCCTACATATCATTGATTTCTTTCCTAGCGTGCCTTTTCCACTCAGTCTCCCCTCATGCCGCGATTCAGGAAGACCAATCGACTTAATGTCAGGAATAAAGTCAACACAAAAATCAATGACCTCCTCTGTTCCATAGCCTTTGGGGATGCTTCCTTCTGGCCTATCACGGTTATGAACATATTTCTTCAAGACTCCCATGAACCTCTCGAAAGGGAACATATTGTGTAGAAATACAGGACCGAGAATTGCAATCTCGTCGACTAGGTGAACCAGGAGATGCGTCATAATATTGAAAAATGATGGGGGGAACACCAACTCAAAACTAACAAGACATTGGCCACATCCTTCTGTAACCTTGTCAGACTTTCTGGATCGATTACCTTCTGAGATATTGCATTGAGAAATGCACATAACTTCACAATGGGTACTCGAACATTTTCCGATAGAAGCCCCCTCAATGCAATCGGAAGCAACTGCGTCATAATCACGTGGCAATCATGAGACTTCAGGTTTTGGAATTTTTTATCTGCCATATTTATTATTCCCTTTATATTTGATGAGAAGCCAGCCGGGACCTTGATACTGCTCAGGCACTCAAAAAATATTTCCTTCTCTGCTTTCGTAAGAGCGTAGCTACTTAAGTAATGACGCCCTTTATCTGTATGCTTGTTGTTTGGGTCTTTCATACGCTGTTGGTCCTCCCTTGCTTCCGGTGTATCTTTTGTCTTCCCATACACGCCGAGGAAGCCTAGCAGGTTTACGCAAATATTTTTTGTCACATGCATCACGTCGATTGAAGACCGGACCTCTAGGACTTTCCAATAGGGTAGCTCCCAAAATATAGATTTCTTCTTCCACATGGGCGCGTGTCCGGTAGCGACGTCTTTCGGAACAGAATGACCGCCAGGACCCTTTCCAAAGATTACTTCTATGTCCTTGACCATACCAAATATAACATCACCATCAGGGAGCTTAGTCTTTTTCCGGTGATCTGCCTCACCATTGAAATGCTTGCCTTTCTTTCTTACGGGGTGACTGCCTGGAAGAAATTTACGACACCCCAGGTACACGACCTTCTTACATTTTTCCAAATATGTACCTTTAGTCTTATCTAAACAGTGCGTGAATGCGTTGTATCCCTTGTTTGACTGTCCTGAAATGTTACTAAGAGCAGGCCAATCATTGATGGTTACGAACAGCAACGCTCGTAGGTCAAATTCCATCTGTTTGTGCTCATCCCACACACGTACACCTGGTATGGCCCACAACTGCAAAAGTTCATCAACTAATGGCCTTAGGTACACATCAATGTCGTTGCCGGGTTGCTTCGGGCCTTGGATGAGAACTGGCATCATAATGAACTTTCGCTTCATGCACAACCAAGGAGGAAGGTTGTAGATACATATAGTCACGGGCCAGGTGCTGTGACTGCAGCTCTGCTCCCCAAAAGGATTCATGCCGTCTGTACTTAGACCAAACCATAAGTTCCTTGCTTCACCTGCAAAGTCCGGGAACTCTCTCTCGATTTTTCTCCATTGAGACCCATCGGCGGGGTGTCTCAACTTCCCGTCTTTCTTACGCTCTTCTTTGTGCCATCGCAACAACATGGCATGCTCTTTGTTTCTGAACAGACGTTTCAACCGTGGTATTATAGGAGCATACCACATAACCTTAGCAGGAATCTTCTTCCTGACGGGCTCGTCATCGCCCTCAACATCACCAGGATCATCTTGTCTGATCTTGTATCGCAGTGCATTGCATACCGGACATGCATCCAAATTCTCATACTCCTCACCGCGGTAAAGGATGCAGTCATTGATGCATGCATGTATCTTCTGCACATCTAATCCTAGAGGGCAGATAGCCTTCTTTGCTTCATACGTAGTCTCGGGCAGTTCGTTATCCTTTGAAAGCTTCGGCTTCATTATTTTCAGTAACTTTTCAAATCACTTGTCAGATAAACCAGTCTCTGCCTTCCATTTCAGCAATTCCAGTGTGGTACCGAGCTTTGTGCTGCCATCTTCGCAATTTGGGTACAACAACTTTTTGTGATCCTCTAGCATGGCCTCCAACTTCAGCTTCTCCTTTTCTGTACCGCATTCTCGTTGTACATCGGAAATGACCCGACCAAGACCATCAGCATGCTCATCTGGCGTCCGTTGTTCTTCACCACCTTCTTCTTCATTGTCTTCCATCGCAGTATCACCGTATTCTTCAGAGAACATACGATAGTTCTCATCATCATTTTCTTCTTCATCGTCTTCCATCATAACCCCTCTTTCTCCGTGCTTGGTCCAACAATTATAGCTGGGCATGAAACCTCTCCGAAGCAGGTGGCCTTGAAGGGTTCTCGACGAAGAGTGCTCCTTAACGTTCCGACAGTCCACACATGGACAAGGTATAAAACCATCATATTTGTTTGCCTCAGCCACATGGATAAATTTATGCAGTCCTGTAATAAAATCAGAACTGCGTCGGTCGCCGTACATCCATCGCTGCCGTTCATCCATCTGCATATCATATAATTAAGTTTATCAAATACAATTAGAATAACATATTGAATACTGAAATGACCACCGTACATCGATAAATGCAATATTTCTGTATCAATTATAGATGAGAAGGATAAAGTTGCTAACCTCGGTCGAGGATATCATTTTGTGTGAACTTAAGTGTGGCTCGGGCATTTCATCGAACACATCTTGTGCGTGGCAAAGGAAAAAAAATCTAGCACCCACTTCCCACCAATCCGAGCAAAAAAAAATGACAGAGTAGAGAAGAAGGCGGGGGTTACGTACGTATATAGGCAGGGGAGGGGCATTCGTCCCGGTTCGTGGCACGAACCGGGACCAAAGCTCGGGCATTCGTCCCGGTTCGTGGCACGAACCGGGACCAAAGCCTCGCGATAGCTTTGGTCCCGGTTCGTAACACGAACCGGGACGAATGACACCAACTGAACCGGGACCAATGCCTCACGGGGGCCTGGCAGCTCGAACCGGGACCAATGCTTGGCATTGGTCCCGGTTTATCACTCAACCGGGATGAATGCAAATTCGGCTCTGTCCGAAAGATGGTTTTTCTACTAGTGGTCCATGGCGCGCGGCGGTATGGACAAGGACTCGACATTTGCTTGTTTGTTACAAATCAGCCGGCATATATATGTATGTGTATAGCTACCGGCGCAATCATACACGGAGTCAGGCCTGCCCACCGATCGAAACCACCTGATTATTGATTAATTTGCATCTTTTTTTTTGAACAGGTGAGAGCACCGAGGTGCCCAATTTCAATGAGCTCAAAAACAGAGTGCGTAGATGATTAATTTGAATCTGACTACTCCCTTTGGAATCTCTCTATCCACCTCTCTCACTCTCTGTCGCAGCCTCGCAGGGGAAAAGGGTGGGGAAGACTGAAGAGCGCCAAAGCGCTTTGCCCTGACGCTCGTATTATGTGTGGACTTTTGGAAGCTCCTTCTGACAGGGGAAGGCCGTCTGAAGCCAACCGTGCCTATCGGCGACCGCCATATAGCAGTGCTCCTTGCAGATTTACAAATGTGATTTATGCATGAAGAACCAAAAGCTTTTTGTGTTATTGCATTTGATAGAACCCTCCGAAAAACAGGGAGAAACACTGTACAAGAGAATTCGGCTCAAACTCGAACGATAAACTTATTTCTCGAAAGAGGACCGATAAATCTGGTTAACGGACCGGTAACCAAATCGCTGACAAGAGTTAAACACCCGAAAAAAGAAAAGAAAAACGTATAAAAGCCTCTATTCATAGCTGAATGCCAAAATTACATGAAGGTGCATAATTTCTTCGCACCCTCGGTTGAATCCATGACTATGCTTTGTCATAGGACTTTGGTGACCACATCCGACAGACTGGAATAGACATTGCCGAAGACTTTTGCAAGCACAATTTTGCAGCTCCGTTGCCAATGCATGATGCTAGATTTTGGTATTTTTTGCCAACGAAATGACGTTAACTGTGTCATCCATACTTTGTTCTGCTAAGAGCCAAAGGCATCAAACCTTACTTTTGCTCTCATTTTGCCCTGGCTACTACTTCTCTGTTCTGACTTCTAAGTCACTACGATGTTAATACAAAAAATACAGTGAACTACCCGTCTGGCTAAGAAAACTGGTTGTCTGGCTAAAATAAATTGGGTATCAGTCAGATCCTACTGGAGCCTCTACCAAGTAAGCCAACGGCAATGGAGGGTATGAAATTTATTGACAACACTACAAATATGTTTTTATTCACCACCGTAACTTAAATACAACTCATTACAAGCATATTTGTTGCAAATAATTGTAATATACTTGTACACAATTGACATGGGTTACAAATAAAATCATGCAAATATACAGGAGGGAAAATACATGACATACTCTCGTCTAAAGTGAACTATCTAACATAATATGACTCCAGGGAAAATACATGGTAACTCAGATGAATACTAGGAAGTACGCGATTGTATGGCATTGCAAATATATACTTAGCGTGGCATAGTGAGTGAGGATGAAAGTTCTTGCTCTCGACTGTAGCAACCGTATGTGCCTTCAGATGTTAAATTACCAGCATTGACAACATTCGTCCTTGCATCAGAGTTACTAACCATTGGGCCTAAAAAGTGCTCAATATCTTCATCACTAGCTGGGAGAATTTTGCATTTTCTTAGCCTCTTAGTTCTCAGGACTTGCAACCTCATATCTACTTCTTTCATAGTAGGTCTGTCTCTTCCTTTGACTCTCAAGCATGCTTCTGTAAGTGAGGAAATATCATCGATCTCTTCCGGGTTTGCCTCTTCGACAACTTGAGCATCCATTATTTCCATGATAGCTCCCTCCTGTAATCCTTCCACGAAATAATGGGACAAGTTTTGTTTTGCACCTAGAGCATTGATAAAAATTGGCTTTTTTCTTGTCAAAAGTTCCACAAGTATTACTCCAAAACTATACACATCACTCTTTTCAGTTAGCTGCCCAGTATGGTAATACTCCGGATCTAGGTAACCAAATGTTCCTTGGACAATAGTCACCACATGAGTCTCATCGAGTGAAAGAGACCTTGAAGCACCAAAGTCAGAAACCTTTGTAGCGAAGCTGCCATCCAATAGTATGTTAGCAGATTTCACATCTCTATGAAAAATTGGTATTGCAGCAGCCGAGTGCAGATAAGCAAGTGCCCCTGCTGCTTCTACTGCAATTCTAATGCGATCATCCCATGAAAGCAAGCATTTGACACTGGCGTCAATGTGAAGAAGCTCATGCAATGTACCATTAGATATGAACTCGTACACCAGCAAAGGCACCTCAGATTCCAGGCAACAACCAAATAGCTTTACCACATTGCGATGAATGATTTGAGACAAGATAGCAACCTCATTAATAAACTGGTCTATCTCAGATTGCTCCACAATTTTGGACTTTTTAATAGCCACCACTCGTTGGTCAGATAGAATCCCTTTATAAACTGTACCGTGACCTCCACGGCCAAGAACACGAGCCGCATCAAAGTTGTTGGTTGCCTTCTCTAGTTCCTCCAAGGAGAATATCTTTGTTTTGTTTGTGGCGCTTTCATCTGAGATCAGCTGCTGCAACAGCAGGCCTTGGTTTTTCTTGAAGTGTGCTTGCCGGATTCTCTTCTGGATACCTTTCTTCCACTTGTTGGCGAATAGAACTACACAGACTGCAATAAGTATGGAGCCAAGGCCAGAGCCAGTTCCAGTTGCAATACCTACATTTAATAATCGCTCTCTGAGTCACTCTGCATTTGGTTAATTGTAATTGCAATGAGGAGATTTTGCTAGCTATGACTTACCCAAAAGAAGATTGTGTTGCTTTGCTGATGTAACACACCGCCTTTTTATCGGATCAAACTCTTTTCTATGAGGGCAACTTGTACGTGTAGCCTCCAGGAAAATTTAGACATGTACCATTGCAGGAGTTTGGCAGTGTGCATTCATCGATATCTGTAAAAAAACTCTCATTGGTTATTTATTGGTGGCGAATATATTAGTACCTGTTAAAAAATGCCAGATTAAATTCGTATGGCCTCCATGTATCAATTAAGAATTCTTTAGGGCACATTTGGATGCAAAGTATTTTTGCGGAGCCCCGCAAAAAAACAGTGTGTTTGTGTTACTATGACTGAGGTTTTCGATTACTACGACTTTGAAAGAGTTAATTACAAAAAACCATCACAATTACGGCTAGGATTTCAAAAAACCACCATAATACGCTAGGGTTTCAAAAAACCACCATTCCGGTGCTAATACGTAACAAAAAAACCACCACATCCCTGCTAACCATCTAAGACGCTCGTCTATCATTTCATGGACATTACATCGAACACCTCGTGTGCTCTGATCAATCAGACAGAGAGTACCGATGGCGGCCGCCAGCAGGTCCGGCGAGCCTTGCCGCGTGTAGGCCCGCTGAGTCGCCTTCTGCTGCCGCCGCCTCGTCCATCTATCCCAGCAACCGAGGGGACACGTCCGTTGAGCGCGTACGGCGACACGACCAACGCGCGTGGCAGCCAGCCAGCGCGGCTCCACACCACGCACACCTACACACCGGAGTTCTTCGTGCTCGTCGGCGGCGGCGTCAGGCCTGCGTCCATGTACGGGGAGCACGCGAGCGCGGCGGCCAGCGAGTACGCGCGGCGACGCGACGCAGCTGGCGAGCGCGTGGAACGACGCGACGAGGCGGCCGTACGACGGTCAGCGAGCACGCGTGACGCGAGTACACGCGGCCGGTGAGCACGCGCGGGGAGCGCGCGACGGCCAGGGAGCACGTGCGACGACGCGACGCGGCCGGCCAGCGTACGACGGTCAGCGAGCACGCGTGGCGACGCCGCCGAACAAACGCGGCGACGCGACGCGGCCGGCGAGCGGGCGCGGCGGGTAGCGAGCACGAGCAAGCACGGCGACCCGATGCGGCCGGCGAGCGCGCTGCAGCCAGCGAGCACGCGCCGCTCCTGGCCGAGCAGCTTGTCTAGCAGCCCGCCCGGCAGCTCCTGGGTGCCGTCCGCGGCCACGCGCTGCTCCTAGACGAGCTGCTCTTGGGCTCGCGGCCACGCGCTGCTCCTGGACGGCGTTGAGACCGAGCATCGGCGGCGAGTCGTGGGGGCGGCCGAGTCAGGCAGGTCGTGGGGGCGGCGCCAGCCTCGGCCAGATTGGTCCAGCTCCGGCCAGGTGTGGTGGAAAAGAAAAAGGAATAGAAAATTAGGAAAAAAAAAGTGCCGTCTAAGGACGTTTTCCTTTGACGGTCACTAGTTGGCGGTTGCCACGTCAGCCTGGCAATGGGACCATGCGTCAGTTTCGAGGTTAAACGAGCGTCGTGAATGGTTAGCGGGGTTGTGGTGGTTTTTTTGTTACGTATTAGCACCGGAGTGGTGGTTATTTGAAAACCTAACGTATTGTGGTGGTTTTTTTGAAACCCTAGCCGCAATTGTATTGGTTTTTTTAATTAACTCACTTTGAAAAAAAAAACTGTACCGCCAAATTAGGCCTTAGGTTTGCATGATGTTTACATAAAAATTCCTAAATATTTGTAGGTGTGAGAGAAACAATGAAGGGTGATGCGGAGGATCAGACCTGTGCAGCCATCCTTGATATACGGATTTCCTTGAAAGCCTGAAGAACACTTGCAACGATATCCCATAAATAATTCCCCATGGGTGACGTTTAGGCAATCGCTGTGGGAACTGCGGCATGCGTACATAGTATCCCTTTGCATAGCTGTTTCACAAGTTAAATTGGCAACCGCCCACTTTATAACAATGCCGTATTCCATAGAGAAATCAAATTGATTTTCCATAGGGGACACATCTTCATATGCACCATTGTCATTCAAGAATAATATTTTCTCTTTTCCGTTAGTTCGGCTCACCATGCTGCTAACAGTCAGAGTCCCATCTTCCATGGATATATTAGTCACATGATATGGTGCATCTTCTGAGGCAAAAACTGTGAGATTACCAGATGCACAATGAAGACGGAATCTTTCGTTTGCAAAACACCCTTCTTTGAGCCCAAATGGGAAGGGAATAGCCATGCCTCCACATGAACGGCGACAGTGTTCTTTTGGCTTGGGGTTATAATCTGCTCCACAGTAGATAAGACACATGCAACAAAAGTAAGAACAACATGACGAAAGCTAAATAGAATGGAATTTTGGAGAAAAAGTACCTTGCATGCATCCATCTAAAATGTAAGGGTTGTTGCCTTGAACATAACCAGCGCAGTCGCACCGGTAACCACCAGGCGAGGAATTCTGGCAACTGCTACCCTTGCTACATGCATAGCTTGCGTTGTTCCTTTGTGCACTTTCACAGTTTGGTTGGTCCGTGATGGTAACACTGAGGTACGCGCCATCAATATTGCTTGGATTTGTCATACTTGAGAAAAGAGCGGTTGTATTATCACTGTATCTATAATCCGGTGACACGAAAGCCATGATGCCAGGGTGCAACCAATCTGATTGTGTTGCAGTAGTATTAGTGCTGACAAGTTCTGCCCGAAAGCCTGGCAGGTTCCTTGGGAACCGGATGAAGCAGCAGCCTATTCCATTACAAGGCACTCCAGCTGGTGCCTTCTCTCCGGCGCATCTACTCATACAAGAACCAATGATGTGTCTCGTTCCATACGTGAACAAGGTGACGTCGAAATCACAACCAGCTACGAACAAACTATTACCGCTAGCGATAGTAATACCTCTAGCAGGGGACTCCCATGACATGTTGTACGTATTTGTACCTGGCCTCGTTGTATGGTTGAAGAATATAGGGGTAGAAAATCCGCCGTAGCTCATGTCAGTGACCTGGACAGTGCTGCTGCCTAGAAAGAGCTTGGGATGCTTGGTGGAGTTGTCGCAGGTGAGATCGTAGCCTTGACGGAAGCAGCCGGACCCGATACCGAAGGGATAGGAGATCTCGATGTCGCCGCACCTTGGGATGCAGTGAGCCAGGGACTCCTTAGAAGGGACTCCAGATGCTTGCCCCGCAGCCGCCGAGAACATGAGCACAAAAGACATGGTGATGAGCATCTTGCTCATCGGCGCGCTGCCGCTGCGCCTGCGCGGGTAAGCTGGACTATCTAGCGTTGGTGTTGGTGTTGGTATTTTTTGTTTGGCGCAATTTGTAGGCTGTATAAAGGCGACGCCAGCTACGAGGTATCTATAGTTTCAATCAAAAGAGTAAATGTAGCTAGGAATTCCAGGGCCACTATTCCCATCAGATGTGATGGTCGTTGCTAACGCCAACACGACTCGCCTATGGCCGCTGCTCGCTGCTACATGAAAAATCAGATTCAATGCCAAGAGCAAAAAATCTATGCAAGACTTGTGAATTGCCACATGTAGTCGCTGTCGCTAGTAAACGATTTTCTACCTGAAATCCACTCTGGCTCCCGGGTGCATATGCTCCTGATATGTGTTTCAAAATTAAAAAAATATGAAAACACTTCGAAAAAATCTAAAACAATTTGGGTAACAACATATGTATGTTTTCAACATTCGTAAAAAAATTCGGAAGGAAATGACACTTTGTGTGGTCTATACAAAAAAGACAAAATCTGTGGCAGAAATGAGATTTAAAAATACATTTTTCAAACAACAGATTTTGTCTTTTTTGCACAGGCCACAAAATGTGTTATTTCCTTCCTAAATTTTGCACGAGTGTTGAATACTTGTATATGTTTGTGCCCAATTTATTTCAGATTTTTTCGAAGTGTTTTCATATTTTTTTAATTTTAAAAAACATATCAGGAGCATATGCACCCGGGAGCCAAAACGCCTCTCTCATTTTCTACCTGTAATTTTTTCCACCCCGCAAAAAAAAATGTCTGTGTGTACCAGGAAAACTATGTGTAGGAGTACCATCCTATGCTACATAATCATAATTGAATTACAAATGTCATATCAATTGTTAAAATTCTCAAAAAGAATACCAGCTGCTACGACTGTCTTAGTTCTAGTATTTTATTTTTTTGGCGATGAGCCTTAGTTCTAGTTTGATGGTGAAACTATTGGGTTGAAAAGGTCAGAGTACAAGTTTCAGTTGAATGACCGTGTACGGTACGGTATAATAGTATCCATCATATACGAAACATCAAATCACGGAGTATGAGAACGTTTGGAAACATGCATGAACTACAAGTACAGATAAAATAGAAACAAAGTAGAAGAGCAAATTTCGGATCAGGTTAAATCAAAGTCTCCACTGCAATATTACCACCAAAGTGCAAGCAAGCCATGTTCATTCTATCTTACCATACTAAGGGGGTGTTTGTCTTATACCATAGTAAAACATAAGTCAAAAGCCAAAAGCCAAAAGCACCTATTTAGGTGCTTTTTGGGCTTATAAGCCAAAGCCAAAAGCCAACTAGAAAGCCTAACCAAACACCCCCTAAGACAAGCACTGCCAGAATCGATGTCTTTACTGAGTGAGTGCGTGTCACATTTATTTCCTAGCGTATTTTGTTGGACACTCAACAAAGTCACTCCCCTAAACCGGGTTACAGGGAAAACACTCGGTAAAGGCAAAACACTCGGCATAGTCGCCACTTTACCGAGTGTCCACTGTCCAGCCAGCAATACACGGCAAACAGCAAGCCATGTGTCCCTGCTCGCTAGTGTTGATGGTGGGGTGACGGTGCGCCCATCTATGCCGAGTGTCTCCTGCTGGTTGGTAGACACTCACTAAAGTACTGCCTGTTTTTTCAGGAACTCGGTAAATTGGTTTTTTAGATGAGGTCTAAATTTTGATGTAAATCTAAATACTCCCTCTGTTTTTTGAAAAAAAAATTACGGTATTTGAAAAACAATCTATGCAGATTGAACTAGAGAAGGATAACGTAGAACCATTCATGATGGTGTGTTCCAGGGAAGAGAAATAATCGTGAAATAGTAGTAAAAGGCAAGCAACAGCGGAAATTTTCCGAGCGAGAAGAAATGACTTGTTCATTTTAGTTCGAAGACTTGCCACGAAGTCTACAGCTACGTACCGGTCAGCACACGTTCCATAGGCAACATAGATCATTTCAACAAACAATACTTCAAGGTTCTATTATTGGGGAACGTGATTTTGTTATTTGGCAGTCGTTTGTGTCCCAGATGCATCTCGATTTTCTCGGTCTGCTTGCCACCACAAAATGAAGGAGGCAAAAAATGAGACAACGACTGTAGGTAGTAAGAACAAGTCAAGGGTCAAATTCAAAAAAAAAAAGTCAAGGGTCGTCAACCGACGACTCGCCCAATAATTCTGGCTAGACTAGTGCCACACTCTGGTTTATTAAGATATTCTTAGAACCGATTATAGTTTAGCATGTAGTACCTGATTTGGTACCTGGTTTCTTAAGATATTTTTAGAATCTATTATGGTTTATCCTAACTTTTTCATGCATCGAAAGATTGATGTTTGGTTCAGGAACAGATCATTGAAGTTAACTTCATAGCAAAATAATCAATCGCAATTAGAAGATTTATTATACAATGAAAATAAAGGATCCTGACTATTATTCGAAATTCGGAAGAATTGCGTAGAGGGGCCATTGGGCAACTCAAAAAAACATGAAGATTATCAAGGTTCAAGATGTAAGGAGGACGACGCGGGATGGAATAGATAGACATCATTATAATGCTTTTTTTGTGTGGAAAGGTCGGTCAAAACCATTCACTATCTGATATTTCGATGCATGATTTTGAAGAAATATGTGTTAAAACATTTAATTCACCATGGAAGCAGTAGGGAGATATTCATAGTTGAAGAAAACAAACATTACATGGCAACCACAAACAGAGTAGGATTTTTGGATGGCTAAGAGCAACTCCAGCCGTCCCCCCACGAAGCCCCCCCAGGACAACTTTTCGACGCCGGCGGTCCATTTTCCCCGTAGTCGCGCCCCCAGGACCCCCCCAAGGCCTCGTTTTTCGCCGGATTTGGGCCAAATTTTATCCGGCGTCCCAGGCCGAACCCAGTGCGCTGGGTTCGGCCTGGGGGCGCCGGCGAAAGGGGAAAACCGCGCGGGCCACCACTGTCGGCGAGAGAACGCACCTTTCCACGAACGGGTTCGTCCTTTCCTCCTCTCCTTCTCCCCGTCGCCGGCACCGACTCCTCCCATTCCGCCGCGAGCTCGCCACCAAAACCACCGCCAACTACCGCGACGACACCCTCTGTAGTATCCCTCCCTGCACCAGCCGCCTCCACCCCGAGAATCGCCGTCGCGGTCAAGTTTTCGCGCACATCCGCATCCACCCTGCCCGCGAGGTGTTCGACGCTTTGCCTCGATGGACTCCGACGATGAGGAGATGCTCGCCGCTCTGCTGGACGAGGAAGCCGAATCTGCCGCCGCCGACGACGAAGAGCACTTACTGATGCTCGCCTGTCTGGCTGGCCTGTACGACGCCGATGCACAGCCGAAGCGCGGTGGTTCGGCACCAGGTCGGCGCAAGAGCAAGGCACGTCAGCGTGCCGAGGGGTATTGCATGCTATATGCCGACTACTTCGCCGACGATCCAGTACACGGCGAGAAGACATTTCGGCGCCGTTTCAGAATGAATCGGCACCTTTTCCTTAAGATTTTGCATGGTGTCCGAGAGTTCGACAACTATTTCGTTTGCAAGAAAGATTGCACCGGTACGGTTGGTTTTTCCTCGCTCCAGATGGGCATTTGGTGGGCTCCAAGCTCGATTTGCTGTTGTCCGGTATCCCGCTATGTCTTGGTCGAAAGATCAGATGTGGGAGGTGATGACTTGTTGTGTGATCTTGCACAACATGATCATCGAGAGCGAGCGGAAGTATCCAGTGGATGAGAAGGAGAAGAAGGTGCCATACTTCAGACAGGGTCCTCTCGTGGGCGAGGATCCAGAGGAGAGCGAGCGTCTGCCTGTACCGAAATCATGGACTGCCTACCTTGCAACGCGTCAGGAAATCCGAGACCCAGTAGTTCATGAGCAATTGCAGCAAGATCTGGTGGAGCACCTGTGGAGGCGCAAAGGCGAGGTCTAGGTTTTATGTAATTTGATTTTAAAAACTTGTTTTAAATTTTATGATTTGTTAAACAATTTGTAATAATTTTTCTATCGAATTATTGGATACAAATGATAAATTTGCTTCAAAAATAATAGATTTTACTAGTAAAATGGGGGGTCTATGGGGAAAACGCCGGAAAACGATTAAAAACGCCGGAAAACGCCGGGCTGGGGGGCGACACGGCTGGGAATCGGGCTGCCCCCAGGCCGTTTTTTTCCGCCGGCGCCCCCCAGCAGGGCCAAAAAATCGCCGGCAATTCGGCCTGGGGGGGCCAACGGCTGGAGTTGCTCTAATGTCAAGTTCAACTCGAGCACTTGGCGCCACCCCAGGGCAAGCCTTCCGCTTTGGATCCTTGGAATTCTTCGCCGACCATCACGGCAAACTTTGTCGATTCTTCAAGCTGTACGCAAGAAACGGTCCCAACCAAAGGTGCACCACCACGGCCGCCAGTAATGTCTTTGACAACTCAGATGGTTTTTATATTTCTACATTATGTAAAGTCGGCAGGCTCCTATAGCCTAGTGCCATCAAAACTCTGCTCAAGCTATTATGATAAGTCGTGTACGATGCCGGTTAATATTTGTGATCAACATCTGGCTCATCTAGCCACCACTCTAGGATTTCCCATTGTTCTAATAGCAATACTACCTAGCTGGGAAGAAAACACGTTGATAATCACAACTGTGTAGACTCCTTAAACTCAGCTAGAACATGCATACCTACGTTTACAGTAGTAAAAATATCATATTTAAACAGGTTGTGTACGTTAACAACTGCCTACAAATACGATCTACCAGCATGGAGTTGGACAGCAACGCATCACAAAAGAGAAGAGGAAAAATGGCTAATCGGGAAGTATCAGGCAGCGTGATATTCTACCCTACATACGATTTTTTTAAAGGACATCAGACTCCTGAATCCTGATACTACTACGCTCAAAGCTTTTCTCGTCTTCACCAAAATATAAACAGGGGGTCATCATTGCAACATTCCACCAAAACCCATACCCAGCCATCTGTCATCCCCAAATTGTCGTCCCTACAGGTCACTAACATAAAAGAGACAAGCATAAGAGCAAGATCGTCACGACCAAAGTGTATCTCTACACGCCGAGTATCTCCAGTTCCCCACCGATTCATCAGTAATACCTCGAACAAGCTAACACCGCCCTCCTCCAGATGCACAAAAAAAGACCAGACGCTTGAACAGAGTTTAGTTCCCCTTTTGCCAGCCGCACAAGCGCCGGTAGGTTGGTCAGGATGACGACGACAACACTCACTGGGAGCGCCCGCCGTTGACCTTGGCCATCATCTTCGCGATGATGGGGCCCACCTTCGGGTTCGACTGGTGCTTGGCAAAGTTGGCCGGGTTGCTCATCACTGCAAACACAAGTTCAAACACACAAAACAGGCAGGGTCAGGCATATATGGAATTAAACAATGCTGTAGCATATAAGTAAGCGCTATACACAATTCTGAAGCAGCAAGTACAACAAAGTTCCAAAGGGCAGCAAATACATTCTACATCTTGACAGAAAACAACACAACTTTCTCTAGACTTGATGCTTACAAAGATAAAACAAGTAAAAGGGAAATATTTGAAAGATACAAGTAGATACACACCAACATGCCAAATAGTTCTGTCCTGGTAAGTGCAATACCATCACATCTTAAAAAGGAAATTAGCTCAGAACATTCTCTAGACACAAGCGATGTGACAGTAAAGTATTTGAACCATGCAGCACTACTACCACGGATTATGAAGAACTCTAGTAATCTAGAGTAAGGATAGCATTAACTGATCAAAAACGATCCGACTGACCAGATTTCAGGAATTAATTAAATGCACACCACCAGCATGCCTACGTGTTGACAACAGTCAATCGAATGTATTAGAATAGACCTTGCATGCATATCTCAAATTTTCACTCACGTACCCACTCACATACTCTACATCCAAATCATGAAAATATATGTGGAGCAAAACAATGATGTATACAGCAGCTAACTATTAATAGTGAAGATCATCTCTAGAAATCTAGAGTAAGGATATCATCAAACAGATGATGTCTGGCAGCGTCTAGTGATCAGAAATGATCTAACAGACCATATTTTAGAATTTAAAACACATCACTAGCATGTTTTATATGTTGAGAACATTCAATCAAACTAATGCACCCCTTTAATAGTAACTCCTCTCAGGTTTACACACATACCCCCTACTTATTACCACTCTACATCCAGAACAAGACTTTGGAAAGAAATATGTGGCACTGAAACTACTTTTTAAGCAGAAACTTATATCCATTCAGAACCTATCCAGCACAAGAACTAGACCAAGAAGATAAACAACAACAAGGGACTTGTACCATAAGGAGAGACGGGAACTATTTGAGTGGAAAACCGTACCATCTTGAAGAGCCGCCATGACCTCTGGGTCACCGAATGCTGCCATCAGGTCAGGGTCCTGCTCAGCAAAGAAATAAGACAGTTAGTTGAATAAGGAGGCTTCTCCACTATCAAGAGAGGTCAAGGAACAGAGCAAACGAAGGTAGGCAGTGGCCAAGCACTTACATTCAGGATGTCATCCATACCAACAGTACCGGGAGCTCCTCCAGCACCAGGCATACCACCACCCATTCCTCCAGGCATACCACCTCCCATACCAGCAGGCATACCACCTCCCATACCAGCAGGCATACCACCTCCCATACCAGCAGGCATACCACCCATTCCTCCAGGGAAACCACCCATTCCCCCAGGCATACCGCCCATTCCTCCAGGCATACCACCCATTCCTCCAGGCATACCACCCCCAAAGCCAGGGAAGCCACCAGGCATTCCACCAGGGAAGCCACCCCTGGAAGATGCGCCTCCAGATGAGCGACTTGATTGCTCCTTCTTCTTGGCCTTCTCATAAGCAGCCTGTTGAAAGCACACAGCACAGATTTAAATCTAACCATGAACAATAGTATCTCTGGACCAGGAGTAGAAATTTTAGTTTGAAGAATCACCTGTGCCTCAGCACGCCGACGAAGCCTGTCACGCTCAGCTTTCTTTTCCTCCCTCTCTTTCCGCAGCCTGTCATACTTCCTGCGGTGCTCCACTATCTTGTGTGCATTAGGCTCCACCTGCAAGATCACCGGCATGACGACCATATGAGCACATAAACATACATAGAAAGACTAAGAGTTAATGGAAGCACTATTTCACCTTCTTGAGCACAGCACTGATCTCATCATCATAGTCAATGTTTGACGCAGAGTGCAGATCACGCGCAGCCTCCTCCCACTTGCCCAGCATAGCATTGGCCATTCCACGGGTCTTGTAGCCTTTAGCAGAGTCAGGGTTGATCTGAAAGACAGAAATACAAGGATGGGTAAGATACAGGGCATCCTGCTTGCAAGTTAGAATAAACATCAGTGCCACATTCTTAAGCATCATTTCTATTCCAATTCTGCCACTAGGCCTGACACTTACGGTTTGCAAGAAACTGACCAAGAGAGAACAATAGGCACTAAAAAGGATGGGTTAGTTACAGGTCATCCTGCTTACAAGTTAGAACTGCATCATTAACCACCCTTTCTATTACAATTCTGCCACTAGACCTATAAATGTGCAGTTGCGTGAAACTGACCAGGAGAGACAATGTGCAGTAAAAGAACGGGTTAATTACAGAACGTCCTGCTTACAAGTTAGAAACAATAAGCAATGGATTTTTCTTAATCATCCTCTTATTACATTCCAATTATGCATATAGACCTTAATGGAACTGAGCAAGAGTGTAAATATAGGGGATGATGAAAGGGGAACAAACATGTCACTTCCAGACCTTCAGTTATTGTATTCTTAAAACTTATTACATTCCAAGTCTGCATCTAGACATTAATGAAACTGAGCAGAGAGTGGGGATGAATGGGTAACAAACTTATTAGACCTCGCTTATAGACCTTCAATTATTGTATCCTTAAAACTTATTATTACATTTCAATTCTGCCTCTAGACCTCGTTTATAGTTCATGAAACCAAGCAAGGGAGAAAAACAGGGGAGAACAGAGCCATCACCTCTAGAGCAGCACTGGCATCGCGGATGGCAGCAGTGGGTTTCTTCATCTTGATGAACACGGATGCTGCATTAGAAAACAGAAGCATTCCACAACTCAGTCGGTGCCGCAAGCCACACGGGGCAGTAAAATGAAGGAGATCCCCAATGATTACTGGGAGCAGATGCAGTAAACACAAGGAAATGCTTTTGTTTTGCAGCAAACACAAGGAAGAATGTGTGTGTCATACCTCTGGTGCCATACATGATCGCAGAGGTCGGGTTGAGCAGGATCGCCTTGGTGAGGTGCTCGACAGCTTCCTCCAGCTTCCCTGCCAAGCACCATTCAAAGGAACAAGGAGATCAGAACAAGAAACAGAGTAAATCAAGCGCAAAGTGTAACAGAACATGACTAAAACAGTGGGTACCTTCTGACATGGCTTCCATGGCGATGCCCTTGGCTTCCTGGGCCGCGTCCCGGCTCTCCTCGGTCACCTCCACCGACGGGTCTCCCATCTGCAAAAAGGTCACCACATTTCAGTCCAATCTGGCCCGGCCATGGGCTAAGAACAGCAATTCTGGTTCGGGGGAACACGATGGCGCCCCCTCGTAACTAGACTAGAGCACAGCGGATTGGGGGAAGAAGCAGGTACCTTTTGCGGGGTGTCGTCGTGGTCGGGCTCGACGACGTCGCCGTCGAGCTCGAGGTCGGATTCGACGATGTCCTCGTCGAGCTCGTCGGGCTCCGGGGTGGGGTCGCGCATGTCGAGGTCGTCCTCCTCGTCGATGTCGTCCATGGACGTCACCTGCGGTCCGAATCAACAGGGATCACGACGAATCACGATCCAGGGTCGTTCGGGGGAAAGAAGATCGGGAGCACAGAGGGAGAAGGGGATCGGAACAGGGCAAGGATGAGATCGCGAGCAACCTTGGGTCCGGCGGCGCTGGGCTTGGCGGCGCTGGTCGGGATGTGGGCGCCGAGGCTGGTGAGGTAGTCGCGGAAGAAGGCGAGGCTGGGGTCGGCGAGGAGCGCCGGGTCCTTCTTGCAGGCGTCTACGAAGGCCCGCAGCTCGGCCACCCTCGACGGATCCATGGCCGTCGTCGAGCTAGGGTTAGGGTTTCTCGGTGGTGGGGTTTTGCGCTCTCTCTCTTCTCTCTCTAGAAGAAGAAGAAAGGGAAGGTGGAGAGAGAAGTGGAAGTGGCGAATGGGGAGAGGTGGGGTTTCGTGCTCGCTCGCTCGGTCTTATCACCCNCGTATGTGCCTTCAGATGTTAAATTACCAGCATTGACAACATTCGTCTTGCATCAGAGTTACTAACCATTGGGCCTAAAAGTGCTCAATATCTTCATCACTAGCTGGGAGAATTTTGCATTTCTTAGCCTCTTAGTTCTCAGGACTTGCAACCTCATATCTACTTCTTTCATAGTAGGTCTGTCTCTTCCTTGACTCTCAAGCATGCTTCTGTAAGTGAGGAAATATATCGATCTCTTCCGGGTTGCCTCTTCGACAACTTGAGCATCCATTATTTCCATGATAGCTCCCTCCTGTAATCCTTCCACGAAATAATGGGCCAAATTTTGTTTGTACCTAGAGCATTGATAAAAATTGGCTTTTTTCTTGTCAAAAGTTCCACAAGTATTACTCCAAAACTATACACATCACTCTTTTCAGTTAGCTGCCCAGTATGGTAATACTCCGGATCTAGGTAACCAAATGTTCCTTGGACAATAGTTACCACATGAGTCCTCATCGAGTGAAAGAGACCTCGAAGCACCAAAGTCAGAAACCTTTGTAGCGAAGCTGCCATCCAATAGTATGTTAGCAGATTTCACATCTCTATGAAAAATTGGTATTGCAGCAGCAGAGTGCAGATAAGCAAGTGCCCCTGCTGCTTCTACCGCAATTCTAATGCGATCATCCCATGACAGCAAGCATTTGACACTAACGTCAATGTGAAGAAGCTCATGCAATGTACCATTCGATATGAACTCGTACACCAGCAAAGGCACCTCAGATTCGAGGCAACAACCAAATAGCTTTACCACATTGCGATGAATGATCTGAGACAAGATAGCAACCTCATTGATAAACTGGTCTATCTCAGTTTGCTCCACAATTTTGGATTTTTTAATAGCCACCACTCGCTGGTCAGATAGAATCCCTTTATAAACTGTACCGTGCCCTCCACGGCCAAGAACACGAGCGACATCGAAGTTGTTGGTTGCCTTCTCTAGTTCCTCCAAGGAGAATATCTTTGTTTTGTTTGTGGCGCTTTCATCTGAGATCAGCTGCTGCAACAGCAGGCCTTGGTTTTTCTTGAAGTGTGCTCGTCGGATTCTTTTCTGAATGCCTTTCTTCCACTTATTGGCGAATAAAACTACACAGACTGCAATAATTATGGAGCCAAGGCCAGAGCCAGTTCCAGTTGCAATACCTACATTTAATCATAGCTCTTTGAGTCACTCTGCATTTGGTTAACTGTAATTGCAATGAGGAGATTTTGCTAGCTATGACTTACCCAAAAGAAGATTGTGTTGCTTTGCTGATGTAACACACCGCCTTTTTATCGGATCAAACTCTTTTCTATGAGGGCAACTTGTGCATGTGTAGCCTCCAGGAAAATTTTGACATGTCCCATTGCAGAAATTTGGCAATGTGCATTCATCTATATCTGTAGAAAAATCTCACTGATTATATATTTGCAGTAAATGTATAACTACCTGCTAAAAAATGCCAGATTAAATTTGTATGATCTCCATGTATCAAATTAAAATTCTTTAGGACACATTTGGATACCAGCGACGCGAGCTGGCGGCGGCCAGGATCTGTACTTGCGGCGGCGGATGGCGTGATGGACAACGGGTGGCGGCGGCAGTGATATGGCCGGATTGGAGCCCAAATGGGTTCGGACGGGCTTCGATCCAGGCTATAGTTTATGCTACTACTCGACAATTCCGACAACAGCAAGCGCGTCCCTGGGTCAGTCCCGTAGCACGAGAAAGCCAGGGACTCAATTGAAGCGATGGGGCTATCTTGTCGTGAAGAGAAGAGGACAACTTGTCCGGAGTCGGGCGTGGTGGTGGTGGCCTCCTCTTCTGCCGGAGGTGGTCTGTCGGCTGGTTTGTGACGGATTTCTTCATCCCACAACTAGTCCTGGCGGTGGGTTGGGGAGATGTGGTTGACGGTGAAAACCGAGCTCCGACTACGGTCATGGCCGGTTGGCGATAGCGACGTTTATGCGTTGTTACCTTGTTGAAGGTATCGCCATTGCAACCACCGTCTACCCACTTCGCTGCTCTAGGGAAACTCTATATCTGGATGTCCCACGTTGGATGATGGCGACGCTCTCGGTGTTGCTCTCCCTCATGGGTCCATTGTTTTTGGAGCACCTATTGGATGGAGGAGGCAAGAAGTTGATCGGTGTGCATCTATCGCGCCGATGACGGCGAGTCTCAGCGGCGTGGAGCTACGGGTTTCGATGGAAGATGCGTGTTGATGGACACGCGTAGGGAGGTGGCGTTGTCTGGCGTCGTCGACGGCAGGCCTCGCCATATCATTGCATTTATCACTCCAGAAGATGGATCGGTGGAAGACGGCGGCGGCGGCTTATCAGCGTGCGTAGTGGTGCGTGCCGAGTGTCTTCTTGAACGGTTTGTGCTCCCAGCTAGCCATTGGGCGGCTTGGTGAGGTAACCGGATTTAGATGACGCGTGTTGGTGTGTTAGGTCGGGGTATGTGGCTCTTATCGGTCCAACCCCTTCATCAAGTAGGTGTAGTGATAGTTGAGTCAGATAGGTGGCTTTTGGTTGTTCGATGTATTTCTCTGTAAAGCTTTGTGAGTTTTGCTCTCAATAAAAAAAGGTTGTGTGCATCATTCTGATGCAGAGGCCGGGAGTTTCTACCTCCATTTCAAAATAAAAAATAGAAGCAAAGTATTTGTAGTCACCCACAAAAAAACCCAGAGTATTCATTGCCCACGCATTGGAAAACTAAGGTTTTGGATTACTACGGTTTTGAAAAAACTGTGATGCCAAACTAGGACTCAGATTTGCCTGATGTCTTCATAAATTTTCAAAATAATTTGTAGGTGTGTGGGCAACATTAGTGCACAATGAAGGGTGATGAGGAGGATCAGACCTGTGCAGCCATCCTTGACGTACGGATTTCCTTGAAAGCCTGAAGAACACTTGCAACGATATCCAACAAATATTGCCTCGTGGGTGACGTTTAGGCAATCGCTGTGGGAACTGCGGCATGCATACATACTATCCTTTTGCATAGCTGTTTGACAAGTTGAATTGGCAACCGCCCACTTTATAACAATGTCGTATTCCATAGAAAAATCAAATTGATCCTCCATAGGGGACCCATCTTCAAGTACACCATTGTCTTTCTGGAGCATTATTTCCTCTGTTCCAATAGTTCGGCTCACCATGTTGCTAACAGTTAGAGTCCCATCTTCCACGGATACATCCCTCACATGATATGGTGCATCTTCTGAGACAAAAACTGTGAGATTACCAGATGCACAATGAAGACGGAATCTTTCGTTTGCAAAACACCCTTCTTTGAGCCCAAATGGAAAGGGAATAGCCATGCCTCCACAGGAACGGCGACAGTGTTCTTTTGGCTTGGGGTTATAATCTGCTCCACAGTAGATAAGACACATGCAACAAAAGTAAGAACAACATGATGAAGGCTAAATAGAAGGGAATTTTGGAGAAAAAGTACCTTGCATGCATCCATCTAAAATGTAAGGGTTGCCTTGTTGAACATAAGGAGGGCAGTCACACCGGTAACCACCAGACGAGGAATTCCGGCAACTGCTATCTTTGCTACACGCATAGTTTGCGTTGTTCATTTGTGCACTTTGACAGCTTGGTTGGTCCATGATGGTAACACTAAGGTACGCGTCATTGATATTGCTTGGATTTGTCAGACTTGAGAAAACAGCGGTTGTATCATAATCATTAGGTGACACAAAAGCCATGATGCCAGGGTGCAACCAATCTGATTGTGTTGCAGTAGTATTAGTGCTGACAAGTTTTGCCCGAAAGCCTGGCAGGTCCCTTGGGAACTGGATGCGGCAGCAGCCTATTCCATTACAAGGCACTCCAGCCGGAGCCTTCTCTCCGGCGCATCTACTCATACAAGAACCAACGATGTCTCCCGTACCATACTCGTACAAGGTGACGTCAAAATCACAACCAGCGACGTACAAATAATTATCACTAGAGATAGTAATACCTCTAGCAGGGGACTCCCATGACATGTTGTACGTATTTGTACCTGGCCTCATTGTAAGGTTGAAGAATATAGGGGCATAAACTCCGAGGTAGTACATGTCAGTGACCTGGATGGTGCTGCTGCCTAAAAAGAGCTTGGGATGCTTGGTGGAGTTGTCGCAGGTGAGATCGAAGCCTTGACGGAAGCAGCCGGACCCGATACCGAAGGGATAGGAGATGTCGATGTCGCCGCACCTTGGGATGCAGTGAGCCAGGGACTCCTTAGAAGGGACTCCAGTGGCTGCGGCCGATGCTTGCCCCGCAGCCGCCGAGAACATGAGCACAAAAGACATGGTGATGAGTATCGTGCGCATCGTTGCGCTGCGCGGGTAAGCTGGACTGTCTAGCGTTGGTGTTGCTGTTGCTGTTTTTTCTTTGGCGCAATTTGTAGGCTGTAAAAAGGCGACCCCAGCTACGAGTCAAGGATAGTTTCAATCAAAAGAGTAAATGTAGCTAGGAATTCCAGGGCCACTATTCCCATCAGATGTGATGGTCGTTGCTAACGCCAACACGACTCGCCTATGGCCGCTGCTCGCTGCTACATGAAAAATCAGATTCAATGCCAAGAGCAAAAAATCTATGCAAGACTTGTGAATTGCCACATGTAGTCGTTGTCGCTAGTAAATGATTTTCTACCAGAAATACACTCTCGCTCCCGGGTGCATATGCTCCTGATATGTGTTTCAAAATTAAAAAAATATGAAAACACTTCGAAAAAATCTAAAACAATTTGGGTAAGAACATATGTATGTTTTCAACAGTCGTAAAAAAATTCGGAAGGAAATGACACTTTGTGTGGTCTATACAAAAAAGACAAAATCTGTGGCAGAAATGAGATTTAAAAATACATTTTTCAAACAATAGATTTTGTCTTTTTTGCACAGGCCACAAAAGTGTTATTTCCTTCCTAAATTTTGCACGAGTGTTGAATACTTGTATATGTTTGTGCCCAATTTGTCTCAGATTTTTTCGAAGTGTTTTAATATTTTTTTATTTTTGAAAAACATATTAAGAGCATATGCACCCGGGAGCCAAAACGCCTCTCTCATTTTCTACCTGTAATTTTTTCCACCCCGCATAAAAAATGTCTATGTGTACCAGGAAAACTACGTGTACGAGTACCATCCTATGCTACATAATCATAATTGAATTACAAATGTCATATCAATTATTAAAATTCTCAAAAAGAATACCAGCTGCTACGACTGTCTTAGTTCTAGTATTATTTTTTTATTTTTTTGAAGATGAGCCTTAGTTCTAGTTTGATGGTGAAACTATTGGGTTGAAAAGGTCAGAGTACAAGTTTCAGTGGAATGACCGTGTACGGTACGGTATAATAGTATCCATCATATACGAAACATCAAATCACGGAGTATGAGAACGTTTGGAAACATGCGTGAACTACAAGTACAGATAAAATAGAAACAAAGTAGAAGAGCAAATTTCGGATCAGGTTAAATCAAAGTCTCCACTGCAATATTACCACCAAAGTGCAAGCAAGGCATGTTCATTCTATCTTACCATACTAAGACAAGCACTGCCAGAATCGATGTCTTTACTGAGTGAGTGCGTGTCACATTTATTTCCTAGCGTATTTTGTTGGACACTCAACAAAGTCACTCCCCTAAAACACTCGGTAAAGGCAAAACACTCGGCATAGTCGCCACTTTACCGAGTGTCCACTGTCCAGCCAGCAATACACGGCAAACAGCAAGCCACGTGTCCCTGCTCGCACTACCGGAAAATCTATCTTTCCCGTGTAAATCCTTCTTTGCTGTGCGCTTCCAGATTCACGGAACACGACAAAGAATTTTTTGCCGTGGGGGCACGGAAACGATCACGGCAAAGAAAACCACACGGCAGATCAGACGCAGAGCGCACGGCAAAGAAACCCGCACGGCAAAATAAACAAAAAGCGCACGGCAAACGTAAACCACTCGGCAAAGAATCCTTTGCCGTGCGTCGTGCTAGCCTGCACGGCAAACCTGTTGACCAGGATTTGCCGCGTTTCCCAAATATTTCGCGGGAAAAAAATTCCCGTCGCGCGGCTATTCCCGCGCTCTAAAACAATTCGTGGAAAACACTATGCAGTGCGGGTGAACGCAGCGCACGGCACATCTCCTCTTTGCCGTGTGCAATGGTAAACGGCGCACGGCACATCTCCTCTTTGCCGTGAGCCCTTAGTAGACCATCACGGCAAACCGTCTTTGCCGTGTGTCCTAGGATGAAATGCACGGCAAACCATGTGTTTGCACCCCCCCTCTTATTTCTTCTGTTTTCATAGGCTTCCTTTGTTTACTTTTTGTTAAGGCTTCTAATAAACTCATTTACTTAAATTAATTATTTTTCTCTATAATATATATAAACCCTCCGGTAGTGCGGGCCGCATGCGTCGAAACCCCTAACAAGTGGACGTAACGGGCGAAAAGTCCCGTTTCGGTGTAACCGGCCGGTGGCAATTTTGTGATAATAGGTTGTTTTCCATGTTCCTATGTCATAACAACTCACAACCAAGGGAAAAAGTCCATGTGCCTACCCTCTTTCGACGCCGGTCAAGGTGGTAGATGAAAACGTTATGGTTTTCCCTGCGGATCTAGGGTTTCGTCTACCCCGGATACCCGGGGCGTCGGAAACCCACCCAAACCTAGGTTTTGCCCTACCATGTGTGTACAAGTGTGTTGGGTGTTTTGGGAGTGCAAGATTTTACTCCGAGGTTTCACCTCTAAGTGTCGGAACTTACTACGGAGTAAGCGGGGTTGGTGAAGCGGGTCGCAGCTCGGAGTTGTATCTTGGTTTCCGCAACCTACCAACACACTCTTATACATATATTAGGGACCAATGCAAGCTTTGGTGGGATTCCGACGCTCCGGACCCCCGCTACGGCGAAACCCTACACCCGCTGGAAAAAAGTCAAACCTGTCGATCTGCCCCTTTGACCGGCGCCGAGAGGGGGTAGACGCATGAACTTTTTTGCTTGGTTGTGTTAGGTTGGTACGTGGGACCATGGGGAACCAATATTTCATGTGGTCCGTCGCATGATTCCGTCCCCGGCACCCGACACGGGAGTTTTCACCTCTAAGTGTCGGAACTTACTACGGAGTAAGCGGGGTCAGTGAAGCGGGTCGCACCTCGGAGCTGTATCTTGGTTCCCAAAACCTACCAACACACTCTTATACATATATTAGGAACCCATGCAAGTTTTGGTGTGATTCCGACGCTCCGGACCCCTGCTACAGCGAAACCCTACACCCGCTGAAAAAAGTCAAACCTGTCGATCTACCCCTTTGACCGGCGTCGAGAGGGGGTAGACGTATGAACTTTTTTGCTTGGTTGTGTTATTTTGGTATATAGGACCATGGGGAACCAACATTTCATGTGGTCCATCGCATGATTCCATTCCGGCACCCGAAACGGGGGTTTTCACCTCTAAGTGTCGGAACTTACTACGGAGTAAGCGGGGTTGGTGAAGCGGGTCGCACCTCGGAGTTGTATCTTGGTACCCACAACCTACCAACACAGTCATATACATATATTAGGTACCCATGCAAGTTTGGTGGGATTCCGACGCTTCGGACCCCGCTACGGCGAAACGCTACACCCGCTGGAAAATATTCAAACTTGTCGATCTACCCCATTGACCGGTGCCGAGAGGGGGTAGACGCATGAACTTTTTGGCTTGGTTGTGTTATGTTGGTACATAGGACCATGGGGAACCAACATTTCATGTGTTCCGTCGCATGATTCCGTGCCCGGCACCCGACATGGGAGTTTTCACCTCTAAGTGTCGGAACTTACTACGGAGTAAGCGGGGTCGATGAAGGGGGTCACACCTCCGAGCTGTATCTTGGTTCCCACAACCTACCAACACAATCTTATACATATATTAGGGACCCATGCAAGTTTTGGTGGGATTCCGACGCACCGGACCCCACTACGGCGAAACCCTACACCCGCTGGAAAAAAGTCAAACCTGTCGATCTACCCCTTTGACCGGCACCGGGAGGGGTAGACACATGCACTTTTTTGCTTGGTTGTGTTAGGTTGGTACATAGGACCATGGGGAACCAACATTTCATGTGGTCCGTCGCATGATTCCATGCCCGGCACCCGACACGGGAGTTTTCACCTCTAAGTGTCGGAACTTACTACGGAGTAAGCGGGGTCGGTGAAGCGGGTCGCACCTCGGAGCTGTATCTTGGTTCCCACAACCTGCCAACACACTCTTATACATATATTAGGGACCAATGCAAGTTTTGGTGGGATTCCGACGCTCCGGACCCCCGCTACGGCGAAACCCTACACCCGCTGGAAAAAAGTCAAACCTGTCGATCTGCCCCTTTGACCGGCGCCGAGAGGGGGTAGACGCATGAACTTTTTTGCTTGTCTGTGTTAGTTTGGTACATAGGACCAAGGGGAACCAACATTTCATGTGGTCCGTCGCATGATTCCATGCCCGGCACCCGAAACGGGGGTTTTCACCTCTAAGTGTCGGAACTTACTACGGAGTAAGCGAGGTTGGTGAAGCGGGTCGCACCTCGGAGGTGTATCTTGGTTCCCACAACCTACCAACACACTCTTATACATATATTAGGGACCCATGCAAGTTTTGGTGGGATTCCGACGCTCCGGACCCCGCTACGGCGAAACCCTACACCCGCTGGAAAATATTCAAACCTGTCGATCTACCCCATTGACCGGTGCCGAGAGGGGGTAGAGGCATGAAATTTTTGCTTCGTTGTGTTAGGTTGGTACATAGGACCATGCGGAACCAACATTTCATGTGTTCCGTCGCATGATTCCGTCCCCGGCACCCGACACGGGAGTTTTCACCTCTAAGTGTCGGAACTTACTACGGAGTAAGCGGGGTCGATGAAGGGGGTCGCACCTCGGAGCTGTATCTTGGTTCCCACAACCTACCAACACACTCTTATACATATATTAGGGACCCATGCAAGTTTTTGTGGGATTCCGACGCTCCGGACCCCGCTACGGCGAAACCCTACACCCGCTAGAAAAAAGTCAAACCTGTCGATCTACCCCTTTGACCGACACCGAGAGGGGGTAGACGCATGAACTTTTTTGCTTGGTTGTGTTAGGTTGGTACATGGGACCATGGGGAACCAACATTTCATGTGGTCCGTCGCATGATTCCGTCCCCGGCACCCGACACGGGAGTTTTCACCTCTAAGTGTCGGAACTTACTACGGAGTAAGCGGGGTCGGTGAAGCGGGTTGCACCTCGGAGCTGTATCTTGGTTCCCAAAACCTACCAACACACTCTTATACATATATTAGGGACCCATGCAAGTTTTGGTGTGATTCCGACGCTCCGGACCCCCGCTACGGCGAAACCCTACACCCGCTGGAAAAAAGTCAAACCTGTCGATCTACCCCTTTGACCGGCGCCGAGAGGGGGTAGACGCATGAACTTTTTTGCTTGGTTGTGTTAGTTTGGTATATAGGACCATGGGGAACCAACATTTCATGTGGTCCGTCGCATGATTCCATGTCCGCACCCGAAACGGGGGTTTTCACCTCTAAGTGTCGGAACTTACTACGGAGTAAGCGGGGTTGGTGAAGCGGGTCGCACCTCGGAGGTGTATCTTGGTACCCACAACCTACCAACACAGTCCTATACATATATTAGGGACCCATGCAAGTTTTGGTGGGATTCCGACGCTTCGGACCCCGCTACGGCGAAACCCTACACCCGCTGGAAAATATTCAAACTTGTCGATCTACCCCATTGACCGGTGCCGAGAGGGGGTATACGCATGAACTTTTTGGCTTGGTTGTGTTATGTTGGTACATAGGACCATGGGAACCAACATTTCATGTGTTCCGTCGCATGATTCCGTGCCCGGCACCCGACACGGGAGTTTTCACCTCTAAGTGTCGGAACTTACTACGGAGTAAGCGGGGTCGATGAAGGGGGTCACACCTCGGAGTTGTATCTTGGTTCCCACAACCTACCAACACACTCTTATACATATATTAGGGACCCATGCAAGTTTTGGTGGGATTCCGTCGCTCCGGACCCCGCTACGGTGAAACCCTACACCCGCTGGAAAAAAGTCAAACCTGTCGATCTACCCCTTTGACCGGCGCCGAGAGGGGGTAGACGCATGAACTTTTTTGCTTGGTTGTGTTAGGTTGGTACATAGGACCATGGGGAACAAACATTTCATGTGTTCCGTCGCATGATTCCGTGCCCGGCACCCGACACGGGAGTTTTCACCTCTAAGTGTCGGAACTTACTACGGAGTAAGCGGGGTCGGTGAAGCGGGTCGCACCTCGGAGCTGTATCTTGGTTCCCAAAACCTACCAACACACTCTTATACATATATTAGGAACCCATGCAAGTTTTGGTGTGATTCCGACGCTCCGGACCCCCGCTACAGCGAAACCCTACACCCGCTGGAAAAAAGTCAAACCTGTCGATCTACCCCTTTGACCGACACCGAGAGGGGGTAGACGCATGAACTTTTTTGCTTGTTTGTGTTATTTTGGTATATAGGACCATGGGGAACCAACATTTCATGTGGTCCATCGCATGATTCCATTCCCGGCACCCGAAACGGGGGGTTTTCACCTCTAAGTGTCGGAACTTACTACGGAGTAAGCGGGGTTGGTGAAGCGGGTAGCACCTCGGAGGTGTATCTTGGTTCCCACAACCTACCAACACAATCTTATGCATATATTAGGGACCCATGCAAGTTTTGGTGGGATTCCGACGCTCCGGACCCCGCTACGGCGAAACCCTACACCCGCTGGAAAATATTCAAACATGTCGATCTACCCCATTGACCGGTGCCGAGAGGGGGTAGACGCATGAAATTTTTTGCTTGGTTGTGTTAGGTTGGTACATAGGACCATGGGTAACCAACATTTCATGTGTTCCGTCGCATGATTCCGTGCCCGGCACCCGACACGGGAGTTTTCACCTCTAAGTGTCGGAACTTACTACGGAGTAAGCAGGGTCGATGAAGGGGGTCGCACCTCGGAGCTGTATCTTGGTTCCCACAACCTACCAACACACTATTATACATATATTAGGGACCCATGCAAGTTTTGGTGGGATTTCGACGCTCCGAACCCCACTACGGCGAAACCGTACACCCGCTGGAAAAAAGTCAAACTTGTCGATCTACCCTTTTGACCGGTGCCGAGAGGGGGTAGACGCATGAACTTTTTTGCTTGGTTGTGTTAGGTTGGTACATAGGACCATGGGGAACCAACATTTCATGTGTTCCGTCGCATAATTCCGTGCCCGGCACCCGACACGGGAGTTTTCACCTCTAAGTGTCGGAACTTACTACGGAGTAAGCGGGGTCGATGAAGGGGTTCGCACCTCGGAGGTGTATCTTGGTTCCCAAAACGTACCAACACACTCTTATACATATATTAGGGACCCGTGAAAGTTTTGGTGGGATTCCGACGCTCCGGACCCCGCTACGGCGAAACCCTACACCCGTTGGAAAAAATTCAAACCTGTCGATCTACCCCTTTGACCGGTGCCGAGAGGGGGTAGACGCATGAAATTTTTTGATTGGTTGTGTTAGGTTGGTACATAGGACCATGGGGAACCAAAATTTAATGTGGTATGTCGCATGATTCCATGCCCGGCACCCGACACGGGAGTTTTCACCTCTAAGTGTCGGAACTTACTACGGAGTAAGCGGGGTCGGTGAAGCGGGTTGCACCTCGGAGCTGTATCTTGGTTCCCAAAACCTACCAACACACTCTTATACATATATTAGGAACCCATGCAAGTTTTGGTGTGATTCCGACGCTCCGGACCCCCGCTACGGCGAAACCCTACACCCGCTGGAATAACCTAGGTGGTTCTAGGGTTTCGCCGAAGCGGGGCTCCGGAGCGTCGGAACCCCACCAAAACCTAGGTGGTTCCATACCATATGTATACAAGTGTGTTGGCTGTTGTACATGTCCAAGATCTCACTCCGGTGAGTGACCGGCTTCACCGGCATCACTTTCTCCATACCGAGTTCCTGGACTACTTATAGCTCGAAACTCTCACTTCGGTCGAAACGGAGGGAATCTTTGTACATGTCCAAGTGCTTGGTTTTATTAGGTTGGTTCTTAAAATATAGATAATTAATGTTTTAACTAATAGTAATAAACAATCCACAAAAATAGTAAAGAAGAAAAACAATTAAAAGAAAAAACAAATAGAAAAAACCCTTTGCCGTGCGCTTTTTCGTCGATCATCACGGCAAAGGGCAGGCACACGGCAAAGAAAGTATTTGCCGTGTGGCTTCCTATCGGGGCGCATGGCAAAGAAGGGTTTTGCCGTGTGCCTTCTGGTTAGGCGCATGGCAAAGAGTGAACGCACGGCAAAGGGCTTATCCCTTTACCACGCGCGCACGCCCGGCCTCTCACTGCACTCACATGCCCACGCGCACACACTCACTCCTGCATCGACCCGCCGCCGCCGCAGCGCCGCCCCGACACCCGCGCCTCCCCCGCAGCGCCGCCCCCCACGCGCGCCTCCACCGCAGCGCCGCCCCCACCCCGCGCCTCCCCTGCCGCGCCCGCATCCCCTGCCGCCCCCGCCCCGACACCCCCGCATCCCCGTGCGCCGCCGCCGGCCCGCCGTCGCCCCGCCGCCGCAGCCCCGACACCCTCCACGCCTCCTCCGCCCTCCACGCCGGCCTCCCCTGCCACGCTCCTCCACCCCGCGCCGCGCCTCGCGGCCCGCGCCCGCAGCGGCGCTCCCCGGCCTCCCCGACCTCCCCGTCCTCGCCGCGTCGCCGCCCCGTCCTCGCCGCGCCGCCGCCCCGTCCTCCTCCGGCCCCTCCTCCTCCTCCTGCCCTCGAGCTCCTCTGGCCCCTCCTCCTGCCCTCCTCCTCCGGCCCCTCCTCAAGATCGAGCTCGACGACGCCCGCCACCTTCCCCACACGTCCGTAGCACCACCCTAGGTAAGACCACCCGTAGCTAGTTTATTTCACTTGCATTTAGTTTATTTTATTTCTTTGCATTTAGTTTATTGTAAAACAGTGAGCAATTGTATTTGCATTTAGTTTATTTCATTTGTATTTAGTTTATTTCATTCATTTGTATTTAGTTAGTTGTAAAACAGTGAGCAATTGATAATCCCCAGGAGCAAGGAATCACTGTAGCACAATTTAATGTGGAAGTAAGGTATCGATCCGCAGGAGCAAGAAGGAAAAGTTATCTATTCCCTACAACTAAAGTGTCACAAGTTTTAGTTGATTATGCACTAAACAAGTTTATAGAACAAGGTGGTTGATTTAATGGATGGAAGTTTGATGTAACAAAACAGGAGTGTGAAAGTGTCCCAATCCTCTTTAATGCAAGAGGACAAGACAAGGAACAAGGGTGTGAAAGTGTCCCAATCCTCTTTAATGCAAAAGGACAAGACAAAGGTGTAAACGGTGCTTTGGAAATAAGGCCTAGGGATCATGCTTTCACTAGTGGACACTCTCAACAATAATAATATAATATCATAGAGACACCCAACACAAATAATAACTCATGATAAGTATTCATGTAATCTTTAGCCTAAGAGCCACACACGGTGCACGCACTGTCAACTTCACACCATGGGACAAAGGTGACTCCGACAATCACATCAATAAAACCACTTGAGTAGCATAATTCATAAGATAAAGAAGAGTACCATCTATGGATTCAACTAGATTACAAAGCTCATGATCACATAAAGATCACACCATGGGAGAGAGAGATAAACCACATAGCTACTGGCATGAGCCTTCAGCCCCGAGGGAGACTACTCCCCCTTCATCATGGAGATGAGGAGCTTGATGGAGAGGTTGATGAAGAGGTGCAGCCCGGAGTGGAGACGATCTTGCTGTAGATGGTGATGATGATCACGCCGGAGGGGGGTGGAGCCCTCCGAAGGTGGATTCCGGCGGCGTTTCCCCCCTCCGATCTTCTCCGGTGGCAGCCCTCTGCCTCTCTGTTCTGGTTTTGCGTTTCTCCGCTGCCTCCCTCTAGAAAACATCGGGGGACCTTTTATATAGGCGTTTTTAGGTCACGAGGATGCTTTTGGGCGAAGGATCGATGCAAACGGGGCCACGAGGGCCAAATTGGATGGGCCCACGCGGCCTGGTAATGTAGCCGCGTGGGACCCCCCCTTTTGGTCCTCCGGCCTTCGTTCGTTGACTTCTTTCGCTCCTAAATCTTCTCCTTCCAAAATAATGACTCCCCTAAATTTATAGCTCATTATGACGTCGTTAAGGTCCTGAAACAAATAAAGAAAGAAATAGGGGTTTTCTGCCTGCGCAAGATTAACTCCATATAAAGGGGAAATCATTATAAATTACCAAAAATCATTAAATAACAGTAATATACCCCTTATATGATGCAAATATGAATGAAATATAACTATTATAGTGCAAAGTTCATGTATGCATTTTAGATGCATCAACATCCCCAAGCTTAACTCATGCTCGTCCTCGAGTATGAAAGTGATAAAACTAACATGAACTTTGCAATATAATCACAACATGGATATACAAGATGATTGCTACTGCTACATAAAGTCAAACGATTCATTATTTCAAAGAAGTAGCAATATGCAAACAATTTATAAAGTGATATCAAGTATTCAATGAAAAGATGATCAATGATAGTTCACAAAGTGCAACATAAAAGATAGTACTATGGACATTCTTACTTTTTCATACTTGTGGTCCATAGAGTGTAGAAAATCTGAATATAAAAGGTGAACACTTTGGAAAAGATGTATAAATAAGTAGAGGTAAAGCATGCATACGTTTCATCTTTTAGTTGGTATCCTATTTCTTTCGAGCCACCTTTTTTTCACCTATAATTCTTTGGTGGCTCCAAATTTGTCTCATGAGTGCTTGTCTTATTTTTTATTGGTATCTATGCACACTCATGTATTTCTTGAAGATCTTTGACTTCATGCCTACCATGGTGAGCATGTTGAATTTTATTGGCTAAATGATCTCACTAGCTTTTGGCATTTTCAATTGGTTTTAGTTTCCAATTGGTATCCCTAAGCTTGTGAACATATTTCTCTAAAAGATCTTTTTATCTCGGTTGGGACTATCTTATGATGAATTTTTGAAAATTGGTATCTCCTTATGGGTCAACCAATCTTCGGTGCAAGTGCTATGATTTGCTTTTTCATTATGCACTATTGCACTTGTTGCGTGTTCTAGATGATTTTGGGGAGCAAGGATGCCATTTTTGTGCACTTTTCTATGGTGCATTAACATTGGGGAGCTTCTCCGTTTTTTTATTTAGAACTCTCGCCTTGGATCTTTTTGATTGCTTTTCTCCTTTGTGGAGATGTTTAAAATGAACTCATTTCTTTGCAATCTTTTGATCCTCAATATAGTTTGATTTCCTCTATATTTCATTTTCGTTAAAAGGGATTGTCATCACCTTTATGGAGGAACTCATATTATATTGGCTCTCTAAATTTTTCTTCCCATTTCGGCAATCGATGCCAATGGGGGAGAAGTCTAGAGGGTTTAAGAGAATTTGGGTTTATGCTTTTGTTGCATTTGCCTTTAATGCGCTTGCATTCTTGCTCGTTGGTCTTGCAAGGATGCTCTATTCGTTATATAAACCCTCTTAAAAAGGTATTGTCATCAATTACCAAAATGGGGGAGATTGAAAGTGCATCGATGCTCCCATGCATGGTTTTGGTAATTAATGACAATCTCTATGGACTAATATTTGCTTGCTTGTCTCCATTTGCTTGATTGTCTCCATTTGTTGGAGTCAAGGTCTTGCTTGTTCTCCATGTGTTGGAGTCGAGGTTAAGGGAAGAAGATCATGTGTTGATCAAGGCCAAGGTGTTCGTCATCAAGATAAAGGCCAAGTGAAGATATGCTGAAGAGGTGCTTCCCCCATCTTGGTGTATGGGGGAGCCACATGTGAATCTTCACCAAGCAAAGCGCAATCAAGAAGATGGTTCGCCTTGAGGAGATGAAGATCGTCTCCATCGACCTCAAGTGGATTAATGCGCAAGGCAAAGGTATGATCTTGGTAGGGCTTTTATTTTACCGGTCTCATGATGTTAGTTGAGAGACCGGGTTATAGGATAGATAGCCGTACTATCAAGAGGGGCTCTCGACCGAGTATCATGATCGTATCGTTCGTGGAGAGCTCAAACCTTTGCATCCTTGCATCCTTACAATCATCTTTATTGGTTCTTATTTGGCTCTTATCGTTGTGTGGTCTTGGTGCTTGTCGTGCTTGTCATGACAAGGCTAAGTTCACCGAAAACCGTTTTCATATGCGTCTTATTTTGCATTTTCGGTTTTGGAGATTTTGCCGGTTCTTCCATGTGGAAGGTTTCACCCTTCCAACCCTCCGCACAATCTCCTTTGCTTGTTTTCATATTTCCAGTTTTTGTAGGGTAAGCTCTTGTCGTCCTCTTTCCAACAAAATTGGATTCACTCGATTCGGACTTCATTTGCAAAAGTTATGGCAGTTCTGGTTTTCACTGTTTTGATCTAGCCCGGAGATGGTCCGGAGTCTCCGGTCACACCGGAGTCTCCGCCCCAAAGGACCGGAGTCTCCGGTCCCCCTGTTTTCGCTGCCGTTTGTGTCTTCTGTGGTGCGGTACTGTATAGGGGTCCGGAGTTTCCCCGGAGAAGGACCGGAGTCTCCGGCCCGAGGACCCGGAATCTCCGGCCCTCATTTTTCCTCAGCCCATTTGCATCTGTGTGGTGCGCCTCTGGATAGGGGTCCGGAGCTCCCCCGGAGGGTGCCCGGAGTCTCCGGCCCCAAGGACCGGAATCTCCGGCCTCCCCGATGACCCAGCAGGCCGGAGTCTCCGGTCACTTACTCCGGAGTCTCCGGCCTGGACAGGTTCCAACGGCTAGTTTTTGGGGGAGGCTATAAAAAGCCTCCTTTCCCCCCAAAACCTGGTTACACACCTTGCTCACTTGCTCTTACTCTTCCCCTTTGTTCTAATCTTTGTGAGCTTGATTTCTCTCTTCCCCTCCAATGATTCTTGCCCAAATTTAGGGTTTCAAGAGAGAAGATCTAGATCTACCTTTCCACCAATCAAAATCTCTTCTAAGTGAGGAGAACCTTGTGGATCTAGATTTGGGGTTGCTTTGTGTTCATCCCCTTTGTTCTTCCTCTCCTATTCCCCCCAAAGCATTTGTTGCTTGGGTGGAATTTAGGAGTGAAGGACTTGACCACTTTGTGTGTTCTTGCCTCTTGCATTTGTTGCATTGGGTTGCTCTCCCTACGGTGATACGTGAAGATCGACGTTGAGAAGCTTGTTACTCTTGGGTGCATTGTGTTCCCAAGAGCTTGTTGCCTCTTGGGTGCATTGTGTACCCTAGACGGTTGGAGGTGCCGCGAAGCCTTCGAGTTGTGAAGCTTCGACACGAGTTTGGGAGCCCCCAATTGAGTTGTGGGTGTGTGCCCCAAGAAGAGTTGTAAAGGGCTCCAGAATCCGCCTCGAAGGATTCCGATAGTGGAAGGTGAACAAATCCCTTGGTGAGGTTCATCGGAGAATAGGGTGAGGCCTTTGTGCCATCTTGAGTAGGCCTCTTGTGGCGAGCTCACACCCCTCGAACGAGACGTACTCCCTTAACAAGGAGGAACTCGGGAATACATCCTCGTTTCCGCGTGCCTCGGTTATTTCTATACCCGAGCTTTTACTTATGCAATTTACATTGTGATAACCTTCGTGCTTGAAGTTTATATCTTGCTATCACCTTGTTGCTTATATTGCTTAGCATAAGTTGTTGGTGCACATAGGTAAACCTAGTAATTTAGGTTGTTGGCTTGTTAATTTAAACACATAGTTTTATTCCGTAATTATCGAGCCCTTAAATAGAAAAAATATTAATCGCCTATCCCCCCCCCCCCCCCCCCTCTAGGCGACATCCGGGACATCGTTTGTTCTTTCACATAGTCGCACCGGTAACCACCAGATGAGGAATTCTGGCAACTGCTACCCTTGCTACAGGCATAACTTGCGTTGTTCCTTTGTGCACTTTGACAGCTTGGTTGGTCCATGATGGTAACACTAAGGTACGCGCCATCAATAATATTGCTTGGATTTGTCAGACTTGAGAAAACAGCGGTTGTATTACGTCTGTATTCATAATCATCATCTGTCACGAAAGCCATGATGCCAGGGTGCAACCAATCTGATTGTGTTGCAGTAGTATTAGTGCTGACAAGTTCTGCCCGAAAGCCTGGCAGGTCCCTTGGGAACCGGATGAGGCAGCAGCCTATTCCATTACAAGGCACTCCAGCTGGTGCCTTCTTGCCTGCGCATCTACTCACACAAGAACCAACGATGTCTCCCGTACCATACTCGAACAAGGTGACGTCAAAATCACAACGAGCTACGAACAAAATCATATTCCGGTGGCTGCGGCCGATGCTTGCTGCGCAGCCGCCGAGAACATGAGCACCAAAGACATGGCGATGAGCATCTTGCTCATCGTTGTGCTCCGAGTCTGTCTGGTCACTGGTGTTGGTGTTAGTGTTTGTGTTGTGGTTCGGTGTTTTTTGTTTGGCAGCTACGAGTCATCTATAGTGTCGATCAAAATGTAATGTAGCTAGGAATTCCAGGGTCACTCTCTTCCCATCAGATGTGATGGTCGTTGCTAACGGCCACACGACTCGCCTATGGCCGCTGCTTGCTGCTTGCTGCTGATAGCCACATGAGAACGCAGATTCGATGCAAGTGCAGAATCTGCAAGACTTGTGAATTGCCACATGTGCTCGCTAGTAAACTCGATTAGTCATAATTTTTTCCACCCGACCAGTGGTTGTCTACCAGGAGGAAACGTGTAGGAGTGGCATCTCCTATCGATCCTAGATACTCATAATTGAATTAGAAATGTCATATCAATTGTTAAAATTCTCAAAAAGAATACCAGCTTCTACGACTGTACTAGTACGTCTTATTAGCTCTATTTATTTTGGCGATGAGTCTTAGTTCTAGTTTGATGGTGAAACTAGTGGGTTGGAAAGTTCAGTGGGACGACCGTATAAGGTACGGTATAGTAGTGTGCACAAAAACATCTGGATAGCAAGGAGTATGGGAATGTTCAAGATAAATGGATGAACCCACAGCACAAGAAGTCGCTGGCACAATCAAATCAAACCGCGGAGGGCATACATATGTAAGAGTCACTCTCGATTTCTCAGTATATTTCGGTAGAATTCGAATCCACGAATGAGCTGATCTGCAGAGCCATGGCCATGGGCGGGGTTTGGTTCATTTCACGTTCTACCGGTCAGCACACGTTCCACAGACAATGAGCGTTAGACCTTTCTCGGTGCGCTTGCCACCAGGAAACGAAGGAGGCTGTCACTGTCAGTACAGGAACGAGTGGTCCTCCATGATGAGACAACGACTGTACGTAAAAACAAGTCAATTTTGGCTATAAGGAAATCGTTGTCTTGCCTCGTGCTCGGATGATTTGCATTTTATATTAGCTAAACTTCCTTGCGATGTATGATGATCTATTTTTTACTACAAGCCTATCCTAATCAGCTTCGGTCTCTCGGCTATTGAATTTTCCATCCTATTTATGCTTCTGTTTCTTACAACATGGATGGAAGATAGCCGGTATGCATCTTCAAAACTATCTACAGATTCCTCCTTAAACTCTGCTAAACCATGCATGTATACGTTGTAGTGCAAATTCAGAGTTTAACAGCTAACTCTAGTGATTGCTGCCCACAAATAGGATCCACCAGCATGGAGCTGGACAGCCTACTACCAACCAACGCTAAAGCATTCATTCATCCATCCAGCACCAGCCTTTCCCGTCTTCTCCACCAAAATATAAACATCACTAGGGCAATCGTTCCAACAAAACCCATACACAACCATCTACCATCACCCTCAAATTGTCATCCCTAAGAGTCACTGCCATAAAAGAGACAGCCAACAAAACAGCAAGATCGTCACTGACCAAAATGTGTGTCTGTGCACGTCCAAGTATCTCTAGCTCCCCTCGGATGATCAGTAGTGTCACAAACAAACTAATGCCGGCCTACTCCAGATGCACACAAAAAAGACTAACACTTGACAAGAGTTTAGTTCCCCTTTTATCAGCCGCACAAGTGCCGGTTGGTTGGTCACGATGACGACGACGCTCACTAGGTGCGCCCACCATTGACCTTGGCCATCATCTTGGCAATGATGGGGCCCACCTTCGGGTTCGACTGGTGCTTGGCAAAGTTGGCGGGGTTGCTCATCACTGCACACACACACAAATAGGGGGTCAGTCAGGAAGCATGTATAGAATAAAGGGAAAATCTATCCATAAGCGCCGCACAGCATATTCTCCCGTGCGGCGGTGCGCAGACTCCGAAACTCGCTCTCGGCCCGCAAGTCACATGGCATCCTACGAAGGAAACATCAGTTCCGTACCGTAATAGTGGTGCTGCTACAGTATTTTCTGCTTTGTATAGTGTTCCCTGGCTTTCTACAGTAATTGGTACTATTTTCGAAATTGTTTATTTGCAACAATGCTATAGCTTAAATATGTACGAATTATTTGCATGTACCACTTATGTACAAGTACTACTTATGTACATCAATACAATCCTGAAAACATTAGTTGTTTCTACACATACCGACGGCAAACTTTTAATAGCCTAGTAGCTCCATAAAAATTAGGTAATTATTTCTAAACAGCCGACGGTTGCATATTATTATAAGAGTTATCTAGTAGTTTGTTGTACAAAGATATACATTGGCGTCACATGCACCAGTTTTCCGTTTGTCGGCATCATTTTTTTTTAAGAACTGCATCATTTTTATTTCTTGTATGTGTTGGGGTCGTGATGTCGAGAGTGACAGCTTCTTGTGACGGACGGGTGTCCGGTCGCGGTGCTAGGCGAGGTAATTGTGACTAATCAAATCTAATAATTGAGACTAATTAATCTGATAGCCGTTGTTTTTTGAGATAATCCGGTATTTGTACTAATTGTTATATTTGATAACCTGCTAATTGTGACTAATTAATCTGGTGGCTGCTATTAAAATAATCTGATATCCGTGACTAATTAATCTGGTAGCTGCTGGGATAACTGATTGTTGTGATTAATTTATCTGGTAGCTGGTAGCTGTCGGGATAATTAATAATTGTGATTAATTTATCTGGTAGCTGCTGCTAGGGTAATATGATATTCGTGACTAATTAATCTGGTAGCTGCTGGGATAATTGTTAATTGTAATTAATTTATCTGGTAGGTGCTGCTAGGATAACCTGATATTCGTGACTAATTAATCTGGTAGCTGATGGGATAATTGATAATATTATTAATTTATATGGTAACTACTGCTAGGGTAACCTGATATTCATGTTATTAATTTGGTAGCTGTTATAGTCAGAATAACCCGATAATTGCGACTAGTTAATCTGATAGATGTCGCAAGAATAACCGCGGCTATTCCGGTAAGTGGTACTAGGATAACCTAGTTTAGTTAACACACTAGGTCAATTTTATAATCATTTTAGATTAATTTTGGTCGGGCCGAATATATATATAATGTGTTGTAAGCTAGGTAGATTATATAGTACAGAGAACCTAGTGATCCTAGTTTTAAAATAATGTGTACAATACACGCTCAGGTTATGTGTGTATTTTTTGGCCGGCGTGTCAGGGCAAGCGTGTCAGAGCATGCATGTATTTTAAAATAATGTGTACATGCATGGTCGTCGATGACACTAACAAAGCACCCGTGTGTGTGGTATGGCGACTTTTTTTTTGCCGCCCTACTCCTGACACACCCGCAGATGATCCATCACGCGTCTGCACGTCTGTTCGAAACGACCGCGATGCTTTTGACCTGCCGCCGCAAGGGTCGACGTATATGCGGCGCCGCTATATACTGGTGTCCTAGAATAAAATAATGTAGCATACAACAGCTAACAGCTCAAAAACATTCTCTAGGCACAAACGGTATCTATATACAGGGGAATATATATAAAACAATGCTGTAGCATAAAAAGCAGCTACACAGTTCGAAAGCAGCAAAAACACACTTCTACAAAGAAAAACTAAACATCCCACATCTTGACAGAAATCAGTGCAGCTGCTTTCTCTAGGCATGATGCTTATAAAGACAAAACTATACAGGTGATATATTTCAATGTATACCAGGGAAGCATTTGGACAATGCAGTGCTACCCTGGATTATGGAAAAACTCTAGTAATCTAGAGTAAGGATATCATCAGACGTATCGTTGCCCGGTAGCCTCTACTGATGATCAGAAATGATCTAACTGACCGGACTTCAAAATTAATTAAACACACGCAACCAGTATGTTTATGAGTTTAACAACATTTAAGCTATCTTAACTCAGACCTCGCATGCGCTACATACCAGTTGTGACACTCTACTCTACATTCAAACTGTAAAAGAAAGTATATGCGGAGCAAAACAACGTAGTACATGTGCAGCACCTTTGCTAGTACATGTGCAGCACCTTTGTATAACTCTAAACCGGCAAATATTCTGTTCTAACATGTAATACATTAGCGTCTTAGCAGAAAATAGATCAAATTTCTCTAGGCACAAAGCTTGTTTGGAAATGTATTGAATACAAGGGAAATATGTGAATCACATAGTACTACCCTTAATCATGAAAATGATCTCTAGTAATCAGAAACTACCAAGCTGACCAGATTTCACACTAGTAGAAAAACACCCTTTCGGACAGAGCCGAATTTGCATTCATCCCGGTTGACTGATAAACCGGGACCAATGCCAAGCATTGGTCCCGGTTCGAGCTGCCAGGCCCCCGTGAGGCATTCGTCCCGGTTCAGTTGGGGTTATTCGTCCCGGTTCGTGCTACGAACCGGGACCAAAGCTGTCGCGAGGCTTTCGTCCCGGTTCGTAGCACGAACCGGGACGAATGTCCGAGCTTTGGTCCCGGTTCGTGCCACGAACCGGGATGAATGACCCTCCCCTGCCTATATACGTACGTAACCTCCGTCTTCTTCTCTACTGTGTTATTTTTTTGCTCGGATTGGTGGGAAGTGGGTGCTAGATTTTTTTTCCTTTGCCACGCATAAGATGTGTTCGATGAAATGCCCGAGCCACACTTAAGTTCACACAAAATGATATCCTCGACCGAGGTTAGCAACTTTATCCTTCTCATCTATAATTGATACAGAAATATTGTATGTGTCGATGTACGGTGGTCATTTCAGTATTCAATATGTTATTCTAATTGTATTTGATAAACTTAATTATATGATATGCAGATGGATGAACGGCAGCGATGGATGTACGGCGACCGACGCAGTTCTGATTTTATTACAGGCCTGCATAAATTTATCCATGTGGCTGAGGCAAACAAATATGATGGTTTTATACCTTGTCCATGTGTGGACTGTCGGAACGTTAAGGAGCACTCTTCGTCGAGAACCATTCAAGGCCACCTGCTTCGGAGAGGTTTCATGCCCAGCTATAATTGTTGGACCAAGCACGGAGAAAGAGGGGTTATGATGGAAGACGATGAAGAAGAAAATGATGATGAGAACTATCGTATGTTCTCTGAAGAATACGGTGATACTGCGATGGAAGACAATGAAGAAGAAGGTGGTGAAGAACAACGGACGCCAGATGAGCATGCTGATGGTCTTGGTCGGGTCATTTCCGATGTACATCGAGAATGCGATACAGAAAAGGAGAAGCTGAAGTTGGAGGCCATGCTAGAGGATCACAAAAAGTTGTTGTACCCAAATTGCGAAGATGGCAGCACAAAGCTCGGTACCACACTGGAATTGCTGAAATGGAAGGCAGAGACTGGTTTATCTGACAAGGGATTTGAAAAGTTACTGAAAATAATGAAGCCGAAGCTTCCAAAGGATAACGAACTGCCCGAGACTACGTACGAAGCAAAGAAGGCTATCTGCCCTCTAGGATTAGATGTGCAGAAGATACATGCATGCATCAATGACTGCATCCTTTACCGCGGTGAGTAGTATGAGAATTTGGATGCATGTCCGGTATGCAATGCACTGCGATACAAGATCAGACAAGATGATCCTGGTGATGTTGAGGGCGATGACGAGCCCGTCAGGAAGAAGATTCCTGCTAAGGTTATGTGGTATGCTCCTATAATACCACGGTTGAAACGTCTGTTCAGAAACAAAGAGCATGCCATGTTGTTGCGATGGCACAAAGAAGAGCGTAAGAAAGACGGGAAGTTGAGACACCCCGCCGATGGGTCTCAATGGAGAAAAATCGAGAGAGAGTTCCCGGACTTTGCAGGTGAAGCAAGGAACTTATGGTTTGGTCTAAGTACAGACGGCATGAATCCTTTTGGGGAGCAGAGCTGTAGTCACAGCACCTGGCCCGTGACTCTATGTATCTACAACCTTCCTCCTTGGTTGTGCATGAAGCGGAAGTTCATTATGATGCCAGTTCTCATCCAAGGCCCGAAGCAACCCGGCAACGACATTGATGTGTACCTAAGGCCATTAGTTGATGAACTTTTGCAGTTGTGGGCCATACCAGGTGTACGTGTGTGGGATGAGCACAAACAGATGGAATTTGACCTACGAGCGTTGCTGTTCGTAACCATCAATGATTGGCCTGCTCTTAGTAACATTTCAGGACAGTCAAACAAGGGATACAACGCATGCACGCACTGTTTAGATAAGACTAAAGGTACATATTTGGAAAAATGTAAGAAGGTCGTGTACCTGGGGTGTCGTCAATTTCTTCCAGGCAGTCACCCCGTAAGAAAGAAAGGCAAGCATTTCAATGGTGAGGCAGATCACCGGAAGAAGCCTAAGCTCCCTGATGGTGATGTTATATTTGGTATGGTCAAGGACATAGAAGTAATCTTTGGAAAGGGTCCTGGCGGACATTCTGTTCCGAAAGACGTCGCTACCGGACACGCGCCCATGTGGAAGAAGAAATCTATATTTTGGGAGCTACCCTATTGGAAAGTCCTAGAGGTCCGGTCTTCAATCGACGTGATGCACGTGACAAAGAATATTTGCGTAAACCTGCTAGGCTTCCTCGGCGTGTATGGGAAGACAAAAGATACACCGGAAGCAAGGGAGGACCAACAGCGTATGAAAGACCCAAACAACAAGCATACAGATAAAGGGCGTCATTACTTAAGTAGCTACGCTCTTACGAAAGCAGAGAAGGAAATATTTTTTGAGTGCCTGAGCAGTATCAAGGTCCCGGCTGGCTTCTCGTCAAATATAAAGGGAATAATAAATATGGCAGATAAAAAATTCCAAAACCTGAAGTCTCATGATTGCCACGTGATTATGACGCAGTTGCTTCCGATTGCATTGAGGGGCTTCTATCGGAAAATGTTCGAGTACCCATTATGAAGTTATGTGCATTTCTCAATGCAATATCTCAGAAGGTAATCGATCCAGAAAGTCTGACAAGGTTACAGAAGGATGTGGCCCAATGTCTTGTTAGTTTTGAGTTGGTGTTCCCCCCATCATTTTCAATATTATGACGCATCTCCTGGTTCACCTAGTCGACGAGATTGCAATTCTCGGTCCTGTATTTCTACACAATATGTTCCCTTTCGAGAGATTCATGGGAGTCTTGAAGAAATATGTTCATAACCGTGCTAGACCAGAAGGAAGCATCTCCAAAGGCTATGGAACAGAGGAGGTCATTGAGTTTTGTGTTGACTTTATTCCTGACATTAAGTCGATTGGTCTTCCTGAATCGCGGCATGAGGGGAGACTTAGTGGAAAAGGCACGCTAGGAAAGAAAGCAATGATATGTAGGGACGGGCATTCTTTCACTCAAGCACACTACACAGTTCTACAAAGTTCCACCTTCGTGGCTCCGTATATCGAGGTACACAAGAATAGTGTACGCTCGAAAAACCCAGGGAAGCCTGACTCCTGGATTAAACAAAAACACATGGAGACTTTCGGCAGTTGGTTGCGATTACATCTCATGAATGACACCGATGTTGGAGATCAACTCTACTTATTGGCCGCGTCACCATCTTCGACTGTATTGACTTTCCAAGGGTACGAGATAAATGGGAATACATTTTACACGATTGCCCAAGATAAAAAGAGTACCAACCAAAACAGTGGTGTTCGCTTTGATGCAACAGACGAGAATGGACAAAAGGACACATACTATGGTTACATAGAGGAGATATGGGAACTTGACTATGGGCCTACTTTTAAGGTCCCTTTGTTTCGGTGCAGTTGGGTCAACATGAATGGAGAAGGGGTAAAGGTAGACCAGCTGTACGGAATGACAACAGTGGATCTCAAGACTCTTGCGTACAGAGACGAACCATTCGTCCTAGCCAATGATGTGGCTCAGGTTTTCTATGTGAAGGACATGAGCTCCAGACCGAAAAAAAGAAAAGATAAGTAAAGAAATACAGCACACGATGATCCAAAGCGTCACATAGTTCTTTCAGGAAAAAGAAACATCGTGGGAGTCGAGGACAAGACAGACATGTCAGCAGACTATAATAAGTTTGATGAAATTCCGCCATTCACAGTGAAAACTGACCCAAGCATCCCGTTACATAATGAAGAAACTCCATGGTTACGGCCGAAGAAGCGATTTATGTAATAGTATATAAAACAATTTATGTATGAGTGTTCTCAAAACCTTTTTATGTATGAGTGTTGACAAAAACTGGTGAGAAGTTCGTGTACAAAACACACGGTATCACCTGCATACAAACCGTATTCGGTCGATGAACTGAAGGATTTCTAGATAGAACAAAACACACGGTATCACCTGCATACAACCCTACTGTGGCTAGAGAGTGCCCGCATATCAAATGCACCGTAGGGCGTATGCAGGTGAAACCGTTTGATTTGTATTCGGTCGATGAACTGAATGATTTCTACCACCACCACTCCCACCTCCTCGGCAATTCATCATTGTGTCACCCTAATCCAGTGGTTGGATTCAACCTACCCGAGGGCTTGTGTTTCCAACAGCGTCGTTGTGTTGTCCTTATTCACCGACCTACAGGAGGTGGCTCCAATGGCTGGCCGATGAACAAGGACAAACACAATAATGGTAGGGAACATGCCAGCGGGTAGGCTAAATCCAACCATTGGGTTCGGTGGCAAAGGTAGACGCTCGTTGTGTGCCGTTTCGCTGCAGGGACGTCGCTATTTATAGGCGATTAGAAGGTGTACCTGTGGATGAGGTGGGAATGCAGATCCAACAGCTCACAAGCGCTCTAAAGAAACACACCACTGATCCAACGGCTCACAAGCGCTTGAAAGAAACACACGATCCGTGTGCTTCTTTAGTCCCGGTTGGTAACACGAACCGGGACGAAAGGGTAGGCCTATAGTCCCGGTTGGTGCCTCCAACCGGGACGAAAGACCCTTTGGTCCCGGTTGGTAACACGAACCGGTACTAAAGGCCCTGATCCAACAGCTCACAAGTGCTTGAAAGAAACACACGATCCGTGTGCACACGATCCAACAGCTCACAAGCACTCGAAAGAAACACAACTCTGATCCAACGGCTCACAAGCGCTCGAAGGAAACACACGATCCGTGTGCTTCTTCCACCGCTTCCCGCCTTTGTCTTCACGCAATTTCTCACTATATATATGTAGGCTTGGCCGCCATTGCCATATCACATCTAAACTCACATCTGCAACCTCATCACTCCTTCCATTGTAACAAAATTTTGACTTAGGTGTTTTTGACTAAGGTGTTCTCGGGGACGATGTCCATGTTGGACCAGAGGGGCGATGTGCGGGACTGGGCTCCACCGGGGTGGCACTGGGAGGTGCTACCTTCCGGGACACGCAGCTTGGTGAGGAATACGGGTGACATCGTCGACCCGGATCTTCTGTGGTGGCCGTCGCGTGGGCCACGCTCGGTGCAGAGGGAGCCGGCCCCCGAGGAGGAGGTACGTCACCGTATCAGGGAGGAGGATGAGCATGTCCGTCGCTACATGTATCTATTGGATAGGCAGTATGATAGTAGGTGGTCGTTTCTTCAGAGGGTTCCTTCTCACGTGAGCTATGACCCTGTGAGGGTTCCTTCTCTTTGGATGCGCAGTGCCGGCGGCTCAGCACCCCGCGGCTCAGGAACCGGTCGAAGTTAGTTTCAGAGTCTGTGATCGCCATTGCAGTTCTCTTGCCTGATGAAGATTGTCCATGGCTACGGCGTAATCAGAAGAAAGGGACACACACGAAGAAACAAGTGAACACTAGATAGGGATGTTGTTGGTGATGTGTAATAATTAATGTATTAAACCTTTTATCAAATCCACACGGTTTCCCCGTCATACAGCCCAACGGTGGCTCGTGAGTGCCTGCATATCAAATGCACCGTTGGGCTGTATGACGGGAATCCGAATGATTTGCATATAGGGTCATGTGGCTGATCCAACACTGGTTTTGCCCATCCGGAAGCTTGCGCATCCGTCTCGCGTCGTCGTGAGCAGCAAATCGACCTTCGATCCAAGCAGCCGCAAGACTTCTGTGATGATCTAACGACCGTCCCAAAAAGTGTTGGGAATGTTGTAGATCATCACAGAGCCTTGCAGCTGCTTGGATCCGACCGAGGGGCATGGCTACCACTTCCACCACCACCACTCCCACCTCCTCGGCAATTCATCATTGTGTCACCCTAATCCAGTGGTTGGATTCAACCTACCCGAGGGCTTGTGTTAGGGAACATGCCAGCGGGTAGGCTAAATCCAACCATTGGGTTCGGTGGCAAAGGTAGACGCTCGTTGTGTGCCGTTTCGCTGCAGGGACGTCGCTATTTATAGGCGTGTGCTTCTGATCCAACGGCTCACAAGCGCTCTAAAGAAACACACCCCTGATCCAACGGCTCACAAGCGCTTGAAAGAAACACACGATCCGTGTGCTTCTTTAGTCCCGGTTGGTAACATGAACCGGGACCAAAGGCCCTGATCCAACAGCTCACAAGCGCTCGAAGGAAACACACGATCCGTGTGCTTCTGATCCAACGGCTCACAAGCGCTCTAAAGAAACACACCCCTGATCCAACGGCTCACAAGCGCTTGAAAGAAACACACGATCCGTGTGCTTCTTTAGTCCCGGTTGGTAACACGAACCGGGACCAAAGGCCCTGATCCAACAGCTCACAAGCGCTTGAAAGAAACACACGATCCGTGTGCTTCTGATCCAATGGCTCACAAGCGCTCTAAAGAAACACACCCCTGATCCAACAGCTAGTTTCAGAGTATGTGATCACCATTCCAGTTCTCTTTTATGAGATCCACTGTTGTCATTCTGTACCGTATCCGGTCGATTACCTGAAGGATCCACTGTTGCCATTATGTACTGTTTAGTGAGATATGAATTAAATCAATAGATATGAATTAATTCAATATATATAAATTAATTCAATAGATATAAATTAAATAAATAGATAGATTACATTTTTATCAACAATTTGATATATTATGTGCATTTTTCTGATAAACAGATCAAAAGATATTGAATTTATAAGTTCAATGAATTAATTAAGTTCACATTCCAAAAAATTTACTTAAATGAATTCACCTCTAATCTTAAAAAAATGACAAAATGGTTAATAGTTTGTATAGATAGAATAATTATTATAGAAAACAGAAAATGGTTTTGAATTATTTATTCAAATTTAAACACTTTTCATGTTGAAAGTCTTTTCAAATTCGAAACCATTTGAAATTCATATTCAAACACCTTAATAAGAATAAAAAAGGCGGGAACAACATTCAGAACTGAAAAGTTTGAAATAAAATTGAATTTTCAGGGCATTGGTCCCGGTTCATGCCACGAACCGGGACCAAAGGGTATTTTCACGCGCCTTTTCGGTGCCGGACCTTTCGTCCCGGTTGGTGGCATGAACCGGGACGAAAGGTTAGGCCTTTGGTCCCGGTTGGTGCCACCAACCGGGACGAACCAACCGGGACGAAAGGTCTTTGCCTTTTAAATCTGGCCGCCTCTTCTTCTCCCCCAACTGCTTCTCATTTTCGCTAAGGACCAGCGCGCGAACCGACCCGACGCCGTCAGGCTGCCCAAATCCGCCGCCGGCCTCCACGCGCCCGCCGCCGGCGGCCTCCACTCGACGCCGTGACGCCGTGACGCCGTCCCCGACTCCGGCTGCCGCCGTGACGCCGTCCCCGACTCCCGCGCCGCCTCCGCTCCTCGCGCGGCCTCCGCTCTCGCGCCGTCCCCGACTCCCGCGCCGCCTCTGCTCCCACCGTCGTCCTGCTTCCTCCCCGTCGCCGATCTGCGCCAGGGTGAGCACCACCGCCGTCTCCGGCCCTTTCTCCGTTTCCCCCTTGCTCTCGGCGGTCGCCGTCATGCACTGCAACCGAGAGCGCCATGGTCGAGCACCTGCACGGGCTCGAGCCCGTGCACGCACTGCACCTGCTCCACGCCCCTGCACTTGCACCTCACCTGCACGCACGCCTCCTACAGCTCGCACACAAACATCACACGAAGAAGCCGCTGCTCCCCTGCTCCGTGCCCCTGCTCCCCTATGTCACACAAATTTTGTCAACAAATACAAATTTTATGTCACACAAATTATACCATTGGATTTATAAGTTGTCCTATATGTTCTGAGTAGCGATCTCTAACTTTATTGTTTTAGTTAGTTAGTAGTTTAAATTAGTTAGTTTTAGTTAGTTAAAAAAATTCAATGATAGTTTTAGTTAGTTAGTAGTTTAAATTAGTTAGTAATTTAAAATTTTGAATTTGCTGCTGCTTTTAGGGTTAGTAATTTAGTTAGTTAGTTTTAGTTAGTAATTTAAATTAGTTAGTAGTTTAAATTAGTTAGTAATTTAAATTGTTGAATTTGCTACTCCTTTTAGGGTTAGTAATTTAGTTAGTTAGTTTTAGTTAGTTAGTTTTAGTTAGTAATTTAGCAAAGCAATGTTATTTGATGATTGTGTTAGCAAAGTTAGAAATCAAAATTAATACTCATAATTAGTTGCAATATTATTGTTAAGAACTATTTGTTACTCCATAGTTAGTTAGTTTAGTTAGTAATTTAAATTAGTTAGTAGTTTAAATTAGTTAGTAATTTAAATTAGTTAGTAGTATAAATTAGGTGTGTAGTTTAGGTACATTTTTGTGTTGTTTTTGTAGTGTAGGAAATTTAGTGGTAGGTAATTTAGTGTTAGAAATTTAGTGTTAGGAATTTAGTGTTAGGAAATTTAGTGTTAGAAATGTTATTAGAAAAATTTGCAATTGATTTGTGATATGTGCAGCGGTTAGTGTATGGTTATTTTCAATAGCATATGTGACAGTCTACAATATTATTTGCAATTGATCTGTGATATGTGACAGCGGTTAGTGTATATAAAGTATCCGATGATAATTGCAAAATTGATCTGTGATGATTTTTATTTAGTGGATCATCCTCGCATATGTAATATTTAGCTAGTGCAAATTTCAGTGATGTAGCGATGTTGATTTTTATTTAGTGATGTAAATTGAAGTCAAAACTCGACAAACCACGAATGTGCTAAGTGTTTCATTTTTGTGAGGAGTGATTTACCGCGACATTTTTACCGTGTTGCGGGGGATGAAATCGATGAGCTAGGTCATCGACGATTTAGTCACCTAAGTGCCGACGATGAGCACATGTTCATAAAATGTATCACCATGACGACGCTTAGAAACAACAGGCGCAGCAACGCGCGCCTTTCCTTGTAGTACCATTCTATCCCTACAAGTTTTCTGAACGACACGGCAGAGACGGCTCCGAAAATAACTTTCGTATTTTGCAGAAACTATGGAACCACACGGCAGAGATGAAATTGAGGAAAATATCCTCGAGGATATAATCTGCGGCGATGATGAAACAAGTCACTTTCTGAACGACTCCGGTGAGGGGGATGAGTCTCTCAACGCCTGGAAAGAGGCCGAACTCGGCATCTCCGATGAGGGAGAAGCCGACAAGGCAGAAGCCGGCGGCTCCGGTGCAACATTGATTATTACAAACTCCGATGAGGTGCATATATATATTTATATTAATTAATTTAGCCTCTGTTGTCCATATACACATATTAACAGTCTTTCTTCTTTTAGCCATCCGGATCGAGCAAATCCTCTGTGAGGACGAAACGAGGCCCAACCAAAAAGTTGCAGGACAATGTCCGCTACAGGATCGAAGAAGTCGGTGCAGACGGCGAACCCATTGCTCCAATTGATGTTAGACAAAAATTTGTGAAGCAATGCGGTGTTATTGTTAGGGACTACGTCCCGATCACCATCCGAGAATGGAATAATCCAAGGGATCCTAAAGTTAGCTATATCGGCCCCGAAGGCAAAAGACGCCTTTTTCAAAAGGTCATGGTTAATTTCACATCGCCGTTGCCAGAGGTGGATCCAGAGGAGGGGGAGCCAGATGAGGAGGAGATGGATGCCCGAAAAAAAGCTCTAGTAGATAAAGTCAAGGCGTGGGCTCTTAAGAAGATGGCCGAGCTATTCAACAAATTTAAGAACAGATTGTACACCGACTTCATCTTGAAAGATAAAACTCCGGATTTCGATCGCGGGTATGAGAAGATAAGAGACTACTGGGAAGATTTTGTGAATTACAAGAAATCAGAGGAAGCTCAGTTAAAGTCTGCAGTAAACAAGGCAAATGCTGCTAAAAAGAAGTACCACCATACTATGGGGGCTGCTGGCTACGCCTGTTCCATGCCTAAGTGGGACAAACTTGAGGCCGACCTGCTGGCTAAAGGGATCGTTCCAGAGCCTATAAAAGAAGGATGGACCGAACGGACAAGAAATTGGTTTTACGGGCATGGGGGCACATTGGACGCAGAAGGAAAGTGCATATATACCAGAAGACACAAGGATAATCCCCTACTACCCATCGAAGAAATTAGGAAAGCATAGAAGGATATTGAAGAGGGACGGTTCCGTCCCGATAGAGACGATGACGAGCTTTCACGCGCCATTGGGAATAAAGAACATGAGGGACGAACACGAGGCACCAAAGGCTCCAAGCCGTGGAAACATGGGTTTCCCGAGGAAAGGAAAATATTTCCCGATAAAAGTCATCAGAGGAGAAAGGAAAGGGAGGCAAGGGAAGCAATCGCTGCTGCAGACCGGCTGCGTAATATAGAAGAAACAATTAAGCGGCAGCAGGATCAAATGAAGCGGCAGCAGGATCAAATTAACGAACTTAGCCAGCAAGGCACTGCCGGCCTATCTCAGCAGCACGTTGTAGAAGCTGCAGTCGATGCTACCGACCCATCATATCGGAAAAGCAGCGTGGCTTCGAGCATGGTCCCGGCACGTGATGATGATGCACTGACGACGGATGCTCTTCGTCGCTACCCAGTGGATGATATCACGGAGAGCACACCTTGTGAGCTACATGTGAAAGTGTTCAACATAACCATGAAGGTGGCGGTCGGCTATGCCGTACCAATTGGACCTACACCAACTTTCCATTGCTCCCCGGTTCCTCATGGCTACGCTATTGTCGGGGTCGATGAAGTTAGTAAAGGATTTGAGGAGCTGAAGCTGGAACACCCTGCAGGTGAAGATGGGGAGGTGGTTGAACTTGGAGAAGCCAAGAAAGGGACTATTCTATGGCCAAAGGAATTCATCGTGCTTCCAAACTGGCTGCCTCCGCCGCCTCACCACTCTCCACCGCCTCCGCCGCCTCACCACTCTCCACCGCCTCCGCCGCCTCACCACTCTCCACCGCCGCCGCCTCACCACTCTCCACCGCCTCAGGCGCCGTCTCCGCCGCCTCACCACTCTCCACCGCCGCCGCCTCAGGCGCCGTCTCCGCCGCCTCACCAGTCTCCAGAGCAGCCGTCTTCGCCGCCGCGTCAGTCGTCTCCGCCGCCGCGTAAGTCTTCTCCGGCGCCACGTGTGGGTACTCTGGGGTTTGATAAAAACCGATCACCGAAACGTTCAAGGTCACCCCTCCCAAAAGTACCTCATAAGAATCTTGCCAAGAGACCTTATGACTATACGGTGGAGGAAAATAAGGCGATCGCAAAAGGGGAAACGGATAAGTGGTTTGCTAACTTGAAGGCAAAGAAGGCGAAAGCAACAGAGTTCCCCGACACCCCAGAAGAACATGCCGCTGTCGTGAAAATGCTGAAAAATCTAGCCCAACCCCCGCCAAAGCTGACACCAGACTATGACCGCTCTATTCTCAAGTCGGTTCGGGCAAATAAACAGCGGTCGAAGAGTATTAGTGCAAGCCGGAAGACAGTTCCCCAGCTAGGAGAACAGCAAAAACAATCGTGCCCCCCGCTCAAAGTGTTTTCCGATACCAAGGTGGGGTCGAGCAAACCTGCGGCACGGGCAAAAACAATCGATCCTGAGTTTGTTGCAATGTACAGAGAAGCAGCCGCTGCTCACGGCTTGTCTATTGCTCAGTACTTAGACCAATTACAATTCCACGAAGAAATAGTTCCAAAATACCAATACCGGCACGGGCATCCTCTCGTCAAATCTCATGTCAAAGATCTACCAACAAAAATGCGAAGATTGCATAGTTGGTACATGGCAGCCTTAAAGAAAGGGGAAAATTGGATCTACGTGGGATATAAGAACGAGCATTACGGGCATGGAGATGACCACGTAATGATTGAATTTTGTGAATTATTTCAGTTATACCAACAAGAAGCCCTTGACAAAGCTATCATCAGCGCCTATTGTCTGTAAGTATTATTTCTGTAGTTAAGTCTCTACCTAGCTCACCTCGTTCATTGCATTTATAATTATCTTACTTATCACTATATTAATTATGCAGAATGAAGATTCTCGAATGCAAAAGAGGACAAATCTATGATATTGGGTTCGTTGATCCAAATACCATTCATGAAAAAAGTCTCCTTGATTTTTACGACCAAACCGAGAATAACTTGGTAAATGCGTTACGGTTCAACGAAGTCAAAAGAGAAATATTATTTCCTTACAACTTCAAGTAAGTGTTACTGTCTTCTACATATTTTATTTCGCTTAATTTCTCGATGTTAAGTGTATAATTGATGACTTATGCGTGCGCAGCTTCCACTTTATTCTGCTAATCATTATGCCTGACAAAGGAGTAGTACAAGTCATGGACTCCTTACATAAACCCCTTGAGAAGTGGGCGGACATGCAGGAATGCCTCCAGAGGTAATTTCAATCATTATGGCATTATCGGCAACTTTCCGTTCATTTACTGATAGCAAGTAATTAATATATAACTCCTTTATTCATTTTCTTTGCCGGGCAGGGCTTGGAAACGATTCACCGCCAGGGCTAGGGGTGAATGGGCGAAGGAGCTTACATTTCAACCAATAAATGTAAGTACCACTATCTAGATCCGCGCATCTATTTGATTCTATTTCAATACCATTACCATTTTTTGATCGAACTCTGTTCCCGTAAAGTGCTTGAGCCAGGGAAGCGGGAATCATTTATGTGGATACTACGTCTGCGAGTTCATTCGTCAGACGTGCTGTGAGAAGGGCAGAATCTTAGAACAACTTAAAGTGCGTATGCAATATTCATAATTTTAGTTTATTGCCATCAATTCTGTTTACTTTCATTCATATATATTGACCCTTTTTTAATTAGATCGAACGGTTGCGGGATGGCCTTCTACCACACGATCGCATACGAGCAATTCAAGAGGAATTTGCCGGATTCTTACTTGCAGAGGTCCTAGATCCGAAAGGAGAATTCTACTGTAAGGTTGAAATTAAATAGGGAGAGTGTAAAAGAGATGTATATATGTAGGACGACGAATGAGATGTGTGTAATATATATATTCGTGGCGATGATGTGTAATAGTGGTTCCTCTTATTTAACTAGTAGTGCCATTTTTGTAGTTCTAAGAAATATTTAATTTAAGTTTTTTAAACATGCATGCATTTTTCATAATTAAATAGGTCTTATTTTTCTGAACATTTTGGTATTTTATTCATATTTTTATGAATTATAGAATAAGCATTATTTATTTTATAAATTTAAACAATTTTCTGAAATTTTTGGAAAAAGTAAAATCTGACGGGACAATAGTCCCGGTTCGTATTACGAACCGGGACGAAAGCCCCAGGGCTTTCGTCCCGGTTCGTAATACGAACCGGGACGAAAGCCTCCGCCCCTGCTGCCTGTGGCCGGGCCACGTGCCCCCCCCCCCCCCCCCATTCGTCCCGGTTGGTGTCCCAACCGGGACGAGCATTCGTCCCGATTGATTCGTCCCGGTTGGGGAACCGGGACCAATGGCCCAAACCAACCGGGACAAAAGGCTATTTTTCTACTAGTGTCAGAACTTAATGCACATCACTAGCATGGTTTTGAGTTGACATCATTCAGTGAAAATAATACACTTGATTTGCATTCATATACCCCCCTTACTTATGACCACTCTGCTATACATCCAGACTAGCACTTTGAAAAGAAATAGATATAGCACTTATGACACTACCCTTAAGCACGAATTTATACCCATTCAGCATCTATCCAACACAAGGACTCTACCAAGAAGATTAGCTGCAACAAGGGAATTGTACTATAAAGGAAACAGAGCCGTCTGTGGTGCTGCCTAGGCTTAAGCAGAGCCGTCTGTGTTAGTAATTTTGTGTTGTACTTTTTCGATTGGCATTCCTATCCTGTCAATCTACTTAAAAACTCCCTTTTTTAAATATGATTTGAACAGCTTACAAAATGCACTGCTATTTGAGTGAGACGATGTTCAATACCAATAGGTTGTTTCATCTTTACTTGACTATGAAGTTTACATCGCTTCACCTTAAGTTATTTCATTGACTGTGCTGTGTACAGTAAACCTCAGTTAAGTTATATATGAATCTCATTTTACTTGGTGAAGTCACTAAAATTGCCATATTATATATATAGATCAAGGAGCATTGGACAGATGATCAGTTAGATGTTATTGCAGTTCGATTGAAGATGTCTGACGACCTTTCTTAACTTTCTATCTCCACAAATGTGCAGGCTACAGCAAGAGGGGAGGGGAGGGGATGACTAGGCTGCAACCTCTCCTGCGAGGGAATGAATGATCCACATCAACGCATTGGCCACCGACCATAACTAATCATGCTATGTTTCAGTTCTTGATTGAAGTCTATGACATGTCACAAGAATTGAATTCATCATACCTTGTAGTTTCACTACTTTTCAGGACTTGCTCAGAACCATGTGTCTCGAATCTGTATGTGTTATGTGGAATTTGTATGCGACCTTTAATTATGTGTGGTGAATTCCTGTCTTTTTGATATGTTTGCTCTCATATGTCTGTTTGGTATGTTGGCTCTCAAAATTGTATTGTCATTGAGATTTCTCTATATTTATTTGGGACATCTCTTGGAAGAAGAGCTTTCATTGGATAGTCCTACCAAAAGATGGATATTTTTTTATCCGTCTAGACACTTTTGCTTTGTTTCCTTTCCGTTTCTTGCGTCGATCTCGGTGTCGGAGGAGGAGGAGGGGTCGTCGGAGTCGAAGTCGAAGAGGTCGGAATCCTCCTCGTCGGAGTCTTCGTCGTCGGGGGAGCCCTCCTGGAGCCAGTCCTTCGGGTCGTTGGCCTCGAGGTCGCCGGCGTTCTCGATGATGTAGTCGAGGTCGTCATCCTTGGCGGCGGCGGCGGCATAGAAGGAGGCCAGGAGGGAGGCGGTGGCAACGAGGAGGAGGAGCAGGAGGGGGAGAGATCGGGGCGTCGCCATGGGCGGCGAGGGGAGTGAGAGAAGTGCTGGGATAGATGCTGCTGAGAGAAGGACAAGGAGCAGAGTATTTGAGAAGGAAAAAGGCCGAGACTTTGAGGCGAAAACCGTGTGACTTGTCCGCTTTGATGATCAAATCCAAATTCAGTTGGGAATCATATGATTTGTGATGCAAATCCTACTTGATTATATAAAGTACACTTCACATGACAACACCTAGATTAGAGGAAGCACAAAAGTGTAAAAATCATCGTCATCGTCGTAATCGTCATCATATAAATCCAGCTAACGGTTAGGACAAAATCAGATTGTTTGCGTGTAAAGTACTCGAGCAATATCATGGAGGACACCGCCCATAGATAACATCAAGTAGGTTGTATAGGTCCAAAGATCCATGGATTTTTCTCTTCTCGAGAAACAAAGCAAGATGCTCGAGGTACCCCGTGCCCGCCTTAGAAGATGAACCATCACGAGACATCGACAATACGGTTCGCGTGAGTAGACATTTGTTTCTCGTTATAGGAAGTGGTGGAACGAGTTCAGCTGTTAACGACTCTAGAGCCATTTCCGAGGTGCCCGGACTCCACCTTAAGTTTCTCTATGGGTAACCAAAGGTACTCTCTTGATTTTTGTGAAACCTTTTGCTATCTTAAACAATGTAGCCAACCGTGACAAGGTTTGTCTCCATGGCCTCATTACATTTCTTCTTCTCCTTGATCTCATCCTCAAGACGATCAATGTGTGTTCGGTCACAAGGTCATTTGTCATTTCTAGTGTGTTGCGACATGCCATGAACTTGGTGAAGATTTCCTTGGAACAAACAAGGGTCTTGCCCTTTAGTTCCTTCGTGAAGTTGAGGAACTAGAGTACTTCGTTGTGCAAGTAACTCGACCATGATGTTCCTTGTTTTCGTCCATGGTCAGATCACAGAAGATAGGGGAACTAGGAGGAACACATATAGGGGAGAGGTTGCATGTGTCTCTCTTGCCACCAGGCAAGCGTGATGATTGTTGGAGTAGTCGAACTTGGAGACGAAATTTGGATTGGAAGGTGTACTTAATTTTTTTTGGAGTAGCAAATGCAAGCCCGACAACCCGAACTTGTTCATCGAGCACGCAGCGGGGAGTCGTGCATGACGAGCGCAAGGAGCCACACCCGCGAGGAGGAGGCGTTTGTCGGCTTCTCTCGTCTTCTCTTCACGGACGATCCATCTCTTCAAGTTGTGTGCGGAAGGAGTACCGACCCCGGCGGCGCAAACTGAAAAGGGTAGCACCGTAGCAGAGGTGAAGATGTGCTATGCTATTTTCCCCTTTTCATGTTCTAAGTTTTCTTTAAAGTACCAATAAAAAAGGTTTCTTGTGCTAGATGCCGGCATGGTGTGAATACTCGTTTTGTATGTGCACTTGTGCTGCACTGCTGCAGGGCGTCAACCGTTTTTTTTAATGTAACGTTTCGCTCGTGAGTCGCTCCCAGGCGACTTGCGAGGCGACCTCGCCTTTCCTGCCCTAGCGCCGCCGCCGCCGGAGGCCACCGGCGGAAGAGCTGGGCCCCTCTCCTTCCGCTTGCCGCTCCGGCGGCAGGAGGGAGGGGGACCCCGTTTTTGCATGGTAATTAGGGTTAGGAAGCTTCTGGCATGGTGCGTCGTTGGGGTGGTGGGAGCGGCGCCCGGGCAAATAAATCTGCCTCAACTCTACTCCCACACCGGCGGTGTCCTTCATGGCGGCGTCTCGGAGTTGGTGGCACAGTGTGCTTGCCGATCTGAAAGATCGGTGGCTGTTGGGTCCATGGATGGTGTCGGCGAGGCGGCGGCGGCGACTCCATCAGATGGGTTTTTCCTCCTACTCTGTCCCCGTTGCTGCGGCGTTGTCTCCGGGGCCATGGTGGAGCAGAGAGGATTCGTCCAGGTGAAGGGTCGCAGCATAGAAAACAAAAATTTTCCTACGCAAAGATAGCGGAATAAACCCAACATCTAGATCCGATCTACGAGAGGTTGGTAGCAAGAAGGAGATCGAATCTCACCCTCGAAGAAACCGTGAGCGTTTTGTCGAGGCAGGGGTTGGCTAGTCGATCCCCGCAACTAGACTCGTCTAGTCGCGAGGAGATGTATTATCCAAGCGCCGCACGAGCAACGCCTCCGAGAGATCCACACGTTCAGCTCGATGAAGACTCCACGATCTTGATCCCGCAAGAGTTGGTGGAGAGGCTCGAGATCAACAGCACGACGACGGTGGCGTGGTGTGTATGGTGGAGATTGGACAGGGCTTCGCCAAGCGGTGTCGGAGGAGAGAGGAGGAGGGGCGGCGGCAAGGTGGGAGAGGGGTGCGGCTAGGGCACCTATGGGGTGGCCTTGGGGTGCCGCACCCCTCCCTCTATGCCTCCTTATATAGGGGGCCGGGGGGGGCTGCGCCCCACCCCCATCTAGGGCCGGCGCAAGGGGCAAGGGGGGGAGGCTTGCCCCCCAAGCAACCCTTAGGGTTTAGGCCGGCCCCCCCCCTTCTAGAAGCTTGGCCCGCATGGGCCTTTAGGGGAGTGGTTGCGGCTGGCCCATAGGCCAGCCCACTGCCCCTTCATGCCTTGTGGGCCCCATACACCTATGGGCCCCACTTCTAGACCCCTCTAGAACCTTCTAGAACATTCCGGTACTTTACCGATAAATTCCCGAACCTTTCTTAACCTCCGGAAACAACTTTCCTTATATGAATCTTATTCTCCGGACCACTCCGGAACTCCTCGTGATGTCCGGGATCCTATCCGGGACTCCGAATCAATATTCGTTCTCACCATCATTTATCTCGAACCCTAACTACATCGAACGTTAAGTGTGAGACTCTGCGGGTTCGCGAATATGTCATATTAATAGCGGGACCGGGATGTCCATATTAATTCCTACATATTCGACGAAGTACTTTACTAGTCGAACCACAATGTCTGGGATTCAATTAATCCATATACGATTCCTTTTGTTTCACGATATATTACTTGTCCGAGATTCAATCCACCGATATCTCCATATCTGATTAATCTCGTTACCGACAAGTTCTCTTTACTCGTTCCCATAGAATAGGATCCCTTATGACTAGCCACTTAGTCATATGCTTGCAAGCGTTTGGATGCTATCCTACCGAGAGGGCCCAGAGATATCTATCCAACTATTGGACGAACAAATCCCAGTCTCGAAACATGCCACCCAACAACCTATCATCGGAGAACCTGAAGCCACCTTTATAATCACCCAGTTACGAAGTGACGTTTGATGTCCACAAAGCTCTCCTCCGATAAACGGGAGTGACATAATCTCATGGTCTAAGGAAACTATATTTGACATCTATTTAATTTGAGTCTTGTCCATTATATCATCACCTATGATACAAACTTCGTTTATTAAGCGATTCATTAATCCATGGTTAGGAAACATCTAACCATCACTTAATCAAACGAACTAGTCACAAGAGGAAAGACTAGGGACACATTACCGTTTATATTCCACACATGTATTTGTTTCCGGTTAATACAATTCTAGCATGGAATTAAACATATCATGAACGGAGAAATATGATAAACAATAATCATTTATTATTGCCTCTTGGGCATATCTCCAACAGTCTCCCACTTGCACTAGAGTCAATAATCTAGTTTACATTTGTAGCAATCTAACACCCATGGCCTCTCGGTGTTGATCATGTTTTGCTCGTGGAAGAGGTTTAGTCAACGGGTCTGCCACATTCAGATCCGTATGCACCTTGCAAATCTCTATGTCACCATCCTTGACATTCTCACGCAAATTGTGATAGCGGCGCTTGATATGCTTGGTATTCTTGTGTGAAGTCGGGTCCTTGGCAAGAGCTATTGCACCTGTATTATCACAGTACAGGGCCAGAGGTCTTGACGCACTTGGAACCACGCTCAGCTCTGAGAGGAACTCCTTCATCCAGACTGCTTCACTTGCTGCCGACGAGGCTGCAACATACTCCGCTTCTGTTGAAGATTTCGCCACCACGCTCTGCTTGGAACTCCTCCAACTCACAGCGCCACCATTCAGAATAAACACGTATCCGGATTGAGACTTAGAATCATCCGGATCTGTGTCCCAACTAGCATCGACGTAACTCCTTACGACAAGCTCTTGGTCACCTCCATATACGAGAAACATTTCCTTAGTTCTATTCAGATACTTAAGGATATTCTTGACAGCTGACCAGTGTTCCACTCCTGGATCACTTTGGTACCTGCTAGTCAAACTTACAGCATGGCACACATCTGGTCTAGTACATAGCATGGCATACATGATAGAGCCTATCGCAGAGGCATAAGGAACCTTGTCCATTATCTCTCTATCTTCTGCCGTAACAGGACTCTGAGTCTTACTCAGAACCTTTCCTTGCAACATTGGTAAGAACCCCTTCTTTGAATTTTCCATTCTGAACTTCTTCAGAACCTTGTCAAGGTATGTACTCTGTGAAAGCCCAATTAGGCGCTTTGACCTATCTCTATAGATCTTTATGCCTAAAATATACGCAGCTTCTCCAAGGTCTTTCATTGAAAAACTCTTATTCAAATAAGACTTTACACTTTCAAGTAGTGTAACATCATTTCCAATCAATAATATGTCATCCACATATAGTATTAGAAATGCAACTGAACTCCCACTCACTTTCTTGTAAATACAGGCTTCTCCATAAGTTTGGACAAATCCAAACCCTTTGATCACTTCATCAAACCGGAGATTCCAACTCCGCGATGCTTGCTTCAGTCCATAGATGGATCTCTGAAGTTTGCATACCTTGTTAGCACCCTTTGGATCAACAAAACCTTCGGGCTGTACCATGTACAACTCTTCCTTAATATGACCATTAAGGAACGCGGTCTTCACATCCATTTGCCAATTTCATAGTCATAATATGCGGCAATTGCTAACATAATCCGAACAGATTTCAGCATCGCTACGGGTGAGAAGGTCTCATCGTAGTCAACTCCTTGAATTTGTCGGAAACCTTTTGCGACAAGTCGAGCTTTATACACGGTGATGTTTCCGTCAGCGTCTGTCTTTCTCTTGAATATCCATTTGTTCTCAACGGCCTTACGGTCGTTAGGTAAGTCTACCAAAGTCCATACTTGGTTCTCATACATGGATTCCATTCGGATTTCATGGCTCCTAGCCATTTATCGGAGTCTGGGCTCATCATTGCTTCCTCATAATTCGCAGGTTCATCATTGTCTAACAACATGACATTCATGACGGGGTCATACCGATCAGGGGCGGTACGTTCCCTCGTTGATCTGCGAGGTTCAATAGCAGCCTTGACTGGAACAGCATGATCAACATCATTTGCTCCTTCTTCAGGTGGCGATGGCTGTTCTGGAACACCTTCCAGTTCAGCGCTACTCGGCATCTCAAGAACAGGTTCAACAACCTCGTCAAGCTCTATTTTCCTCCCACTCACTTCTTTCGAGAGAAACTACTTCTCTAGAAAGGAACCATTCTTAGCAACGAAAATCTTGCCTTCAGTTCTGTGGTAGAAGGTATACCCAACAGTTTCCTTAGGGTATCCAATGAAGACGCACTTTTCCGATTTGGGTTCGAGCTTATCAGGTTGAAGCTTTTTCACATAAGCATCGCAACCCCAAACTTTGAGAAACGATAACTTTGGCTTCTTGCCAAACCATAACTCATATGGAGTCGTCTCAACGGATTTTGATGGAGCCCTATTTAATGTGAATGCGGTTGTCTCTAATGCATAGCTCCAAAATGATAGTGGCAGATCTGTGTGAGACATCATAGATCGCACCATATCCAATAAGGTTCGATTACGACGCTCAGACACACCATTACGCTGTGGTGTTCCGGGTGGCGTGAGTTGTGAAACAATTCCACACGTCTTTAAATGCATGCCAAACTCGTAACTCAAATATTCGCCTCCACGATCAGATCGAAGAAACTTTATTTTCTTGTTACGATGGTTCTCAACTTCACTCTGAAATTCTTTGAACTTTTCGAACGTTTCAGACTTGTGTTTCATTAAGTAAATATACCCATATCTACTCAAATCATCGGTGAAGGTTAAGAAGTAACGATATCCACCGCGTGCTGCAACACTCATCGGACCACACACATCGGTATGTATGATTTCCAACAAGTCTGTTGCTCTCTCCATCGTGCCGGAGAAGGGTGTTCGAGTCATCTTACCCATAAGGCATGGTTCGCAAGTTTCAAATGATTCAAAATCAAGTGAATCCAAAAGTCCATCAGAATGGAGTTTCTTCATGCGCTTTACACCAATATGACCCAAACGGCAGTGCCACAAAAATGTGGTATTATCATTATTCACTTTGCATCTTTTGGCATCGATGTTATGAACATGTGTATCACTACTATCGAGATCCAATAGAAATAAACCATTCCTCTCAGGTGCATGACCATAAAAAGTATTATCCATATAAATCGAAATACCAAAGTTTTCAGACTTAAATGAATAACCGTCTCGCAATAAACAAGATCCAGATATAATGTTCATGCTCAACGCAGGCACATAATAACAATTATTAAGGTTTAAAACTAATCCCGATGGTAAATGCAGAGGGAGTGTGCCGACAGCGATGACTTCAACTTTTGATCCATTTCCAACTCGCATCGTCACCTCGTCCCTTGCCAAGCGCCGTCTATTCCGCAGCTCCTGTTTCGAGTTACATATATTAGCAACCGAACCAGTATCAAATACCCAGGTGCTACTACGATCACTTGTTAAATACACATCAATAACATGTATATCAAATATACCTTGTTTGACGGTTCCAAGCCTTCTTGTCCGCCAGATACTTGGGGCAGTTCCGCTTCCAGTGTCCGGTTCCCTTGCAGTAGAAGCACTCAGTATCAGACTTAGGGCCCTTCCTTGACTTCCTCGCAGACCCGGCAACTCGCTTGCCGTCCCTCTTGAAGTTGTCTCTTTTGCCCTTTTTCTTGAAACTGGTGGTCTTATTGACCATCAACACTTGATGCTCCTTCTTGATTTCCACTTCCGCGGTCTTTAACATCGCGAAAAGCTCAGGGAGAGTTTTCTCCATCCCTTGCATGTTATAGTTCATCACAAAGCTTTTGTAGCTCGGTGGAAGTGACTGGAGAACACGGTCAATCCCCAACTCATTGGGAATCACAACACCCAGCTGCGCCAGACGATCACCGTACCCAGACATCTTGAGCACGTGTTCGCTAACGGAACTGTTCTCTTCCATCATACAGCTAAAGAACTTAGAAGAGGCCTCATACCTCTCCACCTTGGCTTGAGTCTGAAACATAGCTTTCAGATCAACGATCATCTGATGAACGCCATGGTGCTCAAAACGCTTTTGAAGCTTAGGTCCTAAGCCGTACAACAGACCGCACTTAACTATCTCGTGGTCCTCTGAACGGGCTGCCCAGACATTCCTAATGTCTGCAGCCGCTCCCTCTGCTGGAGCCTCACCTAGCGGTGCATCTAGGACATACAGTTTCTTGGCAGCTTTGAGGATAATTTTCAGATTCATAAACCAATCCGAGAAATTGCTTCCATCATCTTTCAGCTTGTCTTTCTCTAGGAACGCGTTAAAGTTCATGGTGATGTTGGGAAGGGCCATTGATCTACAACATTATTTGCAAGGTGCTTAGACTATGTTCATGATATTTAGTTCGAAAGATAATCTAATTATAAAACGAACTCCCACTAAACTCAACATCTCTCCGGTTGTTTAGTGACACACGATCCAAAATCCACTACACCACAACCGATCATCACGTGAAGTGGCATAGTTTCAAATGGTGAACATCTCCATGTTGATCATATCATTCATATGACTCGTGTTTAGCCTTTCGGCTCTTGTGTTCCGAGGCCATGTCTGTACATGCTAGGCTCGTCAAGGAAACCGTAGTATTTCTGCATGTGCAAACTGGCTTGCACCCGTTGTATGTGAACGTAGAATCTATCACACCCGATCATCACGTGGTGCTTCAAAACGACGAACTTTGGCAACGGCGCATACTAGGGGAGAACACTTCTTGATATTGACGTGAGAGATCACCTTATCATGCTACCGTCGAGATCGAATCTAAGCATAAACCATAAGGTGCATAAAAGGATTAACATCACATGCAATTCAATATTGTGACATGGTATAGCCTTTTCTTGTGCCTTTGATCTCCATCTCCAAAGCACCGGCATGATCTCCATCATCACCAGCTCAAACGCCATCACCATGGTTGTCTCCACCAACTATTGCAACTACTACTATTGGCTACTCTTAGCAAATAAAGTAAAGCAATTACATGGTGTTTAAAGTGACACGCAGGTCATACAATAAATCAAAAACAACCATAAGGCTCCTGCCGGTTGCCGTACTCATCGACATGCAAGTCGTGATAATTACAAAACATGATCATTGCATACATCACATAATCATATCTTGAGGCCATACCATATCACAAACCCTGCAAAAACAAGTTAGACGCCTCTACTTTGTTATGCAAATTTTACGTGGCTTCTAATGGGTCATTAGATAGAACCGTTCTAATCTACGCAAAGCCACAACGGTGATAAAATAGTTGCTGATTTACTCATCCTTTTGAAAGGCCTTCCATTGAAAATTGCACCTTCACTAAAGCAAGAGAAACAGACACCCGCCAGCCACTTATGCAAAACAAGTTGCATGTCAATCGTGGAACCGGTCTCTCGTGCGTGGACGAGTAAAGTTGGTCCAGGCCGCTTCAATCTTACAGTACCGCAAAGATGCAAAGTGCACGCGAGAAGGTAGCAACTCAAATTATCAACGCCCACAACACTTGTGTCTAATCGCACCAACATCTACGAATAGATCTAGGCTCTGATACCACTGAAGGGTCGCAACATAGAAAACAAAAATTTTCCTACGCAAAGATAGCGGAATAAACCCAACATCTAGATCCGATCTACGAGAGGTTGGTAGCAAGAAGGAGATCGAATCTCACCCTCGAAGGAAAACCGGTGAGCGTTTTGTCGAGGCAGGGGTTGGCTAGTCGATCCCCGCAACTAGACTCGTCTAGTCGCGAGGAGATGTATTATCCAAGCGCCGCACGAGCAACGCATCCGAGAGATCCACACGTTCAGCTCGATGAAGACTCCACGATCTTGATCCCGCAAGAGTTTGGTGGAGAGGCTCGAGATCAACAGCACGACGACGGTGGCGTGGTGTTGTATGGTGGAGATTGGACAGGGGCTTCGCCAAGCGGTGTCGGAGGAGAGAGGAGGAGGGGCGGCGGCAAGGTGGGAGAGGGGTGCGGCTAGGGCACCTATGGGGTGGCCTTGGGGTGCCGCACCCCTCCCTCTAGCCCTCCTTATATAGGGGGCCGGGGGGGGGGGGGCTGCGCCCCACCCCCATCTAGGGCCGGCGCAAGGGGCAAGGGGGGGAGGCTTGCCCCCCAAGCAACCCTTAGGGTTTAGGCCGGCCCCCCCCCCTTCTAGAAGCTTGGCCCGCATGGGCCTTTAGGGGAGTGGTGCGGCTGGCCCATAGGCCAGCCCACTGCCCCTTCATGCCTTGTGGGCCCCATACACCTATGGGCCCCACTTCTAGACCCCTCTAGAACCTTCTAGAACATTCCGGTACTTTACCGATAAATTCCCGAACCTTTCTTAACCTCCGGAAACAACTTTCCTTATATGAATCTTATTCTCCGGACCACTCCGGAACTCCTCGTGATGTCCGGATCCTATCCGGGACTCCGAATCAATATTCGTTCTCACCATCATTTATCTCGAACCCTAACTACATCGAACGTTAAGTGTGAGACTCTGCGGGTTCGCGAATATGTCATATTAATAGCGGGACCGGGATGTCCATATTAATTCCTACATATTCGACGAAGTACTTTACTAGTCGAACCACAATGTCTGGGATTCAATTAATCCATATACGATTCCTTTTGTTTCACGATATATTACTTGTCCGAGATTCAATCCACCGATATCTCCATATCTGATTAATCTCGTTACCGACAAGTTCTCTTTACTCGTTCCCATAGAATAGGATCCCTTATGACTAGCCACTTAGTCATATGCTTGCAAGCGTTTGGATGCTATCCTACCGAGAGGGCCCAGAGATATCTATCCAACTATTGGACGAACAAATCCCAGTCTCGAAACATGCCACCCAACAACCTATCATCGGAGAACCTGAAAGCCACCTTTATAATCACCCAGTTACGAAGTGACGTTTGATGTCCACAAAGCTCTCCTCCGATAAACGGGAGTGACATAATCTCATGGTCTAAGGAAACTATATTTGACATCTATTTAATTTGAGTCTTGTCCATTATATCATCACCTATGATACAAACTTCGTTTATTAAGCGATTCATTAATCCATGGTTAGGAAACATCTAACCATCACTTAATCAAACGAACTAGTCACAAGAGGAAAGACTAGGGACACATTACCGTTTATATTCCACACATGTATTTGTTTCCGGTTAATACAATTCTAGCATGGAATTAAACATATCATGAACGGAGAAATATGATAAACAATAATCATTTATTATTGCCTCTTGGGCATATCTCCAACACCAGGAGTACGTGCAGACTGTAGTCTGCACTGGTGACAGCTGGGAGATGGTGTACCTTGTGGTGGGTTCGTGGTTGGAGGCGGACGGTTCTGGTTCCCTACTCCGACGTCGTCGTGCGGGGGTGCCAGTGCTGAAGTTCGATGGCGTGTCCGGGGTCGTGCTGCCCCGGTCTGATTCTTTCAACGGCAATGGTTTGTCCTATGGCAAACTATTTTGGAGGTCCGAAAAGTTGATGATCAGCGATAGAGCCGCATCGAGCTCGGGTGAACAGGTGATCTGTCTATTTTTTCTTTGGTGGCTGCTACGATGGTGCCGAAAAAGATGGATAGGCGTTGATTTGTCGTATAGGTTTATCCTATCTTTTCAGATCTGTAAGATCGGTGTATACGTACTTTGTATCTCGTCTTTTATTTATCAATGAGAATCGTATTACCATGCAAAAAAAAGCGATTTTTTTATTAACTTGGCAATTGTTAATTGATAATCTAGAATTTGCTAAGTTATAATCTGGTAATTATTAGGAAGATAATTAACCTGGATTAGTGCATGCCTAAGATCTATGGAAGCATTTTTACCTTTTTTTAACAGAATATATATATATATATTATATTATAGCACACATACAAGGTGAGGAACTTCGACAAGCGAAGTTATGCATTACATAACTTTGCAACATGCAAATGATAAGCTCTAAGAAATGCTCCAAAGGAGAACGAGGGAAGACTGCAGAAGGAGCCTGATGGCGGATCAGGCGAGAACTCTGACGCGCAACCACAACCACAGTCTTCAAGGGCCTCAGACGATGTGCTTGCCTATAGTAACCTGGCGGTTCTCCCAGAGTTCTGATAGGCTTGTGCACCTGAGGTTGAAACCAGCCGAGCCGAAGATTTGTTGTACAGAAGCATTTTTACCTGATAGTTCAAAGTTGATGACCAACCTGATTGCGTTGACAGTGCTGGTAGATAATTTGTTAACTGGTAAGGTGTTAAGCGAGTGTTGATATCTTAATAGCCCAAAAGTGTGTTAGTAGTGTTACTAATTAACCTGGTTACCCGGACAAATTAATCCGGTGACTGTAACTAATTAATCGGATACCTGTGACTAATTAAACAGGTAATAATAAGCGAGCGTTGATCTCCTAATAGTCTAAAAGTGTGTTAGCAATGTTACTAAATTAATCTGGTCATCCGGACAAATTAATCCGGTGACCGTGACTAATTAATCGGGTAATAATAAACGAGCGTTGGTATCCTAGCTAATAGCTCAAAAGTGTGTTAGCAGTGTTACTAATTAACCTGGTCACCTGGACAAATTAATCCGGTGCCCGTGTGTTACTAATTAACCTGGTCACCTGGACAAATTAATCCGGTGCCCGTGACTAATTAATAGGGTATCTGTGACTAAATTAATGGGTAATAATAAGCGAGCGTTGATATCCTAATAGCCTAAAAGTGTCTTAGCAATCTTACTAAATTAATTTGGTCTTCCGGACAAATTAATCCGGTGTTTGTGACTAATTAATCGGGTAACTGTGACTAATTAATCGGGTAATAATAAACGAGTGTTGATGTCCTAATAGCACAAAAGTGTAGCAATGTTACTAATTTTTGTTTTGCGAAAGGACCTCATAGATATATTAAAACCGAACAAAGATACGTAGCACCCCATGAAACCTAAAATTACAATCAGGTCCTAGGGTAACCAGCCATCCAATCCCTCCATCGCGAGCTGCCGGTGCGCTGCCGCCGCCGCCGCTTCCCATGAGCCGGCGAGACCTTGAATATGCAGGCGGATTGAAACACCGACGGGAAGTCTTCAGCTTCGGCCCAAATGGACCAGCACGACGGAGATCGAAGAGGGCCGGTCTTTGCTGCACCTCGCCGGCGAGAAGACACCTCTGAAACCCTGTAGAAGCTCCTGTATAGGCAATGAGAGAAGCCAGCGACCGCCAGCTCCTCGTCGCACCACCCTCAGCATCCCACAGCAGGGCCAGAAACAAACCTGCTATGGCGAAGGAAGATGCAAGGGACAAAAACTCTGAAAGCTGGCCATCGCCTCCACCGCGAGGACTACCCCTGGAGAACGGGAGCACACCGAATTGACAGATCTGGAGGCCCACCATGCCGGAAGCTCCACGACGCTGCCACGCATGGCCTCGCCGGGATGGGGAAGAAGCTCCAGCACCTTTATTCCACGTCGCCGCCGCTACCACCATCCTAGCCGCAACGCCCGGGAACCTTACCCTACTATCTATAGGCTTCAGGCACAGATCGGAGGTCCCTCCACTCTCCCGCCACACACCAGCGGTTGGAGAGGGAGGGGACCGGCGATCCGGCTGTCGGCGGAGCAAGGGATCTCGGTTCCGCCTCTCTCTCATGCTGCACACGGGGGGAGGGAAAGAGTCGTGGCGCAAAGCCAGTCTGCAGACGGTAATGGATTTGATGCTTGGTACTAATTAATCTGGTCATCGGGACAAACTAATCCGGCGACCGTGACTAATTAATAGATTATCTGTGACTAAATTAACGAGTAATAATAAGCGTGCGTTGATATCCTAATAGGCTAAAAGAGTGTTAACAATGTTACTAATTAATCTGGTCATCCGGACAAATTAATTCGATGACCGTGACTAAATAATTGGGTATCTGTGATTAATTAAACGGGTAATAATAAGCAAGCATTGATATTTAATAGCCTAGAAGTGTGTTAGCAATGTTACTAATTAATCTGGTCATCCGGACAAATTAATCCGATGACCGTGACTAATTAATTGGGTATATGTGACTAATTAAACGGGTAATAATAAACGAGCGTTGATATCCTAATAGCCCAAAAGTGTGTTAGCAATGTTACTAATTAATCTGGTCACCCCGCACATATTAATCCGGTTACCGTGACTAATTAATAGGGTATTTGTGACTTAATTAAACGATAGCCTAAACTTAAGTTGGCAATGTTACTAATTAATCTGGTCATCCGGACAAATTAATCCGATGTCCGACCGTGACTAATTAATTGGGTATATGTGACTAATTAAATGGGTAATAATAAGCGAGCTTTGATATTTAATAGCCTAAAGTGTGTCAGCAATGTTACAAATTAATCCGGTGACTGTGACTAATTAATCGGGTATCTGCGACTAATTAATCAGGTAATAATAAGTGAGCGTTGATATCCTAATAGTCCAAAAGTGTGTTAGCAATGTTACTAATTAACCTGGTCACTGCACAAATTAATCTGGTGACCATGACTAATTAATAGGGTATTTGTGTCTAACTAAACAGGTAATAATTGGAATCTATTCTTTGAAAAATTGAGGTTCAGTTGGTCTAGCTGCTACTTCATGGCTTGTTTATGGTTTTTAATTTGTCTATATAAATTCAGTAATTTATGGGAACTTATTAGCAATTTGTGAAAAAGTTTGTAAGTCCCTAACCTAACCTGCATTGAACGTTATGTGCTATACAATGGAAAAACTCCATGTGATATTCATGTGCTAGTACTTGTCTTTTCAATGCTCCTGCTATGTAATTTTGCTATCGTTGTTTGGGGAAAGGGATCCAATTCGTTTCCTTCGATGAGCATATCAGTTTTTTTTTAATTCGGATTTAGAGTAATTGTAGCTGTTGAAAGCTGAGGTAGCAGAAAAAGGAAGTCTTTGTTTGGATATACATTTGACTATACATTTATTTTCATGCTATTTTTATCGCCAAATCTAATACTTGCCTGGGCACTCTCCTGTCTTACGCGGTGCTCACTTCTCGCGTCCGTCGGATCGAATCGACCGGCGCAGATACAACCAAACTGACAACGCAACTTTCCCTCTCCTTATCCACTTGTGGCGTCCTCTTCCTGTCTCCCCCACTCCGCCCCACGCGCACGAACTCGACCTCGAGCGGACGAAAGGAGATGGATGGATCGCGCCCCCATCGAGAAGTTCTTGAGGTCGGCGGAGGAGGAACAGGAGGCGGTACTGGTGCGGATTGAACGGTGCCCCGCTCCCTAGGCGAAGGGCGACATTCATGGCGGTCCCGATGCCCGGTTGAACGGTGCCCCGCTCCCTAGGCGAAGGGCGACATTCATGGTGTTGGTGCGACTGGGAAGATCCAATGGCGCCGGCGCTCCCGAGGCAAAGGGCGGCGACCATGGACTTAAATCGCGCGCCGGTCGCTGGATCTGGAGCTCCACCGTGTGATGCCCTCAACGCCGACCACGAGTTCCTTCTCCTTGAACCCTCAGCCCGTTCTCGAGCTCCTCCTCACCACAGCACCCTCGAGCTCCTCCATATCTCGATCGTTTGTGGCGAGGTGAGCTCCATCCCTCTTCATCCGATCGATTTTATTTTGACCTCGCTTCCGTCGATTTGTATTGCTCCGCCTCCGCCCAGCCTCTCCGCCTGCTGCTGGTGCTCTGTTCTTTGGTCAATACCCATCTTGTTTGTGTCATGCTCGTGTGTGGTCTTTGGTGTAGTTTGTCTGCTTGTATTTATTTTTCCGATACAAAAACTGCATCCACAACTAGTATGATTCTACTACTTGTGCAGTGGCTTGATGATGTTTGTTCGTGCAGCTGATTGCTTTGAAAATTACATAGGGTGGTCCTGGTTGCAACTTAGTTAGAGTTCACAAGTATGGTCCTGGTTGCTGTGTGCTACATTGTGTACTGCAGGTAGGAGTGTTCTTTTCTACAACGTTCTGAGTTTATTTTTATAATAACGACATGTATTTTTTTGTAATAACAGGAAGTATTTTTTACACATGCAAATTTGTTTACAACAGTATGTATTTTTACAATATCGGGATGTATTTTTACAATATCAGGATGTACTTTTATAATAACGAGATGTATCTTTTATAATTACATGATTCATTTTTTTTTTACAAATGAAAATTTGTTTACAACAGGATGTATTTTTAACTATATCAGGATGTATTTTATAACATCGGGATGTACTATTTTTTACTATAACAGATTGTATTCTTTTTATAATTACATGATGTATTTTTTACTTGTTTTTTCCTGTGAGATGTAAGAAACAATTGTTTCTGGAGAAGTGTGGCCATGGAGGGGCCCGGTTTTTTGTACATGTTTTTTTTTCGATCTAAATTGGGGCCGGGGGTTGCTACGGTGCTGATCAGGTGGTCCCGGATCAACATGTCGCTTTTGAACGGACGGAGGCACCTCCAAGCAAAAACGTGCGACCGGAGCCCTATTTCGAGAAAGCTGTTGGGAATATGCCCTAGAGGCAATAATAAAATGGTTTATTAAGCATATTCATGTTTATGATAATAGTTTATTATCCATGCTATAATTGTATTAAATAGAAACATAATACATGTGTGGAATATAAACACCAGGAGTCCCTAGTGAGCCTCTACAGGACTAGTTCGTTGATCAAGAGATAGTTAGAGTTTCCTAACTATGGACTTGTTATAGTCACTTGATAACGGAGTCATATCATTGGGAGTAATGGTGTGATGGACATGACCCAAACAATAAAGAATTACAATTAATCGTATCACAAAAGTTTTGTTGTCAACACTTTTAATATGCCAAATATAGTTTCCTTAGACCATGAGATTATATCACTCCCATTCACCGGAGGAATGCTTTGTGGACATCAAACGTCACTTCGTAACTGGGTGATTATAAAGGTGGCTTTCAGGTATCTCCGATGGTGGGTTGTTGGGTGATATGAATCGAGAGTGGGATTTGTCCCTCCATGTGACGGAGAAGATATCTCCAGGCGTTCTCGGTAATATAGCATCAAAAGTCTGCAGACATGTGATTAGGTTGTAATCACTAGGATCCTATATTATGGACGAGTAAAGAGAACTTGCCAGTAACGAGAGTTAAACTAGACATGGGGATGTCAACGATTATATCTCGGGCAAGTAAAATATCGTGAGACAAAGAGAATCGTATATGAGATTATTTGAATCTCCGGCATCGTGGTTCAATCGAGAAAAGGTTTTCGTTGAGTGTATAGGAATTAATATGGGCATCCCGGTCCCGCTATTAATTATTGATATGATCATGTCTATGCATTCTCGAACCCGTAGGGTCACACACTTAACGTTCCGATGAAATTAGGTTTTGCGATGAATTAAATGATGAAATGAACGAATGGTGATTCGGAGTCTCGGATGGGATCCCGAACGTCACGAGGAGTTCCGGAGGAGTCCGGAGAATAAGATTCATATATGGAAAGTTGTTTCCGGAGGTTTCGGAAAAGTTCCGGAAATTATTTGCAGGGTACCGGAAGGTTCCGGAATGTTCTAGAAGGTTCTAGAAGTGGGACCACATATTGTATGGGGGCCCACATGGACCATAGGGGTGCAGCCACCACCTTGGTGTGCCGCACCACCTAGGCCCACATGGGCCAATGCGGCTAGGAAAGAGGGGGGAATCCCACTCCTAGTTGGACTAGGAGTTGGGCCTCCACCCCTTTAGGAAAGGGGCCCAAGGAGGAGTCCTAGTTGGACTCCAACTTGGGGGGCAAGGCAAGAGGGGCCGGCCGGCCCCTACCCTAACCCTAGCCGGCCGGCCACCTATATAAGGGGGGGAGGGGAGGGGTGCAGCACACCCAAGGGAGCCACCCCTAGCCGCACCACCTCCTCCACCAAAACCCTAGCCGCACCCCTCTCTCCCCGGAGGGCTGCCGCGCACCACCACCTCCACCAAGAGCTGCCGCACCACCCTAGCCCTAGGGGGCTGCGCCACCTCCTCCTCTCCCTCTCCTCTCGCTTGGCTTGGCGAAGCCTCGCACGTGGAGATCGTCATCATCACCGGCACTACCGTCGTGCTGCTGAGATCATCAAGGCCACGCCCTCTCGCTTGCGGGATCAAGGAGTTGACGTCTTCATCGAGCCGTACGTGTGGACACCGCGGAGGTGCTGCCCGTTGCTGCACTTCACCGGATTGGATCTCGAGGATAATACATCTCCTCGCGACTAGACGAGTCTAGTTGCGGGGATCGACTAGCCAACCCCTGCACCGACAAAACGCGTTTGTTGATCTTCAAGGGTAAGAGATTGGATCTCACCTTCGCTATCTTCATCTAGTAGATCTAGATCCTTGGGGTTTATTCCGCTTGCCGCGTAGCAAATTTTTTTGTTTTCTATGCTGCGACCCCTTCAAAAGCATCGGGACCACTTTCTATTTTTGGATTTAGGACAAAGGGGCACCGCGTAGGACTAACCGGTAACCGGGCACTGTGTAGCCACGTCCTATTTTTATATGTAGATCATACATCAGTTTTTCTATTCTGATCGCCTGGTAATGGTGCAACTGAGTTTCAGAGGGGTTTTGTCTTGAGGTGGAAGAAGGTCAGATCGATGGGTTCTTAAGTGGGTTCATTGTGGGCGTGTTTCTTATTGGAGCTGGCAATAGCATTAGGTTGTGGGCTTTTTGGCACTGGCCCAATACCGAGTCAAGACTCACGCTCGTGGTCGGTCCTACAGAATCACGTGAATTGACGCGACGACAGCCGCTGCACCAAGCATACAAGGATGCGGCGCCGCTAGATAGTAGCGTCCGAAAATGAAATGAATGAAGGTACGCACTAAAAAAAACGTCCAAATTCGTACGAGTCTAGAAAATTGAGAAAAGTTAAAACATTTTATAACAAACCAAGGGAGTAGCAGCCAGCTTACACATATAGATATGTGCTATGCTCTGCTGGAGATGGATTTGGATGCGAGACGTGAATGAATAGCATGGATTAGACTTTTTTCCCAATCTCTCTGATGCAGTTGTAGGCAGCAAAGGTTCCATTCCGTGTGACTCGCAGAAGAGGCCGAGGCTTGGTACAGTACAATTGCTAGAATTACATGGTACACACGTGGATTGGAGCAACGGTGGGATGGGGGAGGAGCCATGCACACGTATCATCGCGCCATCCTTGAGGAAGCCAGTCGACGAACTCAGCCTTGTTGTCAATAAGGTTGTACCTGAACACAGCGGACCACTCATACAGGGAGTCGATGTCACCGCCACTATAGACGAAGTAGGCGTATCCACCATCAACGCCTAGCCGCGAGGCGTCTACGGCGAAGTTGTTGATCCACCCAAGGAAGAAGACACGGTCGGCCAGGCTCTGGCCATCCTTCCTCACCCATCGAATATGCTCCTCCGGCACCGAAACTTCCTCTTGAATTGCGTACACCGACAACGAGAGTGTTTGAACAATGTGGCAGATGTTTTCCCGACGCCCATCCTGCAAATTCGGTATATGAAGTGTCACCCACAACAGCTCGCCGCGGGACTCCAGAACGTGTCCGGACTTGTAGTAGTAGTCGGTCGGCGTCATCGATGGGCTTGGGACCAGCAGGTCGGTAGCAGCATCGTCGTTCAACATGACCACATGCCACCGGCTAGGCTGGACGGAGACAAGGATCTTGCCACCGTGATACGCGACGTAGAACTTGTCATGATAGTCGGGGGCTTCAAGGGTCCTCTTGACGACAACCGTCCATGCGGTATCGCCGGGACGCATGAGCGCCGCCCTGAACCTGGTCGTGCCGTCACCACTCATGTGGTGTCTGTTGTGCAGAAGCACGGTGCCATCGGGGTAGACGACACCCTCAGGACAAAAATAATGGAACCACTTGTCGTTGCCGACCGGTACGGGAGGCATGAAGGTGATGACTCCTGTGAGAGGATCGTGGAGGCTAGAGTGGGGGTGGCAGCTGAAGTAACGGACGGCGGTGCGTTGGCCACCCAGTGCGGCCGGGCGGGTAACGGCGGCGCGGGGTAGCTCGTCTTGGAGAAGACACAGGTCAACCTGAGGGCGTCGTGGTTCTCCATGTTGGGTGCCAAAAGCCATGGCAGGAAGGAGGACTGTGTGGTCGTCGTCGTCATTGTGTCATGTGAGTCGCGCCATGGCCTGCAGACTGCGTGGAAGCGGACGTAGTCGATGGCGTGGTGCAGGCGGCCGGAGATGTCACGGAGCAGATCCGGCAGGAGGTCGGGCCACCGTCGTCGCTGCAGGTCCATGGCGGCGGTATCGACAAGGACTCGACGTTTGCTTGTTTGTTACGGATCAGTGCCGGCATATATGTATGTGTATTTCGGGTCAAATTGAAGGAGTGATTCCGCATCTTGTTGATGGTGGTCTCTCAATTCTTCAATATGCTGACGATACGATTCTTTTTATGGAACATGACTTTGAAAAGGCTCGAAAGCTAAAGTTAATTTTAGCTGCTTTTGAGCAACTTTCGGGTCTTAAGATAAATTTCCATAAGAGTGAATTGTTTTGTTTTGGTGATGCTCGTGATGATGCTGCCTTGTATGCGGAACTTTTCGGCTGCGTGCAAGGTCAATTTCCTATCAACTATTTGGGTATTCCGATTCATTTTCGGAAACTTACAAATGCTGAATGGAAAAAGGTGGAGGAAAGACTGCAAATTCGTTTAAATAGTTGGAAAGGCAAACTCCTATCTCTAGGAGGAAGATTGGTTCTCATAAATTCGGTACTAACCAACATGATACTGTACATGATTTCATTCTTCTAATTACCCAAAGGAATTTTGAAAAGACTGGATTATTTCCGGTCTAGATTCTTTTGGCAAGGGGATTGTGAGAAGAAGAAATATCGGTTGGCTAAATGGAGTGTGGTCTGTAGTCCTAAAGACCAAGGAGGGCTCGGTATTCATGACCTTGAGGTCAAGAACAGAGCCTTACTTGGTAAATGGCTTTTCAAACTTCTATCTACGGATGGAGTTTGGCAGACCCTCCTTAGGAGGAAATATGTGGGGGATCAAGCTGTCTCCCAGGTTAATTGGAAACCTGGTGATTCACACTTCTGGGCTGGCCTAATGGCTACAAAGAAGTATTTTTTCCCACATGGATCTTTCTCGATTAGGGATGGTTCGGAAATTCGTTTTTGGGAGGATAAATGGCTGGGCCCGTCTACCCTCAAAAACAATATCCGGCTCTTTACTCGATTGTACGTCACAAAAGCGATACGCTTGCGAAGGTGCTGGGTTCCTCACCACCAGTTGTGTCGTTCAGAAGAAGTTTACTTGGAACAAGGCAGGCATCCTGGAATGCCTTGCTTCTCCGTTTGGACTCTGTCCAACTGTCGGAAGGTCCAGATAGATTTCGATTGAATCTTACGAAGAATGGTAAATTCTCAATGGATTCGATGTATAGAGCTTTAATTCTCTCCGATGTGCCAGTCGATACTATAGAAAGTAATAAAATTTGGAAGATGAAGATCCCGCTTAAAACTAAAGTTTTTGCGTGGTACCTTCGTCGGGGTGTAATTCTTACAAAGGATAACCTTACTAAGCGTAATTGGCAAGGAAGTAAAAAATGTGAGTTCTGTCAAAATGACGAGTCCATTGCACATTTATTCTTCCATTGCGAGTTTGCTAGGTCTATATGGTCAGCTATCCAGATAGGTTCTACCTTATATCCACCACGCTCAGTTGCAAACTTTTTTGGTAACTGGTTGAATGGTGTCGATCCTAGGTTCAAACTCTTCTGTAGGATGGGTGCGATTGCCGTGATTTGGTCGCTCTGGCTATGTAGAAATGACAAGGTTTTTAATGATAAAATTGCTTATATTATGCAGGTTATTTACCGGTGCACGGCGACGCTACGCTCATGGTCGGCCGTGCAGCGGGTGGAGCACCAAGGCTTGTTTTTGGAGGTAGCATCGAGACTGGAGGTTGCGGCCAGGGAGTTACTATCCCGGCATGGGTGGCAGCATAGACTCCGGATTGACCTTCCTATGCTATAGGCGGATTTACAATTTCTCATCATGATATGTATTTCGCCTTTTTCTTTTATGTTGCGAACTTGTACCGAGTGAATTTGGGGCTGTGTGCATCTTAGCTATGCAGAGGCCGGGTGTAATGCTTAAACCTTTTAAGTAATAAAATCTCTTTATCGAAAAAAAATATATGTATGTGTATAGCTACCGGCTCAATCCTGCACGGAATCAGGCCTGCCCGCCAATGGAATACTGATCAAGATCACGATTTGACTACTTTAGAAACGTATCACTATCATACCTGTAAAAAACGTACTGTAGAAAAAAAAAAAAAAAAGCGAATCACAGTTTACAAGGAGTCTGGCCGGCCGTCCGCCGCCTCCTTGTTCTTCCGGGGCCACCAAACTGTTCAGTGGAAATATATTGCATAGCCCTTTTCATCGGTTCGAATTTTTAGTCTAAATAGATGGTTAGTGCAACAATTTTATATGGTATCAGAGTCGAGAGGAGTCGAGTACGAGACCCTGCTCACGCAGTATTAAAATAAAAGTCAAGACGGTCTGCACCGAAAAATCAAGCGGCCCGAACCCGCTTTTTCTCCATGTAGAAAAAACCGGTTCACCCACAAAACAAAAGAAGAAATGAATGACTTGGCTGAAGATCTCACCGGAGACCTCGTCGGAGATATCGTAGCAACAAAAATGTGCTAGTGTAGCAAAAATTGACTTCCCGGAGACATCGACGAAGACCTCGCCGGAGACATCGTAGCAAAATCTTTGTTCTATTGTAGCAACACCACATAACTATAATAGAAAATATTATTATATTGCATCATCGTAGCAAAAACAAATCCGGTGAGGTCCTCTGATGAGACTTATGATGCAAAAACAGCAGAACAAACTGTAGCAAAAAATTCTTCTTGTAATAAAAATCCATCCGAATCGGAGCAGGACGGCTCCGGCTCCGGCGCCCTCCGGTGCTGGGGGCCGGCGAGGCGGTGCTGACAAGGGTGAGGCGGAAGGGAAGGGGAAGAAGTCCTCGACGAGCGAGCGGGAGGACGCGGCGGTGGCGACAGCGAGCGGCAGCGCGACGACGGGAAGACATGGTGGCCGCCGCCTCCCCCCTCCCCTGCGGTGCGTAGGGTAGCTCCTCTCTGGTGACGACGACCGCGGTATGCCTGTTGGTCGTTGGGACAGCGGCGGCGCGTGGCTGTGAAGCTGCGATGGCCGGAGCTCTCCCATGAAAGGTAGTGTGTTGACGAGAAGAGATTGGGGATGGATTGCAACGAAGAGGCGGAGGATAAGGCATGGTGGGTCCCGTTGTGGACACGTGTCGCGAGTAGGAGGCGGGGGACACTAGTCGCGTGATCTCCGGGGGAATACAAGCGTTTCCCTTAAAAAAAGTCCATCAGTCTATCCCTTTTGAAAAAAGTCAAAGGGGTAGACGTCTCCGATCAACACAACAGATTAAGGTTTTGCCCGGTTGCTAAGGAGCTTCCGATTAGCTCTATAATCCAAGAAGTTGTAACCATCGATTTAGTAGCGCCAACCCGCCACTAAAATGCATTATAAGGCGCGCAAAAAATATGCACCTCTCCACCTAGCGTTAAGGAATAAACGTTAATTCTCTGTACTATGAAAAGTTGCAACCATTGATTTAGTAGCACAGTCCAACAAGCCTATGGTCTACTCATTGGAGGCTGTTATGTCCACTCATTACTTGTCCAGTTTGCACCACACGCAGCCTCTCCCTGGAACAGATACTAGACGGACAGCTCGATCACCAGGATGAAAAACACAGAGGACACTAGAACAGGAAAATAACAAAGAAGTCTCTGCAGGTCCTTGTGTCCACCGATCAATGAACGGTATGAAATTTATTGGCAACGCTACAAATATGTTTTTATCCACCACCGTAACTTAAATACAACTCATTACAAGCATATTCGTCAAATATAATTGTAATATACTTGTACACAATTGACATGGGCTACAAATAAATTATGCAAATATACAGGAGGGAAAATACATGACATACTCTCGTCTAAAGTGAACTATCTAACATAATACGACTCCATGGAAAATAAATGGTAATTCAGATGAATACTTGGAAGTACGCGATTGTATGGTATTGCGCATATATACTCAGCGTGGCATAGTGAGTGAGGATGAAAGTTCTTGCTCTCGACTGTAGCAATTGTATGTGCCTTCAGATATTAAATTGCCAGCATTGACAACACTCATCCGTGCATCAGAGTTACTAACCGTTGAGCCTAAAAATGGCTCAATCTCTTCATCACTAGCTGGGAGAATTTTGCATTTTCTTAGCCTCTTAGTTCTCAGGACTTGCAACCTCATTTCTACTTCTTTCATAGTAGGTCTGTCTCTTCCTTTGACTCTCAGGCATGCTTCTGTAAGTGAGGAAATATCATCAATCTCTTCCGGGTTTGCCTCTTCGACAACTTGAGCGTCCATTATTTCCATGATAGCTCCCTCTTGTAATCCTTCCACAAAATAATGGGCCAAGTTTTGTTTTGCACCTAGAGCATTGATAAAAATTGGCTTTTTTCTTGTCAAAAGTTCCACAAGTATTACTCCAAAACTATACACATCACTCTTTTCAGTTAGCTGCCCAGTATGGTAATACTCTGGATCTAGGTAACCAAATGTTCCTTGGACAATAGTCACCACATGAGTCTCATCGAGTGAAAGAGACCTTGAAGCACCAAAGTCAGAAACCTTTGTAGCGAAGCTGCCATCCAATAGTATGTTAGCAGATTTCACATCTCTATGAAAAATTGGTATTGCAGCAGCTGAGTGGAGATAAGCAAGAGCCCCGGCTGCTTCTACTGCAATTCTAATGCGATCATCCCATGAGAGCAAGCATTGGATACTAACATCAGAGTGAAGAAGGTCATGCAATGTACCATTAGATATGAACTCGTACACCAGCAAAGGCACCTCAGATTCGAGGCAACAACCAAATAGCTTTACCACATTGCGATGAATGATTTGAGACAAGATAGCAACCTCATTGATAAACTGGTCTATCTCAGTTTGCTCCACAATTTTGGATTTTTTAATGGCCACCACTCTTTGGTCAGATAGAATCCCTTTATAAACTGTACCGTGTCCTCCACGACCAAGAACACGAGCGGCATCAAAGTTGTTGGTTGCCTTCTCTAGTTCCTCCAAGGAGAATATCTTTGTTTTGTTTGTGGCGCTTTCATCTGAGATCAGCTGCTGCAAGAGCAGGCCTTGGTTTTTCTTGAAGTGTGCTCGTCGGATTCTCTTCTGGATGCCTTTCTTCCACTTGTTGGCGAATACAACTACACAGACTGCAATAATTATGGAGCCAAGGCCACAGCTAGTTCCAGTTGCAATACCTACATTTAATAATCGCTCTCTGGGTCACTCTGCATTTGGTTAACTGTAATTGCAATGAGGAGATTTTGCTAGCTATGACTTACCCAAAAGAAGATTGTGTTGCTTTGCTGATGTAACACACCGCCTTTTTATCGGATCAAACTCTTTTCTATGAGGGCAACTTGTGCATGTGTAGCCTCCAGGAAAATTTAGACATGTACCATTGCAGGAGTTTGACAGTGTGCATTCATCGATATCTGTAGAAAACTCTCATTGGTTATATATTGGTGGCGAATATATTAGTACATGTTAAAAAATGCCAGATTAAATTCGTATGACCTCCATGTATCAATTAAGAATTCTTTAGGGCACATTTGGATGCAAAGTATTTTTGCGGACCCCGCAAAAAAACAGAGTGTTTGTGTTACTATGACTGAGGTTTTCGATTACTACGACTTTGAAAGAGTTAATTACAAAAAACCATCACAATTGCGGCTAGGGTTTCAAAAAACCACCACAATACGCTAGGGTTTCAAAAAACCACCACTCTGGTGCTAATACGTAACAAAAAACACCACATCCCTGCTAACCGTCTCAGACGCTCGTCTAACACCGGACCTGATGGGCCCCGCTATCATGCTGAGGTGGCGAACGGTGATGGTCAAGAGCAAACGGGCGTTTTGCTCAAAAAAAAGCAAACGGACGTTAGACTCGATGTAGGGCCCACTTATCAGCATCTCTACACAAACTCCTCGTGTGCTCTGATCAATCAGATTGAGGGGGTGTTTGGTTAGGCTTTGGCTTTGGCTTTTGGCTTTGGCTTATAAGCCCAAAAAGCACCTAAATAGGTGCTTTTGGCTTTTGGCTTTTGGCTTATGCCATAGTAAAACATAAGTCAAAAGCCAAAAGCCAAAAGCACCTATTTAGGTGCTTTTTCGGCTTATAAGCCAAATCCAAAAGCCAAATCCAAAGCCTAACCAAACACCCCCTGAGAGTACCGATGGCGGCCGCCAGCAGGTCCGGCGAGCCTTGCCGCGTGTAGGCCCGCCGAGCCGCCTTCCGCTACCGCCTCGTCCATCTATCCCAGCAACCGAGGGGACACGTCCGTTGAGCGCGTACGGCGACACGACGAACGCGCGTGGCAGCCAGCCAGCCTCCACACCACGCACACCTACACACCGGAGTTCTTCGGGCTCGTCGGCGGCAGCGTCAGGCCTGCGTCCATGTACGGGGAGAACGCGAGCGCGGCGGCCAGCGAGTACGCGCGGCGACGCGACGCGGCCGGCGAGCGCGTGGCGGCCAGCGAGCACGCGCGGCGAGCGCGTGACGGCTAGGGAGCACGTGCGACGACGCGACGAGGCGGCCGTACGACGGTCAGCGAGCACGCGTGACGGCGAGTACACGCGGTGACGCGACGCGGCCGGCGAGCACACGCGGCGACGCGACGCGGCCGGTGAGCACGCGCGGCGAGCGCGCGACGGCCAGGGAGCACGTGCGACGACGCGGCGCGGCCGGCCAGCGTACGACGGTCAGCGAGCACGCGTGGCGACGCGGCCGAACACACGCGGCGACGCGACGCGGCCGGCGAGCGGGCGCGGCGGGTAGCGAGAGCGCAAGCAAGCACGGCGACCCGATGCGGCCGGCGAGCGCGCTGCAGCCAGCGAGCACGCGCCGCTCCTGGGCACCAGCAGCTCATGGCCGAGCAGCTTGTCTAGAAGCCCGCCCGGCAGCTCCTGGGTGCCGTCCGCGGCCACGCGCTGCTCCTAGACGAGTTGCTCTTGGGCTCGCGGCCGCGCGCTGCTCCTGGACGGCGTTGATACCGAGCATCGGCGGCGAGTCGTGGGGGCGGCCGAGCCAGGCAGATCGTGGGGGCGGCGCCAGCCTCGGCCAGATTGGTCCAGCTCCGGCCAGGTGTGGTGGAAAAGAAAAAGGAATAGAAAATTAGGAAAAGAAAAAATGAAAAAAAAAGTCCGGTCTAAGGACGTTTTCCTTTGACGGTCACTGGTTGCCACGTCAGCCTGGCAATGAGACCCATGCGTCAGTTTTGAGGTTAAAGGAGCGCCGTGAATGGTTAGCGGGGTTGTGGTGGTTTTGTGTTAGGTATTAGAGCATCTCCAACAGCAGCTGCAAAAACGCCGGCGCGCACTAAATAACTGTTTTTTAGCGCGCAGGGGTGAAAACATTGCTCCAGCAGACGCTTTATAAGTCAGCGCGCCATAAAAATAGTCCAGCGCGCTAGACGAAGCTGAACATTTTACACTATATTTGGTGCGCCAACAACATCGCGCTGGACGAATCTGGACAAGCCCGCAAGAACCAACTGCCTGAAGTTTCCCCGACACTTTTTCCTCTCTCCTCTCCACCGAACGAGCAGCCGGACGGAATCGCGTCGCCGCCGCCCCTGACATATCCGTGGCCGGCGAAATCGCGCCGCCGGACGGAATCGCGTCGCCGCCTGTCGGAATCGCGCCCGCATCGCGGCCGAGTTGCAGGAGTGCTGCTGCATCACCAGCACGGACACCATCTTGGAGAACTCGGACGACACGAGCAGGTCCCCGATGGGCCCCAGCTCCGGCGACTCCATCCAGTCAGACAGCGCCGACGTGAGCGGCGAGCTCTCCTCGCCGGGCTGCCTTCCGACGATGTACAGCTCGTGCGCGTTGTCCAGGTTGCGGATGGCTGCCAGCGTTTCCTCGCTGTTGGCTACCACCTGCTCCGCGTACAGGATGGCCTCGTTGCCCACGTTGCGCGACCGGAATCGCGCCCCCGCCGGACGGAGGCACAACGGCGGCCGGGTGGCGGAGGCACAACGGCGGCCGGGCGGACGCGAAGGCGGAACGGCGGCCGGGCGGACGTGGAGGCGGAACGACGGCCGGACGGAAGCGTAGGCGCGGCCGCAACGGCGGCCGGCCTCGCGCACTGCCCTCTCCGGCCTGCTACGCAGATGGAGATCGAGCTAGCTAGCTCGCACGAATGATTGGGGATGTGATTGCTTTTTTCATTTTTGGTTAGAGACCTGATTGCGTATTAATTGGATTTGTTTGTAAAAGTTAGGGACTTGTTTGTTGTAGACAGATTTGTGGCACTCTATTTTTTAGTGCGTCTGCTGGAGCGCTGCACGCTGCGCGCTATATTTTAGCGCGTCTGGTGAAGCAAAACACCTGATCGGCGCGCTAAAAAGTTATTTTGGCGCTGTAAATTTTTTTAGGGCGCCGACGCATAGTGCGTCTGTTGGAGATGTTTTTAGCACCGGAGTGGTGGTTGTTTGAAAACCTAATCGTATTGTGGTAGTTTTTTGAAATCCTAGCCGTAATTGTGATGGTTTTTATAATTAACTCACTTTGAAAAAAAAAAACTGTACCGCCAATTTAGGCCTTAGGTTTGCATAATGCTAACATAAAAAATCCTAAATATTTCTAGTAGGTGTGAGAGCAACAATGAAGGGTGATGCGGAGGATCAGACCTGTGCAGCCATCCTTGACATACGGATTTCCTTGAAAGCCTGAAGAACACTTGCAACGATATCCCATAAATAATTCCCCGTGGGTGACGTTTAGGCAATCGCTGTGGGAACTGCGGCATGCATACGTAGTATCCTTTTGCATAGCTGTTTGACAAGTTGAATTGGCAACCGCCCACTTTATAACAATGTCGTAGTCCATAGGGAAATCAAATTGACTTCCCATAGGGGACCCATCTTCATATTGACCGTCTTTCAGGATAAATATTTTCTCTTTTCCATTAGTTCCGCTCACCGTGTTGCTAACAGTCAGAGTCCCATCTTCCACGGATATGTCAGTCACATGATATTGCGCATCTTCTGTGACAAAAACTGTGAGATTATGAGATGCACAATGAAGACGAAATCTTTCGTTTGCAAAACACCCTTCTTTGAGCCCAAATGGAAAGGGAATAGTCATGCCTCCACATGAACGGCGACAGTGTTCTCTTGGCTTGGGGTTATAATCTGCTCCACAGTAGATAGACACATGCAAAAAAAGTAAGAACGACAGGACGAAGGCTAAATAGGAGCGAATTTTGGAGAAAAAGTACCTTGCATGCATCCATCCAAAATGTAAGGATTGCCTTGTTGAACATAACGAGGGCAGTCACACTGGTAACCACCAGATGAGGAATTCTGGCAACTGCTACCCTTGCTACAGGCATAACTTGCGTTGTTCCTTTGTGCACTTTGACAGCTTGGTTGGTCCATGATGGTAACACTAAGGTACGCGTCATCAATATTGCTTGGATTTGTCAGACTTGAGAAAACAGCGGTTGTATTACGTCTGTATTCATAATCATCATCTGTCACGAAAGCCATGATGGCAGGGTGCAACCAATCTGATTGTGTTGCAGTAGTATTAGTGCTGACAAGTTTTGCCCGAAAGCCTGGCAGGTCCCTTGGGAACTTGATGCGGCAGCAGCCTATTCCATTACAAGGCACTCCAGCTGGTGCCTTCTTGCCGGCGCATCTACTCATACAAGAACCAAGGACGTCTCCCGTACCATACTCGTACAAGGTGACGTCCAAATCACAACCAGCGACGTACAAATAATTACCACTAGAGATAGTAATACCTCTAGCAGGGGACTCCCATGACATGTTGTACGTATTTGTACCTGGCCTCATTGTAATGTTGAAGAATATAGGGACCGAAAAAAATCCGCCGTAGCTCATGCTACTGACCTGGACAGTGCTGCTGCCTAGAAAGAGCTTGGGATGCTTGGTGGAGTTGTCGCAGGTGAGATCGAAGCCTTGACGGAAGCAGCCGGACCCGATACCGAAGGGATAGGAGATGTCGACGTCGCCGCACCTTTGGATGCAGTGAGCCAGGGACTCCTTAGAAGGGATCCGCAAGATCCCTCCGGTGGCTGCGGCCGATGCTTGCTGCACAGCCGCCGAGAAGATGAGCACAAAAGACATGGCGATGAGCATCTTGCTCATCGGTGCGCTGCCGCTGCGCGGGTAAGCTGGACTGTCTAGCGTTGGTGTTGTTGTTGCTGTTTTTTCTTTGGCGCAATTTGTAGGCTGTATAAAGGCGACCCCAGCTACGAGTCATGTAAATGTAGCTAGGAATTCCAGGGCCACTATTCCCATCAGATGTGATGGTCGTTGCTAACGCCAACACGACTCGCCTATGGCCGCTGCTCGCTGCTACATGAAAAATCAGATTCAATGCCAAGAGCAAAAAATCTATGCAAGACTTGTGAATTGCCACATGTAGTCGCTGTCGCTAGTAAACGATTTTCTACCAGAAATACACTCTGGCTCCCGTGTGCATATGCTCCTGATATGTGTTTCAAAATTAAAAAAATATGAAAACACTTCGAAAAAATCTAAAACAATTTGGGTAAGAACATATGTATGTTTTCAACAGTCGTAAAAAAATTCGGAAGGAAATGACACTTTGTGTGGTCTATACAAAAAAGACAAAATCTGTGGCAGAAATGAGATTTAAAAATACATTTTTCAAACAACAGATTTTGTCTTTTTTTGCACAGGCCACAAAATGTGTTATTTCCTTCCTAAATTTTGCACGAGTGTTGAATACTTGTATATGTTTGTGCCCAATTTGTTTCAGATTTTTTCGAAGTGTTTTTATTTTTTTATAATTTTGAAAAACATATCAGGAGCATATGCACCCGGGAGCCAAAACGCCTCTCTTATTTTCTACCTGTAATTTTTTCCACCCCGCAAAAAAAATGTCTGTGTGTACCAGGAAAACTACGTGTAGGAGTACCATCCTATGCTACATAATCATAATTGAATTACAAATGTCATATCAATTGTTAAAATTCTCAAAAAGAATACCAGCTGCTACAACTGTCTTAGTTCTAGTATTTATTTTTTATTTTTTTGAAGATGAGCCTTAGTTCTAGTTTGATGGTGAAACTATTGGGTTGAAAAGATCAGAGTACAAGTTTCAGTTGAATGACCGTGTACGGTACGGTATAATAGTATCCATCATATACGAAACATCAAATCACGGAGTATGAGAACGTTTGGAAACATGCATGAACTACAAGTACAGATAAAATAGAAACAAAGTAGAAGAGCAAATTTCGGATCAGGTTAAATCAAAGTCTCCACTGCAATATTACCACCAAAGTGCAAGCAAGCCACGTTCATTCTATCTTACCATACTAAGACAAGCACTGCCAGAATCGATGTCTTTACTGAGTCTGAGTGTCACATTTATTTCCTAGCGTATTTCGTTGAACACTCAACAAAGTCACTCCCATAAACCGGGTGACAGGGAAAACACTCGGTAAAGGCAAAACACTCGGCATAGTCGCCAATTTACCGAGTGTCCACTGTCCAGCCAGCAATACACGGCAAACAGCAAGCCACGTGTCCCTGCTCGCTAGTGTTGATGGTGGGGTGACAGTGCGCCCATCTATGCCGAGTGTCTCCTCCTGGTTGGTAGACACTCAGTAAAGTACTGGCTGTTTTTCCAGGAACTCGGTAAATTGGTTTTTTAGATGAGGTCTAAATTTTGATGTAAATCTAAATACTCCCTCTGTTCTTGAAAAAAAAATCCGATTACGGTATTTGAAAAACAATCTGTGCAGATTGAACTAGAGAAGGATAACGTAGAACCATTCATGATGGTGTGTTGGAGTGTGTTGGAGGGGAGAGAAATAATCGTGAAACTGCAGTAAAAGGCAAGCAACAGCGGAACTTTTCCGAGCGAGAAGAAATGAATTGTTCATTTTAGTTCAAAGACTACCGGTCAGCACACATTCCATAGGCAACATAGATCATTTCAACAACAATACTTGAGGGTTCTATTATTGGGAAACGTGATTTTGGAATTTGGCAGTTGTTTGTGTCCCAGATGCATCTCGATTTTCTCGGTCTGCTTGCCACCACAAAATGAAGGAGGCAAAAAATGAGACAACGACTGTAGGTAGTAAGAACAAGTCAAGGGTCGTCAACCGACGACTCGCCCAATAATTCTGGCTAGACTAGTGCCAAAGGCTATAAAGATAAATCGTTGTGTCAGTAACCCCAACAAGGATTGTACAATCAATGCAAGCGCTGGGGCACCAAAAAAAAATCCTCACTGGTGTTACCGTCGATAATGAGACGATACCTCTGGCACAAGCCAGACAACACACGTATAGTGATCAAGAACAACAAAAAAAACTACTTTGAGTTAGTTATATGTAAGAGCAGTTTTATCCCTGGTCTCATCTATTACTTGAACAATAGTGTTTCCGAGGGAAGCCATCAGCCCGAGATTTGATAGCATCCGCACATCGATCTATGCGAAGTTATATGAGGCCGCCAAGTTGTCCACACTCTGGTTTATTAAGATATTCTTAGAACCGATTATAGTTTAGCATATAGTACCTGATTTGGTACCTGGTTTCTTAAGATATTCTTAGAATCTATTATGGTTTGGTTCAGGAACAGATCATTGAAGTTAACTTCATAGCAAAATAATCAATTGCAATTAAAAGATTTATTATACAATTAAATTAAAGGATCTTGACTATTATTCGAAATTCAAAAGACTTGCGTAGAGGGGCCATTGAGAAACTTGAAAAAACATGAAGATTATCAAGGTTCAAGATGTAAGGAGGACGACGCGGGATGTAATAGATAGACATCATTATAATGCTTTTTTTGTGTGGAAAGGTCGGTCAAAACCATTCACTATCTGATATTTCGATGCATGATTTGGAGAAATGAAAAATTCATCGTTACCTCTAAGCTCAGTCTTATTTCAATGGAAACCATTCTCTAGTTAATGATTTGAAGCAGAAGGAAAAGAAATATGTGTTAAAACATTTAAATTCGCCATGGAAGCAGTAGGGAGCATATTCGTAGTTGAAGAAACCAAACATTACATGGCAACCACAAACAGAGTAAGATTTTTACAAGTGTTTCCCGGGCTCGAACGTGTGTAATTCTTGCCCCCGAGTGCTACCATCGAGTTTTACTAAGCGCACCGCTCCCCATAAATATTTTGAGTAAAATATCATGACTGATGACAGTCCACCATGGGAATGGTTTGTTTAGATCAATCTCAACATTTTTAGATGATGGCCTATGTCAAGTTCAACTCGAGCAACTTCGTCACCACCCCAGGCCAAGCCTTCCGCTTTGGATCCTTGGAATTCTTTTTCGATTCTTCAAGCTATACACAAAGAACAGTCCCGAGTAAAGGTGCACCACCGCGGTGTACGCCAGAAGTTGGCATGTGCTGAGTAATGTCTTTGACAACTCAGATGGTTTTTATATTTCTACATTATGTAAAGTCGGCAGGCTCCTATATCCTAGTGCCATCAAAACTCTGCTCAAGCTATAGGACAACGTGTCAATTATTATGGTAAGTCGTGTTCATCATCACATCTGTGTACACTCCTTACACTCAGCTACAACATGCAATACCCACGTTGGTAAAAATATCATATTTAAACAGGTTGTGTACGTTAACAACTGCCTACAAATACGATCTACCAGCATGGAGTTGGACAGCAACGCATCACAAAAGAGAAGAGGAAAAATGACTAATCGGGAAGTATCAGGCAGCGTGATATTCTACCCTACATACGATTTTTTTAAAGGACATCAGACTCCTGATACCTGATACTACTACGCTCAAAGCTTTTCTCGTCTTCACCAAAATATAAACAGGGGGTCATCATTGCAACATTCCACCAAAACCCATACCCAGCCATCTGTCATCCCCAAATTGTCGTCCCTACAGGTCACTAACATAATAAAAGAGACAAGCATAAGAGCAAGATCGTCACGACCAAAAGTGTATCTCTACACGCCGAGTATCTCCAGTTCCCCACCGATTCATCAGTAATACCTCAAACAAGCTAACACCGCCCTCCTCCAGATGCACAAAAAAAAGACCAGACGCTTGAACAGAGTTTAGTTCCCCTTTTGCCAGCCGCACAAGCGCTGGTAGGTTGGTCAGGATGACGACGACAACACTCACTGGGAGCGCCCGCCGTTGACCTTGGCCATCATCTTCGCGATGATGGGGCCCACCTTCGGGTTCGACTGGTGCTTGGCAAAGTTGGCCGGGTTGCTCATCACTGCAAACACAAGTTCAAACACACAAAACAGGCAGGGTCAGGCATATATGGAATTAAACAATGCTGTAGCATATAAATACGGCAGCGAGCGCTATACACAATTCTGAAGCAGCAAGTACAACAAAATTCCATAGGGCAGCAAATACTTCACATCTTGACAGAAAACAGCGCAACTTTCTCTAGGCATGATACTTACAAAGATAAAACTAGTACTCCCTCCGTTTTCAAAGTGATGTATCTAGATGTAAAATACGTCTAGATACATCCGTTTGAGATTCATCTAATATAGAACGGAGGGAGTAAAAGGGAGATATTTGAAAGATACGAGTGCAAATATGACCCACAACCCCAATGCAGTAGATACAGACCAACATGCCAAATAGTTCTGTCCCAGTAAGTGCAATACCATCATCACGTCTTAAAAAGGAAACTAGCTCAGAACATTCTCTAGACACGAGCGATGTACAGGAAAGTATTTGAACCATGCAGCACTACTACCACGGATTATGAAAAACTCTAGCAATCTAGAGTAAGGATAGATTAACGTATCATGCCTCTACTGATCACAAACGATCCGACTGACCAGATTTCAGGAATTAATTAAATGCACACCACCAGCATGCCTACGTGTTGACAACATTCAATCAAATGTATTAGAATAGACCTTGCATGCATATCTCCAATTTTCATTCACATACCCACTCACATACCCTACATCCAAATCGTAAAAGAAAGTATATGTGGAGCAAAACAATGAAGTATACAGCAGCTAACTCCACACACGATTATAAAAGCAGCAAATAAACACCAAGACCAAATAGTTCTTTTCTAGTCAGCAATATACAACTGGGATATTTGAACAATGCAGTACTAGTATAATCCAGAACAATGCATGTTTTACATGTTGAGAACATTCAATCAAATTCCTTTAACAGTAACTCCTCTCAGGTTTACACTCACACCCCTTATTACCACTCTACATCCAGAACAAGAGCTAAAGAGCTAGCCATGGATAGGGGTGCGTGGAAGTTAGCTATCCACGTGCCAGAACCATGACTTGGTTTCGAGATCTTATGGGTTTCAACTCTAGCCTACCCCAACTTGTTGTTGTTGTTGTTGTCTACATCCAGAACAAGACTTTGGAAAGAAATGTGGAACTGATAAAACTACTCTTTAAGCAGAAACTTATATCCATTGAAAACCTATCCAGCACAAAAACTCGACCAAGAAGATAAATTACAACAAGGGAATTGTACATAAGGAAAGAGGGGAACTATTTGAGCAGAAAACTGTACCATCTTGAAGAGCCGCCATGACCTCTGGGTCACCGAATGCTGCCATCAGGTCAGGGTCCTGCTCACCAAAGAAATAAGACAGTTAGTTGAATAAGGAGGCTTCTCCACTATCAAGAGAGGTTAGAAGGAACACAGGAAACGAAGGTAGGCAGTGGCCGAGCACTTACATTCAGGATGTCATCCATACCGACAGTACCGGGAGCTCCTCCAGCACCAGGCATACCACCACCCATTCCTCCAGGCATACCACCTCCCATACCAGCAGGCATACCACCTCCCATACCAGCAGGCATACCACCTCCCATACCAGCAGGCATACCACCCATTCCTCCAGGGAAACCACCCATTCCCCCAGGCATACCGCCCATTCCTCCAGGCATACCACCCATTCCTCCAGGGAAACCACCCATTCCTCCAGGCATACCACCCCCAAAGCCAGGGAAGCCACCAGGCATTCCACCCCTGGAAGATGCGCCTCCAGATGAGCGACTTGATTGCTCCTTCTTCTTGGCCTTCTCATAAGCAGCCTGTTGAAAGCACACAGCACAGATTTAAATCTAACCATGAACAATAGTATGTCCGGACCAGGAGTGGAAATTTTAGTTTGAAGAATCACCTGTGCCTCAGCACGTCGACGAAGCCTGTCGCGCTCAGCTTTCTTTTCCTCCCTCTCTTTCCGCAGCCTGTCATACTTCCTGCGGTGCTCCAGTATCTTGTGTGCATTAGGCTCCACCTGCAAGATCACCGACATGACAATCATATGAGCACGTAAACATACATAGAAAGACTAAGAGTTAATGGAAGCACTATTCACCTTCTTGAGCACAGCACTGATCTCATCATCATAGTCAATGTTTGACGCGGAGTGCAGATCACGCGCAGCCTCCTCCCACTTGCCCAGCATAGCATTGGCCATTCCACGGGTCTTGTAGCCTTTAGCAGAGTCAGGGTTGATCTGAAAGACATAAATACAAGGATTGGGTAAGATACAGGGCATCCTGCTTGCAAGTTAGAATAAACATCAGCGCCACATTCTTACGCATCATTTCTATTCCAATTCTGCCACTAGGCCTGACACTTACGGTTGCAAGAAACTGACCAAGAGAGAACAATAGGCACTAAAAGGGATGGGTTAGTTACAGGTCATCCTGCTTACAAGTTAGAACTGCATCATTAACCACCCTTTCTATTACAAGGCTGCCACACTATAAATGTGCAGTTGCGTGAAACTGACCAGGAGAGACAATGTGCAGTAAAAGAACAGGTTAATTACAGAACGTCCTGCTTACAAGTTAGAAACAATAAGCAATGGATTTTTCTTAATCATCCTCTTATTACATTCCAATTATGCATATAGACCTTAATGAAACTGAGCAAGAGTGTAAAATATAGGGGATGATGAAAGGGGAACAAACATGTCACTTCTAGACCTTCAGTTATTGTATTCTTAAAACTTATTACATTCCAATTCTGCATCTAGACATTAATGAAACTGCACGAGTGGGGGGTGAATGGGGAACAAACTTATTAGACATTCAATTATTGTATCCTTAAACTTATTATTACATTCCAATTCTGCTTCTACACCTTGTTTATAGTGCATGAAACCGAGCAAGGGAGAAAACAGGGGAGAACAGAGTCATCACCTCTAGAGCAGCACTGGCATCGCGGATGGCAGCAGTGGGTTTCTTCATCTTGATGAACACAGAAGCTGCATTAAAAACAGAAGCATTCCACAACTCAGTCGGTGCCGCAAGCCACACGGGGCAGTAAAATGAAGGAGATCCCCAATGATTACTGGGAGCAGATGCAGTAAACACAAGGAAATGATTTTGTTTTGCAGCAAACACAAGGAAGAATGTGTGTGTCATACCTCTGGTGCCATACATGATCGCAGAGGTCGGGTTCAGCAGGATGGCCTTGGTGAGGTGCTCGACAGCTTCCTCCAGTTTCCCTGCCAAGCACCACCCACACGCAGATCAGAACAAGAAACAGAGTAAATCAAGCGCAAAGTGTAACAGAACATGACTAAAACAGTGGGTACCTTCTGACATGGCTTCCATGGCGATGCCCTTGGCTTCCTGGGCCGCGTCCCGGCTCTCCTCGGTGACCTCCACCGACGGGTCTCCCATCTGCTCAATTAGAAGTAGCCACATTTCAGTCCAATCTGGCCCGGCCATGGGCTAAGAACAGCAATTCTGGTTCGGGGGAACACGATGGCGCCCCCTCGTAACTAGACTAGAGCACAGCGGATTGGGTGGTAAGCAGGTACCTTTTGGGGGGTGTCGTCGTGGTCGGGCTCGACGACGTCGCCGTCGAGCTCGAGGTCGGACTCGACGATGTCCTCGTCGAGCTCGTCGGGCTCCGGGGTGGGGTCGCGCATGTCGAGGTCGTCCTCGTCCTCGACGTCGTCGTCCTCGTCGATGTCGTCCATGGACGTCACCTGCGGTCCGAATCAACAGGGATCACGACGAATCACGATCCGGGGTCGGTCGGGGGAAAAAGAAGATCGGGAGGGAGAAGGGGATCGGAACAGAGGAAGGAGGAGATCGGGAGCAACCTTGGGTCCGGCGGCGTTGGGCTTGGCGGCGTTGGGGATGTCGGCGCCGAGGCTGGTGAGGTAGTCGCGGAAGAAGGCGAGGCTGGGGTCGGCGAGGAGCGCCGGGTCCTTCTTGCAGGCGTCTACGAAGGCCCGCAGCTCGCCCACCCTCGACGGATCCATGGCCGTCGCCTGCTCGCTAGGGTTAGGGTTTCTCGGTGGGGTTTTGCGCTCTCTGTCTCTCTCTAGAAGGAGGGGGGAGGTGGAGAGAGAAGATGGAAGTGGCGAATGGGGAGGAGGAGCCGTCGTGCTCGCTCGGTCTTATCACCCACGGGGGGGTCCTCGGGCTTCTAGATCCTTCCGCTCCATCGTTAAGGCATGATGGGCCTGGTGAATATGGGCTTTGGGCCATGCGCCTTGGGCCTGGAGGCTATCCGTTGATAAATGTAAGATATTTTAGTTTTTTTTCTAGATTTTTATATGTATATGTATGCAGACATGCTTTAGTGTATTTGTTCACTCATTTCAGTCCGTTTGTAGTCAACATATGAAATAGCTACAACATCTTATGTTTAGAAACGGAGGGAGTACTACCGAGTTGTAGCAATTTCCAGTGATAAATAAAACAAATCGGGGAGTATAACTATCAGAATAAACGGTACTGGTCCACCACCAGCTGCACCAGCTTCGCGAGCCTATTTAGATGATACTCGGTAAAGGGTCTAGAAGGTTTGATTCGTAGCGGTGGCATCAAAATACAAGAAGGACCAAAGAAACTGGATATTACAAACAGAGGTCCCCACAATTTGCACCAAGGACCCTAGATCTAAAACTGAAAACGTCGTCGGATCCAGCTCCTTCGCCACCGCACGGACGCGTCGCGGCACAGCCAAATGCAAAGCCATTAATATGGATGGTAACAGGTGATTTAGTAAATATGTAATAAAAATGGTAGCAAGCAAACAAGTGACAAAAATGACTAAAAACGGGGAGGGGCGTTTCTGCACCCGGGTGCACATGCACCTGGTATTTTTGAGCATTTTTAAAAAATAGTAAAACATTACGAAAAAATCTGAAAAAAATTGGTGACACACATATGAGTTTTTCACAATCGTGCAAAATTTCAGAATGAAATCACAAATTATGTGCTATGTATAAAAAAGACAAATACAGTTGTCAGAATTAGATCTAAAAACACAAATTTGAAAACATAGATTTTGTCTTTTTTGCACAGATCACAGAATTTGTCATTTCATTCCGAAATTTTGCACGGTTGTGAAAAAAACATATGTGTGTGTCACCAATTTTTTTCAGATTTTTCCGTAATGTTTTACTATTTTAAAAAATGCTCGAAAATAACAGGTGCATGTGAGCTCGGGTGCACAAGTGAATTTCCGCTAAAAACGGTGTTTTAATAGTTGGAGACAAGGTCTAGACTTCATACTTTCACTACTGACTACTCTCAACATCATAAACATAACTAAACACATGATACTTCCTCCAAAAGCAAGTAATGTAGACGTTACTCAGAAATCATTCTAATATGGATCAAAACAGGATGAGACTTGCGTAGGGCTACAAATGCACACCTCAAATCTCGTATTCCACATCTAGGGACACTACACGCTGTCACATTCAGCATCCAAAGATATTACTAACAAATACTACAAAACATATCTTGAATATAGTCTCTTTCTAATACATCTACGGCACTCGCACAATCACCTTGGCACCATAGAGATTATACTAAACACAAGCATCAGGAAACCTCATAATTTCATTATTCAATCCAACAAGAGAAGAACAAACTCATGATAAATATCCCTCTAATTTGTTATCCATAGAGTCACACACGACACCCGCACTGTCATTGTGGCACCATGATCACAACGGTGACTCCGGAAATTATATTAGATATCATCAATTGAGCAACATCATATCCATTATATAAAAAGGGGAAATATCATATGAATTCAGCTAGATTAACAATGCTTATGATCACAACAAGATCACATCATGGGGGAGAGAGATAACCACATAGCTACATGTATAAGCCTCAGCCCCGATGAGAGAGTACTCCCGCATCATCATGGGAAGCAATAACGTCGACGAAGATGCCTACGGAGGTCGATCCCCGTCCCGACAGGGTGTCGGAATTGGAACTCCTGACCCCCGAACTAGGGTTTTCGATGGCGGCGAAGTTCGGATTCGTATTTGAAAAATCCTCCGGGGAGCGTTAGTTTTGGATCACGAAGAATAAATAGTCCGGAGGGCGGCAAGAGGAGGTGTCCGAGGGACAGGGGCGTCCTTGGCCCACGGCCAGTAGGGGCCACGGGTGGCACCCGCCTGCCCTCTGTGGCCCTCCCCTTAGGCTGTCCTTCTGGCTCTTGGAGTTTTCCATCAAGTTTGATTTTATCTAATTTTTTCAGATTTTTCTAAACACTTTCATTTTCGGGTCTTTTCTGCAATCCACAGACAAAATAAACATAAACTAGTACTGGGCACTGGGTTAATAGGTTAGTCCAGAAAATGCAATTACTGCTGCTTGCTGCTTAAGGCCCAACCGCGCCCGAAACGGTGGGCTCGTATGCTTGAGGCCAGATGTAGATCGGCAGTACTAAGAGCAACTCTAATAGACCCCGTAAAAGGGCCAAACCCGTATTTTTCGGCGACTTTATGGGCTAGGGCGCGTTTTTGGGCTCGATCAGAGGCCGTAAAACTTGACTGGCCCGTAAACTTTTTACGTTGCCCAGCAAATCGAAGCCTCCGAACGCTATATGTACCGTCGAAGTGCTCGATGCGGGTGACGCGTGTAAATTATACGCAGCTTTATTCACTGTTTGAACCGTATTCTTGTCATTTATTTGACAAGATATATACTCTATACCTTCCACTAATCACTAATGTACAATCAATTATAAATCTCTTTCTCATGATTTTTATCTGCAGTTTTGGACAAGAAAATCATTGGAAATCTGGACTCAAAGGAAGGGAATAATCAAGGGAGAAAATGCCAAGTCATGCTACCTTCGCCGCATGCGTAACGCCCGGCGGTATGGTGTCGACCGACGGTAGCCGCAACCGTACCACATGTCATCGCAACTGTCAGATCAAACCGACCAAAAGTCATCAAAGGTTCGAGAGCTAATTTGCATCAGAAGGCTCCCGAAAACCTAATTTTGTCCGCTGCTACTATAAGGAGGAGAGGAAACAACAACCATAAAAGAGACAACTCCCACCATCACGCCGCCGCATCCATTCATCCCTGTCTCCACGAAGTGCTGCCGCATCTCCACCATGACCACCATAGACATAGCCATACTAGATACCTTGTAATCTTGATGTCATCGCGATTGAAAACATTGTAAAAACTATCATTATTTCAATCCAAGTACTATTTACAACAATATTTTCTATTGATGATACGATCGCGATGTGTGAGTAGTCCACTCGGGCTAAGAGCTGAGGCCTAGCCTCGTAGCTATGTGCAATATATTATCCATGAAAAATGAGTTTAATGAGTTCTTTATGCTATACATGTGACTTGTCACGTACCCAAGACCCCGAACAATGATCAAGGTGTAGGTATGACGAGAGATGCGTGGAAGGCTCACAGTGAAACTCAGTGACAACAAAAGAAGTACAACAGCTAAAATCAATTCTCTTATGAGCAACAATGATGTCATAATACTTAATGATTTTGTCTGTTCATTGTTAAATACCAAGGCAATCCCTACTATGATTACGGCGAGCGGTTGGACAAATACTCTATGGTAACCAGTGTTCTGAGCCATTGATTTACGGACACATTGGCTACATATATTATATAGCATGAGAATTAATTATTACTAATTGTTTACATCTTTATTTATTTATCTCATGAAACTAACGAGCTGTAGGTGAAACCTTAAGCCTTGACCTATTTTAATCCATTGAGAACAACCGTTTCAGAGAACAAGATTGGTCAAGTGAAACGTGAATTTAATAGAACTATCTTAGACTTGTTGACTAACCTTATCAAGCAAATACTTCCAGGATCGATAAATCGTGGGTCTCATAGGGGAAAAGGCTACATACTACAATCCTGACGCTGTTGTCGGGTAAGTATTTTCCGCTACCCTGGTAAGGTTACTGAAAGGACATTGTCCGATAATCTTGTTTTGACGTTTGATTACAACACTTGAAAGTATTTAACATACTCTCTAGTATCAACAGGAAATATGCAAAAAGTAAGAAATGCCGTATTGTCGGAAATGCAACAGGAAAGAAAGGGTGTTCAGCTGGCTGGCCGGCCCCCAGACCGGCCTAGGCCGGGCTCCAGGCCGGAGCAATCTGGTGGGTGACCGGCCCCCAAACCGGCCTAGGCCGGAGTCCTGGCCGGGCTCATCTGGTGGGTGGCCGGCCGGCCGGGCTCCTGGCCGGCGGCATCTGGTGGGTGGCCGGCCCCCAGGCCGGCCTCGGCCGGGCCCCAGGCCGGCGGCATCAGGTGGGTAGCCGGCCCCCAGGCCGGCCTTGGCCGGGCTCCAGGCCGGGGGCTTCTGGTGGGTGGCCGGCCTCCAGGCCGGCGGCCCAGCTTGTTCCAGTTTGATGATCGTTGGCCGGCCCCCTGGCCGGCCTGGGCCGACCTCCAGACCGGGCACCCCCTTATGACCAACGGCTAGATTTCGGGAGGGGGTACTTATACCCCTCCATCTACCTCGGGACAACTACCACGACCAAAAGAAGAACACCACCATTGTTTGAAAGCTTCAAATCGATAGATCTCCCTCTCTAGCTACTCAATCACTTAGTCCTTTGGAGATTTGAGAGAGGAGACCTAGATCTACACTTCAACCAAACCAATTTGATTTCCCCCTTGATTTGTGAGAGGGGGCTTGCTACTCTTGGTGTTCATTGGAACCCTAAGAGGTTGTGGTCCTTCGGAGCTTTGGGAGCTACGAAGACTTTGCCGGGAGCCACCAATTAAGTTGTGGTGCGTGCCCCGGCCTTGGGCATCGAGTCTTGGCGGCTCGGTGCATTTGGTGAAGACCCTCCAACTTGTGGAGTGTGCTTCATCCTTGTAAAGGTTTTAGTTGTCAACCTCAACGACAACATAGTGACAAGTGCCTCGCCACATCGGTGGTAAGTCACAACGGAGATACGGTGTGCCATATCAAGGCTACTCGGTGTTTCACTTTGGTGAACACCGCGCCGCTCCAACGGAGATTAGCTTCCATTGGGAAGTGAACTTCGGGATAAATCTTCTTGTCATCTTGTTGCTTATCTTTGCACCTACCTTTACTTGTTAGCACTAGCTTACTATATCTATATCTTGTGCTAGTGATCTTTGCTCATCATATAAGGTTGTTCACCTAGTTGCATATTCTAGAGAACTTATATTTGAGCAATATTCTTTTAAAACGAAAAAGAAGTAAAATTTGTAGTTAACCTATTCACCCCCCCTCTAGTTAACCTCATCGATCCTTTCAGTTACTAGAGCCCTTTTTAGCTTCGTTAAATTTGTTTTAGTTTATTTCTTGTTTCTATTTTTTTTAGCTTATTTGAAACCCCAAAAATATTAGTTTACATTCTGTCATAATTATAAAACCAAAAAAATTAGTATGGCGAACAAGAAACTTGGGGAGTTTGCTACTCCCAATGAGATGACTACATACGTGCACTCATCACTCAGCCCGCCCGTCGTTGCGGAGAATTATAAAATTAAGCCTAATATTATGAATTTGATTCAACATAACCAGTTTAGTGGTTCAGCTTCTGAGGATGCAAATATGCACTTGAATACTTTTACTGAATTATGTGATATGATGCGTATACAAGATGTTGATCCTAGTACAGTTAAGCTAAGTCTGTTCCCTTTTTCATTAAGAGGGAAAGCAAAAAAAATGGTTATTAGCATTACCCAAAGATACAATTACATCTTGGGAGAACTGCTGCAATATACACTACTAGGAAAATAGCTATAGGTGGAAACTGATTTTGTGCCGCACCAAATAGCCATGCGCCACAGAAATATTTTCTGTGGCGCACCAAATAGCCATGCACCACAAAAAATTTGGAATTCTGTGGCGCATGGGTCTAGATGCGCCATAGAAATGTGGCTTTCTGTGGCGCATGGGTCTAGATGCGCCACAGAAAGCCACATTTCTGTGGCGCACCATATTTCTGTGGCGCATCTAGACCTATTTCTGTGGCGCATGGGCCTAGATGCGCTACAGAAAGCCACATTTCTGTGACGCATCTAGACCCATGCGCCACAGAATTGTTGAAAACAGATCCCACCCCACCCCCCTAGTGGATCGCCTTTTTAGTTTTGCACCAAGTGAAAGAAAATGATAAAAAATTCAAAAAATAACATTCTTTTAGATATAGGGAAGGTTTAGGGTCTACTTGTTAGGAAAAATTTCAAATACACATTTTGACTTTTTTTCCAAAAGTAGGTGAGAAAATATTAAAACGGCCATAACTTTTGCATACGACGTCGAAAAAATGCGTTCAATATCTCAAAAAAAACTAGAGAAAATTTCGGAACCGCCCTCACCTAGGTTTACCCGGTTGGACTTTTCCCAGATTCTCAAAATTCCAAAAGAAAAAAGAAATTATGGCCGTTTGAAGAAATTTTTCTGCAAAATCAAAAAAATAAAAAAAATAGAAAAATCGCAGGGCCGGAAGTACCGAGAAATGGACCGGTAGTATCGATTGACACAACTCTGTGGCGCATATCAACATATGCGCCACAAAATTGTTGGGCGGGATTCGAATTTGAATCCCGCCGGCACCCCCTTCTCCCTCTCTTTTCCCCTTCTCTCCTCCACTTCTCCCTCCACTTCTCCTCTCCCCTTCTCCTCTCCTCCACTTCTCCTCTCCCCTTCTCCTCCACTTCTCCTCTCCCCTTCTCCTCCCTCCTCCTTCTCCTCTCCTCTCCTCTCCTCCACATCTTCTCTCCTCCTCCTCCACCTCCACCTCCGGCGACCTCCTCCACAACCCCGGCGACCTCCACCTCCGGCGACCTCCTCCACAACCCCGGCGACCTCCTCCTCCACCCCGGCGACCTCCACCTCCGGCGACCTCCTCCACCACCCCGGCGACCTCCACCTCCGGCGACCTCCTCTCCACCACCCCGGCGACCTCCACCTCCACCTCCGACGACCTCCATCTCCACCTCCGGTGACCTCCGGCGACCTCCTCCGGCGACATCCTTCTCCTCCTCCACCATCTCCGGCGACCCCCATTCTCCACCCACCCACCTCCGGCGACCCCCTCCTCCACCCACGGCAACACGGCCTCCGACGAGCTCCGACGAAATTCCGGCGGCTAGATCTAGATCTGGCCGCCCTTTTTTTTGTGAAATTCAAAAAAAAAATTTCTGTGGCGCCTGGTGGTGGGTGCGCCACTGAAATATTTCTGTGGCGCACGGTTATGGGTGCGTATTTCTGTGGCGCACCATCGGCGTGCGCCACAGAAATATATTTTAGTGGTGAGATGTTTGTGGCGCATCCCACTTTTTCCAGGATGCGCCACAGAATTCCAAAAAGGTGCGCCACAGATAGGCCTTCTGCTAGTAGTGATATTCATGACCAATTATTTTCTATCTTGGAAAAAAGGGTGTAGGCCGACGAGTCCCCAAGCTGGATGACCGCGGCTCTTGAGAGCTAAAGGAAGGGGACGCGAGGACGGCGCGGACGAGTAGGGAAAAGGGTCGGAGCCGAGAGCCCACAAGCAAGAACTGGGGCGGAGCTATGCGCGTAAAAGGTAGAGGGCGATAACACACGGGCGGAAGAGGTGGTGCCATGCGGAAGTTCGCTGATGATTTATTCAATTTGGTTGGGTGGATTGTTGGGTTTCTGGATTCAAAACTAAACGTTCAATGAAAGACAAAAAACTTAAAAGCCGTCGCAACGCAGGGTCACTTTGCTAGTAATCTCTACTACTATTAAACGAGAGAACATTTTCTTCTCTAAGGGCACCCAGCAAACGTACACCGAACCGTGCAGCCAAATTAATACCATCGGATCTGCTCATTTAATTTAATCTGACCGTCAAGATTATACTAATCCTCAGCTAAAACCGCGCCTAGCAATTTACACGGGCAGACGAAACTCTGCTTCCACGCCCCAAGTCGCCCGCCTCGGCGCCTACTTCGCTCGTGATTGATCGATTAGGAAACCGAATTAATTGCTAGCCCAATCTTCGGGCAGCAAGCAGTTCCTCAACCTCCCAACAATTTCTCGACTCTGCAGTCCGCACGCCGCCTCCCTTCCACCACTTACCTCCCTCACCCTATCTCGAACAACTTCCCAAACGACCTCGCCAGACGGCCACCACGTATCCATCTCGCCGGAAACCCACGCAACGGGGATGTAGAAGCCTGGGCACCATCTTCCTGGCGTGGAGCAGCTGGCGTTCCTCTACGTGACCAGGACTGCACAAGTGGCGGCGGCCCTTCATCCGCGCATCCGGTGCCGTCGCCGTTCTTCCACACAGCAGGGGACGAGGAAGTTGTTGTCTCTGCTCCTTTATGCGCAGGGGACGCACACGCAGCCGGCCCCGTCCTCCATAAACCGCATCAGCGCGGCGCGTGCACATGCAGGGGAGGCACCCCGGGCCGGGGGAGGCTGCACCATGGAGCGCTTGGACGCCCATGTTGATTGACATCCACCACAGCCCACAGGTTTGACGAATTTCCTCTATCTGATCACTCTATTTCGCTGGCCTCTTCCCATTTCAGTCATCTGTCGCGTACGCACACGCAGAAGATCTCGCAGAGCTCCAACTCTACCTCCATCCAACGCGCGACTCTGCTCCGCCGCCGTCGTGTACCTACACTTCCATCGTCCTCTGCAACTACGGATGCTTGAGCTTACAAGATTTGCAATACCAAATATAAGCAGTTTTTGGTTTGTCATTCCACCATGCTGCTATATCTGATATACAAGACAATGGCTATTTGTAGGTTTCCTTATAATGAATTATGTGTTTTGGTGTTTAAATCAATTGTCTCTTGTGTGAGGGTTTCAGTTCAAGCGAAATTGTTTGCCATTTATATTAGAACAATCTGTATTCTATTTATCTACATCCCAACATTGAACCATTAATTCTAAAATTAGGAGCACATTATCTTACATTGGCGGTTAGCTGTTTTGTCTCCCTCAAATGAAAAACTCAAATGCTAGGGACATGTTTGTTTGCGAATTATGCATAAATAGATGAATATTCTAACATGTCATCATCATGTTGAACATTTCTTTTTCTTTTAGGAGGAGTGCGCCCATTTGAGTGTCGGATACCAAGAAATAGGGCCTGCCAACCACCAAGAGTACAAACCCAATTAGGAGCATTGACAAGAGCGATTGCTCCCACCTAACAATTGCTATTTCTAAAAATTCATATCACATGATAAGAGCTGAGGCCCTTGTCCTTGGTTGTGCAGCAAAAAAGGACAAGTTGAATGCCCTTATTTTATTTTCAGACCTTATTTTTACTTCATATATACCTTAAATTGTAATTCATTATTGATGGATCTATTTCTGAACGCATGCAAATTTTACATACAAACTTTTTATATTGATATAGTTCTAATGCAAATTTAACATACAAACTTTTTATATCGATATAGTTCTAATGCAAATTTAACATACAAACTTATTATAGGGATACAGTTTACATATTATTATGATTGCATTTTTTTCATTGACTGAGACATGCATTGCATGTGCATATTTACTAGTAATTGTATTAAGTGGTGAACAGACTCACGCACGCCTCTTATTTCGAAACGGTAGAAAGACTAGAAGGTGACATAGCAAGCAACAGAACTAATAAACGTACGACAACATATAACTTATAATGTGAAAAAAAGAGGCAAGCTATCCCTTTTTCTGACGCCGTTGCCGGGTAAGTATTTTCCGCTACCCTGGTAAGGTTACTAGAGCCCTTTTTAGTTTCGTTAAATTTGTTTTAGTTTATTTCTTGTTTCTAGTTTATTTTGTTTAGCTTATTTGAAAACCCAAAAATATTAGTTTACATTTTGTCATAATTATAAAACCAAAAAAATTAGTATGGCGAACAAGAAACTTGGGGAGTTTGCTACTCCCAATGAGATGACTACTTACGTGCACCCATCACTCAGCCCGCCGTCGTTGCGGAGAATTATAAAATTAAGCCTAATATTATGAATTTGATTCAACAGAACCAATTTAGTGGTTCAGCTATGCAAGTATGCACTTGAATACTTTTACTGAATTATGTGATATGATGCGTATAAAAGATGTTGTTCCTAGTACAGTTAAGCTAAGTCTGTTCCCTTTTTCATTAAGAGGGAAAGCAAAAAAATTGGTTATTAGCATTACCCAAAGATACAATTACATCTTGGGAGAACTGCTGCAATATATTCATGACTAAATATTTCCTATCTTGGAAAAAAGGGTGTAGGCCGACGAGTCCCCAAGCTGGATGACCGCGGCTCTTGAGAGCTAAAGGAAGGGGACGCGAGGACGACGCGGACGAGTAGGGAAAAGGGTCGGAGCCGAGAGCCCGCAAGCAAGAACTGGGGCGGAGCTGTGCGCCTGTGCGCTGGTAAAAGGTAGAGGGCGATAACACACGGGCGGAAGAGGTGGTGCCATGCGGAAGTTCGCTGATGATTTATTCGATTTGGTTGCGTGGATTGTTGGGTTTCTGGATTCAAAACGAAACGTTGAATGAAAGACAAAAAAAACTTAAAAGCCGTCGCAACGCAGGGTCACTTTGCTAGTAATAATTGTATTAAGTGGTGAACAGACTCACGCACGCCTCTTATTTCGAAACGGTAGAAAGACTAGAAGGTAATATAGCAAGCAACAGAATTAATACACGTACGACAACATATATAACTTATAATGTTGCTAGTTACTTGTTGTACTCGATGGCCCAGAAGTCGGCGTAGATGTAGGTTGCCTTGACGCCTGCAAACCCGGCGCCCTTTGCAAGCTTCTCGAAGTCCCTGAGGTACCTCTCCTTGCCGCCTGGGCTGTAGGCGAGCAGGCTCAAGTCGACGGCGATCAATGCCTGCGCGCCATTGGTCGCGTCCGGGTGCACCGGCAGGATGCACTCCACGTTGATGACCTTGCCGTGGGCTGGCAGCGCGTCGTAGCAGTTCTTGAGCAGCGTGGCGCACTCCTGGTCGCTGAAGCAGTTGAGGATCCACTTCATCAGGATGGCGTCGCCGGAGGGCACCTTGTCGAACATATCGCCGCCCACGTGCTCCACGCCGGGGTAAGGCGGCGCGTCGGAGATGACGTGGGGAAGGTCGAAGTTGATACCCTGGATGCTCGGGTACTTGGAGGTGATGGCGTGGCTGACGGCGCCGAGGCCGCCGGCCACGTCGACGAGGGTGCCGATGCCGTCGAAGCCCTTGTAGAGGTCGAGGAGCTTCTTGGTGATGATGACCGAGTGGTGCTTCATGGCCTCGTTGAAGAGGCGGTTGAAGCGCTCGTCCGTGCCGGCGTACTCGAACCACGACGCCCCGAACGCCCTGTGGAACGCGCTGCCGCCGTGGAGGACCGCGTCCTTCATGTGGCGCCAGGTATCCATGAAGACGTGGTCCTGGGCGAGGAGAGCGAAGGGGGCCATGGAGACGCCGTCCTCGTTAGGGGCGAGCCACCTGCACACCGCGGTGGCGGCGTAGCGCCGCGAGAGGGCGCCGTCCTCGTCCTCCTCCACCGCGCACGACACGACCTTGTACGAGGCAAGCACACGCAGCATGCGATCCACCATGGACGGCGCGTCCGGGTTCTTGGCCTTAGTCGGAAGCTTCGCGGCAACGTCCTCTGGAGTCAGCGACTTGCCGGCGGCGGCCACAAGGGTCTCCAGAAGGCCAAGCTCGATGGCTGTCCTCAGCGCCATCGGCAGCACCGCCGAGTTGGCAAGCTGCAGCGCGAACATGCACGCCGCCTCGTCCGCCATGTTGCTGCCTGTCTTGCTGTTGGGCTGCTGGTACTAGCTAGCTAGGGTACCTTTTTTTATAGGGAATCGGAGGGGGCCTAGGATATAGGCATCGCTATCGGAGTCCAGCCGTATATATATGTTGAGTGTGAGGCTGGCACAGGGAGTTAGTAACATCATACACCATACACCCTAAGACAATTTTTTTTATTTTTCGCAAAAAAAAGGCAATTTTTTTTATGTGATGGTTAAGTAATACTCCCTCCGTTTCATAATATAAGACGTCTTAGAAAGCTAAATGACGCTATCTTATACTCACTCCGTTCCATATTACTTGACTTCCAAATAGATGTATCTAGACACAAAATGAATCTAGAGACATCTATTTAGGAGTCAAGTAATATGGAACGGAGTGAGTATAAGATAGCGTCATTTAGGAACAAAGGTAGTAGTAGGTAATAAGGAGAGATGTTTGTGGGCAATATAGTATGTTATTGTAACATCACACATATGAACACAAATGAGTCTACGTATTAATAAATGAAGACGTGCATGATATCACATATATGTTACTACCCATTGTATAGATAGTAACATAGACCTTTATGTTACTAGTCTAAGTTACTCCCCACTATGACTAAGGTGTCAAGGTGGGATCCCGCTGGGATGTCACTTTTAGTGTATTTTGACTTTTCTAGTTCAAAATTTTGTGCCAAAATTTACACTAGTAAAAGCAAAATACACTACAAGTGGGACTTAGACGGGATCCCACTTGACACCCTAACTATGACCAGTTGAAAACCGTTTGACTAGTGTTTTTCAGTGTTGAGTCTTTGCTATTAATTATTGATGAGTAAGAGCGCTACTCATGAAGTGAAGCCTCTTGTATGTCGAGTGCCTAATGGAACACCCTCCCTCCGCAAGAAAAAAAAGGAGGTAGTACTCGACAGTCCTCGCAAATGCGAAGGCACCTTCTTTACTATGTTAAATATGTGGTTAAAACTATGTTAACCGTCGACCCACCCATGTCCTTTTTTATTTGGGATTGTTCTATTATGTTGGAACGCGATAAAGCACAATAACCAGGTCCTTACATGCCACTGAAATCTGCGAGGTGAAATGGAAAAGAGACATATATGGGTGCTGCTAAGTGCTAACTTACAAGCCTCTTAGGCCCCACCGGAAGGATAAGGCATTGGCCTTCTTCCTTGCAGCACACACGAGGGGAAGGGGATCGATGCCCCAATTTTATCCAGCTCTTCAGGGAGCAGACGCATTGATCCTCCGACGCAAATCTACGGCGTTAGGCCGTATTATGTAGTAGAGATATATATATATTATGTAGTAGAGATATATATGCGTTTCCTCTTATTAATAAAAAGCTGCATGCATCAATCGATGCAGAGGCTGGGGCTACCCCATTTTTTGAAAGAAAAAAATAGGCATTTCCTCTTTGTGTATACTGAAATCGGTAGTTGCTGCTGGTTTTTAATAACGGAAAAAGGCAAAAGGAGAGAAACATTTGCTTGCTCTCTCGACCCCAATGGGCTCTATGGCCCATCCACGGAGGCAGCCTCGGCCAAATTGGGCCACAGGCAGGCCGGACGTGGATGACAGGAGTTCTCGCTTGAAACTGATCGATCCTGATTTTGAGCAGTTGTTCTGAGGTAGCGATGGACAGTGAAAGGAAGGGATGATCAGAGCTTTTAGTGGACGTAGAGGAAACTGCAGACGTGGGCCATCTTACACCTGAGGATGTAGGGGCTCCAGCTTCGTCACTTTCTCCCGTCTACATTGTTTGACAAAATTTGTTTAGGCACGTGTGGAGAGGTTGCCAAACGAGACCGAACACGGAAAAATATGACCACAACTCTGAATGGGGCACACACTAGCGGATAGAGTTGTTACTGTAGCTCCGTCGCTCTCTTGTTTACCGTTGGGAACACATTCCCACACTTGAAAAGTATCAACCACGTTTCCATAATTGGAAGGAGAAGATATCAATTCCGCATCTTAAATGGGTCACAAATTGTTAAGCTAATGTGATCGAACCGGACCGGTGATCGAACCGGTGAGGCTCTCGGTTCAGGTTTTTACCGGTCGAACCACTGGTTTATCGGTTCACTGTCTGGTTTTTTAAGATGTAAAATAACATAGTTTTACTCATAAACTCTGCAATAAACATTTAATTATGTATCAAAAAATTCAGACTTTACAATATAAATTTATGAATAATAAAATAAAGAACCAAGCACCAAGCCATTAAAATCGGCAACCGCAAAACAATGCAATTGTACGTATAGTCTATTCAGGAAGAATTGCAGCAATTCTTCAATCCTAACGAAGTCATTCCGGAGGAATCCAATGAACAACAACGATTACTTAGGATCAGCTTGCTAATTTGCAGCCCGGGTGCCAAATGGACTTTTCGTCACAGATGGTTGCTATTTTAAGACCTACAGACCCCACCACCTTCTCCGAGAGTGATTTACAAAATGCATGTTTCACCATAATTTTTGTTTTGTATTGTGGCACGGTAAACATTTTTCCCTCCCAACAACGACACATGAGAAATATATACTTCCTACTAGTTCCCGGGGCATTAGAAATATACTCGGTATGCTCGGTATGTCACTCTCTTGTTAACCGGTGCCATAGTTGGAATTATTGACGAGATACAGTTCGATTCATGCAGCCAACCAATCAAATTACATTGCAAACATTCATGCAATAACTATTGTCCCGCTTAAATTGTTCAAATTAATTCCGTGTCTTGTAGAGGGCTACCAGCTACCATAGCTCTAGATAGAGTTTTGACTGTAGCTCCGTCGCTCTCTTGGTTACCGCCCGGAACAGATTTCCGTAATAGAAAAATATCAACCATGTTTCCTCAGTTGGAAGGAGATAGCAATTCCACGTCGTCTATGGCAAGTCCCATGCTTATAACTCCATAGAACAAGGCGGCCAAGGACGGAGCCACAATGCCCACGTGATGTACTACGAACTACAACTGGCCGGGATAAAGATATCAGAATTAAGAAACAATTCCAAAAGTCTGAAACCTATAAAACAATTTTGGAAACAGAATAAGACCCCTACTCAGAAGGCCAAAGAGGAAGGTAGCGGGATGTGGATGAAATTTGCATATCGCCATGCGAATTCATTGTGTTGGCAATGACCGAGGCATGCCCCTTGGCGGGGTACTGCAGACCTGTACTAGAACGGATCCGACCAGGTATAGCCCGGATGCGTGTCCGGCGGACAAGCGACAGTGAAGGCCTACGCCCGGCTGGCCTTAGGTGCAGAAGGGCTTTAAGCCTAATGGACGAAATGGATACGGTTTGATTCGTGTAGCCAACCAATCAAATTATGTTGCAAACATTCATGCAATAACTTTGTCCCGCTTAAATTGTTCAAATTAATTTCAGCCGTTTTGGGTCAAGACCCAGCCACGGACTGTGTCGTTGGTGCCGTGTCTTGTAGAGGGCTACCAGCTACCACAACTCTGGATGGGCGACACAATAGTGGATATAGTTTTGATGTAGCTCCGTCGCTCTCTTGGTTGTTTTCGGGAACACATTTCCACAGTTGAAAAGTAGCAACCACGTTTCCATAATTGATATCTTTCCTCCCAACAACGACGCATGAGAAATATATACTTCCTACTAGTTCCCGGAGCTATAGAAATATACTTCGTACTAATTATTCATTTCCTCCCTACGCATGATAAGCATAGTTCCTACAAAAACATAGTCAGCAGAATTCTACCGGGCGATGAACTGTCAAAGGAGAAATATGCGTGTCTTGACTTGTAGCGGGGATATCAGATACCACAAGTTTGGATGGCTCACAGGCTGTTGGGCCAATTGTATGCTCGATATGTCACTCTCTTGTTGACCGGGAGGACTGTGCCATAGTTGGAATTATTGACGAGATACGGTTCGATTCATGTAGCCAATAAATAAAGTTACATTGCAAAATTCATGCAATAAATTTGTCCCTCTTAAATTGTTCAAATTAATTTTGTTTCTTGTAGAGGGTTACCAGCTACCACAACTCTGGATGGGCCACACACTAGCGGATAGAGTTATGACTATAGCTCCGTCGCTCTCTTGGTTGCCGCCGGGAACACATTTTTACAGTTGAAAAGTATCAACTACGTTTCCATAATTAGATGGAGAAGATATCAATTCCACGTGTTGTGTGGCATGTTGCATGCTTACAATCCCATAGAACAAGGCGGCCAATGATGGAGCCACGATGCCCACGTGATGCCCACGATGCCCACGTGATATCAGAATTAGGAAACAATTCCAAAAGTCCGAAACCTATAAACAATCATGTGAATAGAATAAAACCCCAGCTCAGAAAGCCAAAGAGGAAGGTAGCAGGACCCATGGATGATATTCTCATATTCCTAAGGGCTGATGCACAGTTTTTGCCAATACCGGCAAGGCGGGCTTAATTATTGAGTCGGCCACGAATCAAGGGCTAGTTTTTTTTTTGATATGTTTCTGTTTATTTTTCTTTTCTTTTTTCTATATCTTTTATTTTTCTGTTTTTCTGTAGAACTTTCAACTGGAAAAAAAATGGTGCTGTATCATGTAGAGGGCTACCAACTACCACAGGTCAGAATGAGCCACACACTAGCGCCGTCGCTCTCGTTTCCACGGTTGCAATTTGTCAAAAACATTTCCACAGTTAGAGCCATGATTCTCTGTCAGTCACTCTTGTTGATTGTTGGGAAGAAAAGGTCACGCCTATTTCAACATGGTAAATGGCTCACTGCTGGTTGCTATCGTAAGACCTACAGACCCCACCACATTCTCCAAGAGTTATTTTTTTTTGCATGGTAATACGATTCTCATTAATAAATAAAATACGAGATACAAAGTACGTATACACCGATCTTACAGATCTGAAAAGATAGGATACACCTATATGACAAACCAACGCCTATCCATCTTCTTCGGCACCACCGTAGCAGCCACCAAAGAAAAAATAGACAGATCACCTCTTCAACCGAGCTCGATGCGGCTCCATCGCTGATCATCAGCTTTTCGGACCTCCAAAGTAGTTTGCCATAGGACAAACCATTGCCGTTGAAAGAATCAGACCGGGGCAGCACGACCCCGGACACGCCATCGAACTTCAGCACTGGCACCCCCGCACGACGACGTCGGCGTAGGGAACCAGAACCGTCAGCCTCCAACCACGAACCCACCACAAGGTACACCATCTCCCAGCTGTCACCAGTGCAGACTACAGTCTGCACGTACTCCTGGACGAATCCTCTCTGCTCCACCATGGCGCCGGAGACAACGCCGCAGTAACGGGGACAGAGCAGGAGGAAAAACTCATCTGATGGAGTCGCCGCCGCCGCCTCGCCGACACCATCCATGAACCCAACAGCCACCGATCTGAAAGATCGGCAAGCACACTGTGCCACCAACTCCGAGACGCCGCCATGAAGGACATCGCCGGTGTGGGAATAGAGTTGAGGCAGATTTATTTGCCCGGGCGCCGCTCCCACCACCCCAATGACGCACCATGCCAAAAGCTTCCTAACCCTAATTACCATGCAAAAACCGGGGTCCCCCTCCCTCCTACCGCCGGAGCGGCAAGCGGAAGGAGAGGGGCCCAGCTCTTCCGCCGGTGGCCTCCGGCGGCGGCGGCGGCGGCGGCGCTAGGGCAGGAAAAGCACGTCGCCTCGTGAGTCGCCTGGGAGCGCTCACGAGCGAAACGATTCGCACGTCTCCGCGCACGGAGCGAGTAGGGTGCTCCTATTCAGCGCTTGTAGCTTCTCCAAGAGTTATTTACAAACTGCATGTTTCACTATATTTTTTGTTTTGTACTCGATCGGGTGTATTGTGGCAACAATGCATGAGAAATATATACTTCCTACTAATACCCTGCGCATTAGAAATATACTTCCTACTAATTATTTATTTCCTCCCGACGCATGATAAGCATAGATCCTACAAAAACACAGTCAGCATAATTTCATCGAACGATGAACTGTCAAAGGAGAAATATGCGTGTCGTGACTTGTAGCGGGGATATCCGCTACCACAAGTTTGGATGGCTCACAAGCTGTTGGGCCAATTGTATGCTCGGTATGTCACTCTCTTGTTGACCGAGAAGACTGTGCCATAGTTGGAATTATTGACGAGATACAATTGGATTCATGTAGCCAACCAATCAAATTACGTTGCAAACATTCATGCAATAACTTTGTCCCGCTTAAATTGTTCAAATTAATTTCGGCCGTTTTGGGTCAAGATCCAGCCACGGACTTTGCCGTGGGTCCCGTGTCTTGTAGCTACCACAATTCTGGATGGGCCACACACTAGCGGATAGAGTTTTGACTGTAGCTCCGTCGCTCTCTTGGTTGCCGCCGGGAACACATTTCCGCACTTGAAAAGTATCAACCAAATTTCCATAATTGGATGGAGAAGATATCAATTCTGATTGTGTGGCAAGTCCCATGCTTACAATCCCATAGAACAAGGCGGCCAATGATGGAGCCACGATGCCCACGTGATGTACTACCAACTACAACTGCCTGGGACAAAGATATCAGAATTAAGACACAATTCCAAAAGTCCGAAACCTATAAAACAATCATGTAAACAGAATAAGACCCCAGCTCAGAAGGCCAAAGAGGAAGGTAGCGGGACGCATGGATGATATTCTCATATTCCTAAGGGATGATGCACAATTTTTGCTAATACTGGCAAGGCAGGCTTAATTATTGAGTCGTCCACGAATCAAGAGCTAGTTTTTTTTGCTATGTTTCTGTTTCTTTTTCTTTTCTCTTTTCTATATCTTTGATTTTTCTGTTTTTCTGTACAACTTTCAACTGGAGAAAAAATGGGTGCCGTATCCTGTAGAGGGCTAGCAGCCACCTCAAGTGTGAATGAGCCACACACTAGGTCCGTCGCTCTCGCTTCCACGGTTGCAATTTGTCAAAAACATTTCCACAGTTCTGTCAGTCACTCTCTTGTTGATAGTTGGGAAGAAAAGGTCACGCCTATTTCAACATGGTAAATGGCTCACAGCTGGTTGCTATTTTAAGACCTACAGACCCTACCACCTTCTTCAAGAGTGATTTACAAAATGCATGTTTCACCATATTTTTTGTTTTGTATTGTGGCACGCTAAACATTTTTCCCTCCCAACAACGATGCATGAGAAATATATACTTCCTACTAGTTCCCGGCGCATTAGAATTCGTACTAATTATTCATTTCCTCCCTACGCATGATAAGCATAGTTCCTACAAAAACATAGTCAGCAGAATTCTACCGGGTGATGAACTGTCAAAGGAGAAATATGCGTGTCTTGGCTTGTAGTGGGGATATCAGCTACCACAAGTTTGGATGGGTCACGAGCTGTTGGGCCAATTGTACGCTCGGTATGTCACTCTCTTGTTGACCGGCGCCTTAGTTGGAATTATTGATGAGATACGCTTCGATTCATGTAGCCAACCAATCAAATTACATTGCAAACATTCATGCAATAACTATTGTCCCGCTTAAATTGTTCAAATTAATTCCGTGTCTAGTAGAGGGCTACCAGCTACCACAACTCTGGATGGGCCACACACTAGCGGATAGAGTTTTGACTGTAGCTCAGTCGCTCTCTTGGTTACCACCGTGAATAGATTTCCGTAGTTGGAAAGTATCAACCGTGTTTCCTCAGTTAGAAGGAGGAAATATCAATTCCACGTCGTCTATGGCAAGTCCCACGCTTATAACTCCATAGAATAAGGCGGCCAATGACGGAGCCACGATGCCCACGTGATGTACTACCAACTACAACTAGCTGGGATAAAGATATCAAAATTAAAAAACAATTGCAAAAGTCCTAAACCTATAAAACAATTTTGGAAACAGAATAAGACCCTAGCTCAGAAGGCCAAAGAGGAAGGTAGCGAGACGTGGATGAAATTTGCATATCGCCATGCGAATTCATTGTGTTGGCAATGACCGAGGCATGCCCCTTGGCGGGGTACTATAGACCTATACTAGAACGGATCCGACCAGGTATAGCCCGGATGCGTGTCCGGCGGACAAGCGACAGTGAAGGACTACGCCCGCCTAGCCTCGGGTGCAGAAGGGCTTTAAGCCATAATGCATGATTTGGATACGGTTTGATTCGTGTAGCCAAGCAATCAAATTATGTGGCAAACATTCATGCAATAACTTTGTCCCGCTTAAATTGATCAAATTAATTTCGGCCGTTTTGGGTCAAGACCCAGGCACAGACTGTGCCGTTGGTGCCGTGTCTTCTAGAGGGCTACCAGCTACCAAAACTCTGGATGGGCCACACAATAGCGGAAATATTTTTGACTGCAGCTCCGTCGCTCTCTTGGTTGCCGCCGGGAACACATTTCCATAGTTGAAAAGTATCAACCACGTTTCCATAATTTATATCTTCCCTCCCAGCAACGACGCATGAGAAATATATACTTCCTACTAGTTCCCGGTGCATTAGAAATATACTTCGTACTAATTATTCATTTCCTCCATACGCATGATAAGCATAGTTCCTACAAAAACATAGTCAGCAAAATTCTATCTGGCGATGAACTGTCAAAGGAGAAATATGCGTGTCTTGACTTGTAGCTGGGATATCAGATACCACAGGTTTGGATGCACACATGCTATTGGGCCAATTCTGATTGTGTGGCATGTCCCATGCTTACAATCCCATAGAACAAGGCGGCCAATGATGGAGCCACGATGCCCACGTGATGTACTACCTACTACAACTGCTTGGGACAAAGATATTAGAATTAAGAAACAATTCCAAAAGTCCCAAACCTATAAAACAATTATTTAACCAGAATAATTTTCGCAGTTCAGTTTTGGCAGCGCACGAAGTCGGGGTTGTTCACATATATCTCCACGGGTTGGATTCCGAATCCTCATGCCGACTAGAGCTTACACATAAATAATCAAAGCCGAATATGCGCTCAGTAAGCGGCACGGGAGCTTATATCGACAGAGGCTACGACAACTTGGTATACGACAAAGCGTGTGCCGTAGGCGGCGCAAAAAGCCTGCATTAGCAAGGCACAATCCGGATGCAGCAATAGAGCCCCAATCGGACGACGGCACGACACGCCTGTAATGAACGAAGCGCCGACCTGGTACATCGGCAAAGCGTGCCTGATGAATGGATCCGGAAAGCCTGTACTTTCAGCACCGAGGCAGGCCCAGCCAGCGGCGCCGTGGACCTGCACTTTCAATGCTACAACCTAGAATCGCGCCACGTATAACACTTTCTCTTATAACTTGAAAACGTAAATGTAGGATTTTCTTTGATTTGGCACACCATTTTTCATACTTCAATTAAGCGTACGAAACTGAAAAAAATTGTTTGTGCACATTTGATATCGATGACATATGGTAGAGGAGGCCACGGTTGAGCTCGCGCCCTCGATCCTGTCCAGCAGCCGAAGACCCCGGAAGCACACCAGCGCCAACAAGTTTGTTTGCACGTGTGGAGAGGATAAAATTAATGGTGTCGGCTTACCAAGTATTTGCGACTTTTCTATCATTGCACAGTGGTAAGAGCTATATATCAAGAGTTTGCTGAATTTCATTTGGGTCAGTTGACCGCAGTGCTTGCATACAGAATATGGTAGAATATTCAACAGGAGAAAAAATGGGTGCCGTACACTAGCGGTTAGAGTTATGACTGTAGCTCCGTCGTTCTCTTGTTTGCTATCGGGCATACATTTCCGCAGTTGGAAATTATCAACCACATTTTCACAATTGGACGAAGAAGATATTATTTACGCGTCTTGTACGGATCACAAATAGTTGGGCCAATGTGACTGTCGGTATGTCACTCTCTTGCTGACTACAAATCTACGGTGCCATAGTTGGAAACGACTAGATACGATGGTTCCATTCATCTGCAAGCCATCCAATCAAATTATATTGCAAAATTCATACAATAACGTTGTCCCGCCTAACTTTGTACGTGGTCTTGCCAAAGCCTCCAGCTGGGCCCCGGGACAACCGATCAAATTATATTGCAAGAATTCAGGCAATAACTTTGTCCCGCCTAATTTTCTACGTGGCCTAACTTTGTCGAGTGCCCTGATCATGCCTCTCTTGCCAAAGCCTCGAGCTGGGCCGCGGGCCAACTCACTTGGGATGGTGCAAAGTCAAGGCGGGTTGGGAGTTTAGTCCCACCTCGCCAACTTAGATCGGTCACAAGCGATTTACATACCGGAGCAATACATAATAATATTCTATTACAATGACCTATGGGCCCTGGTGTAACATCACAATTCTAAGAAATAGAATGTTTTCATATCATTCATGAGCGTTGCATCATTTAAGCATGACATTTTAATTTCATTGCAATTAAAATCAAATATGAAACACCAAATAAATTGATACGGCGTTTCGGCTCACGGGTGCACATGCACCCGTTGTGTAAAAAAAATTAAACACTTTTTTAAATTCCAAAAAAATCCAAAAAAAAATTTGGATGTACTTTAGGACATTTTGTGTTACCACAAAAAGTTTCGTTGTAAAAAGGTATTTGTTGTGACATGAGGAAAAAAGACAAAGGAATATTTCATACAAAGTAATTTCGGAGAGCCCGGATTTGTCTTTTTGAACAGGTCATAAAAGATATTTTTCTTTTCACAATTGCTTTTGTGCTAACATAAAATATCTTGAAGTATATCCAAAAAAATATTTTCAATTTTTGACATTTTGTAAATTGTTTTTTGAGCAGTGGGTGCATCTGCACCCATGATCCGATATGGATTTCCGCGAATAAATGAAATATTATAGGGGCAATATAGTCAGAATATAAATATATTAAAATAAAGAAGAAGTGAGAAAATAAAAATTGAAGCACCACAAACATGAATTTCCATCCATATAAATTTAAATTACGAAGCAGGGGACATGGAAATATATGCATATTTAGAAGTCAGCATCTGTGTATGTCCTCATTGGAAATCTGCGTCCATAGTCACATATGGACATTTTAACTCAAAAGAAAGTCACAAAAAAATCATACACAACAGCAGGACATCCTACAACTATTAGACTTGCAAAAATGGTGTAGCTATTAATTGTATTTAAGAGGAAAAATAATACCAACACGACCGTGCATATACCTTGGCTTCGACTACGTAGCATTTACTGAATGCATTAATACTCTTTTTGATGCCTTGTTACATGCATGGAAGATATGAATCCATTGATTATTTTATCTTGTATGATAGAATTTCAATCTACACATCATTGTATCTTGCGTATTCGTCAACCATGTACGTGACATGTTCAAGGGGGTAGAAAGCGATATCTTGCTCCATATATACCAGCGATAAGTGGAGCACAGCAGCGTAAGTTTGTTGTGCCCAAGGGTCAGGTAACTAGACAATGCCAAAAAGGAGAGGTTAAGGTGTCGATGGAGGGAGAGAACTGCATGCTAAATGTGTACGGTTTAATTTTGACTCATAATATTTAAAATAATGTTACTCCTCAATAATAGATCATTAGCTTTTTATGATTTCCCTATGTGTCTTCTAATCCCTTCTTTAGTCTATCTTTCTTATCCTCTTTTGGCCGTGTTCATCTTAGATATGCAGAGGCTAGGTGTGGACTCTACTGGCTGTATCTTCTTGATGTAAACTGGTTGAAGTCTAATAAAAGCGCTCTTTATCGAAAAAATAATAACATAAAACTGAATTTTCTATTATGTATTCTCATATGATAATTATTGGAAGGAAATAAATTGTTCATGAAGAACATTTTTTATTTACTTCTACTCCTCAAATTTTGGAGTAAAGTTGACTCGAAATAGATAAATGGAAAAAGGCAAATCATCCTGGAAATCCTATTTGTGACTCTCTCTCTCTCTCTCTCTCTCTCTCTCTCTCTCTCTCTCTCTCTCTCTCTCTCTCTCTCTCTCACAAATTTATGCATTCTTTTTATATTTAGTAATTGATAACATATACATGTACACATACAGGTACACATCACTATTTGTCACAGATGATCCCACCCAAAAAAATTGGCTGTCCTATTTTTTAATCCATATGTGAAGGCAATTTTAATAATCGGCTAACAAAAAAAGTAGAATGCATATAGTTAAATTTGTGTTATAATATCATTTCGTAAAACTAATAATCTCAAATATATAATAAGTTTTTTAATATAAGTTGTTGGATTTGAAACAGAATGCAAAAAAAGCATGTGTATTATAAATAAAATTATGTATGTTCTATTAAGTTACAATATAAATTTTAAAAGCTCTCCAATTTCATGCTCAGAGTTACAAGAGCGAAGTTTGTATGGCTACACATGAAATACCATCGGGTAAAAAATGAAAGTTGATTTGGATTCCCACACAAGAACGCGATACTAAGATACTATTACTAAAACACATGACTGATTGATCTTCGTAATTGTATGTCATTTGTGCATAACTTTAAATTGACCAAATCAATGGATTTCAAAAAACTTGCATAAACATTAGTTCGGCATTGCTATGGGTTGCCCTGAAAATTATTTACATCACACAGTCTATACTTCCCTAACTATACATCTAATTTGATCATACATAGCATAAAGACTACCAACAATCTTAATGTCACGTAAGAATGATCTGTTAATACGGTGTTTACGATTCTAGTATAATAAGTATGCTCCATGAACTAAAGAGTTAAGTCACATAATTTGTATTTTATTTAACGTAATATTTATATTGTCTATAGAACTTTATTTCCAATGTCATTAGTTGGAGTATCTACAAAATTGTGATAATTATTTCTCATTATTTGAGACACTGAAGATGGTGCCCTCGATCCTGTAGCACACCAGCGCCAACAAGTTTGTTTGCACACGTGTGGAGAGGGAAACATTAATTGGGTCAGCCTACCAAATTTCTGCCACTTTTCTAGCAGTGCACAGTGGTAGGAACTATACCAACGAAGAGTTTGCTGAATTTTACTGGGGTCAGCTGACCGCAATGCTCGCACGTGCAGAATGGTAGAACTTTCAACTAGAGAAAAAATGGGTGCCGTATCCTGTAGAGGGCTACCTCAAGTCTGAATGAGCCACACACTAGCTCCGTCGCTCTCTTTTCAACGGTTGCAATTTATCAAAAACATTTCCACAGTTAGAGTCGTGACTCTCTGTCAGTCACTCTCTTGTTGATAGTTGGGAAGAAAAGCTCACACCTCTCCACGCCCACTCCCGTGCGGCGCCACCCCCACCCCCACCCACACCCACACTCCCGTGCGGCACCGCCGCGCCGCACTCGAGTGCCCCGGCTGCCTCCCCTCGCCCTCCGCTCGATCTCCCTCCCCACCACCGCCGCCGGCAACATCGCCTGGGCAAAGCCCGGGCGGATCGGCGGCGGCGGTTTCTCCTCTGGCGCAGGCGGATCGGAGGAGGCAGCGGCCAGCTGTTTCGATCTCGCCGGCGGTGAGGGCGGGCAACGGCGGCGGAGCACGATGGCGGATCTTGCCCGGCGATTGGCAGGAGGCTGTGGTTGGGGTGGGGCTCGCAGGGGCCTTGCCAGCCTGCGGTGGACTGCTAAATCGGCTGGCGGTGATGCTTTTTTTTGCCCCTGGTTTGGCTCCGCATCACGAGGGCTCGGCGGTGGTGGTCATCTTCTCCGTCGAAGGTGGTCGGCATGTGGCTGGATTGGCGGATCTCGCGATCCGTCACCTAGCCCCGGCAGCGAGGCGGGGAGACCTAGGTGCCGGTGAAAGCCGGGCCATTGGCGGGCGATGGCGGAGGTGATCATGTCATTACCTTGTTGAAGGCATCATCATGCACCTAGTGTCGACCTCAATCGTGCTACTCCGTGGGAAACCCTAAGATCTTTGGATCGGGCGATGGCGGCATTGCGGTGTCGCGATCTCTCTTGGGAGCATCGCTTGTGGAGTAGCGCCAGATGGAAGAGGCAGCAAAGGTGGAGCGGTGTTCTATCTACCGCATCGACAACGGCGAGTCTCGCCGGCATGGTGTAGCGGAGACTCGGTGATGGCACGTGATGATGGACATGCACAGGAAGGTGGTGTTGTTTGGCGTCATGGCGGCGCCGACGGCGGGTCATACAAGGCTACTGCATCGATCTCTCCTGAAGATGGGATGGTGGAAGACGGCGGCAGCGACTTCTCCACGTGTGCAGTGGTGTGCGCTGAGTGTTGGCTGGACCGGTTGGTGCTCCCAGCGCGCTGTTGGGCGGCTTGATGAGACCACCAGATTTAGATGTTGTGCGTTCGTGAGTGAGGTCAGAGCGGTGGCTCTGATCGGTCCACCCCCTTCATCAAGCTTGTAGGTGTAGCGACTTTTCGTCTAGATGGTGGCTTCCGGTTGATTGATGTATTTTCTTGTAAGGCTATGTGGTTCCTGTTTTTATTAATAAAAAGAAGGCTGTGTGCATCCCTTGGATGCAGAGGCCGGGGGATCAGCCTCCATTTCTAAAAAAAACCTATTCAACATGATAAATGGCTCATAGATGGTTGCTATTTTAAGACCTACAGACCCCACCACCTTCTCCGAGAGTGATTTATGAAATGCATGTCTCACCATAATTTTTGTTTTGTATTGTGGCACGCTAAACATTTTTCCCTCCCAACAACGACACATGAGAAATATATACTTCCTACTAGTTCCCGGGGCATTATAAATTTACTTGGTATGTCACTCTCTTGTTGATCGGTGCCATAGTTGGAATTATTGACGAGATACAGTTTGATTCATGTAGCCAACCGATCAAATTACATTGCAAACATTCATGCAATAACTATTGTCCCGCTTAAATTGTTCAAATTAATTCCGTGTCTTGTAGAGGGCTACCAGCTACCATAACTCTGGATAGAGTTTTGATTGTAGCTCCGTCGCTCTCTTGGTTACCGCCGGGAACAGATTTCCGCAATAGAAAAGTAGCAACCATGTTTCCTCAATTGGAAGGAGATATCAATTCCACGTCGTCTATGGCAAGTCCCATGCTTATAATTCCATAGAACAAGGCGGCCAATGACGGAGCCACGATGCCCACGTGATGTACTACGAACTACAACTGGCTGGGATAAAGATATCAGAATTAAGAAACAATTCCAAAAGTCTGAAACCTATAAAACAATTTTGGAAACAGAATAAGACCCCTACTCAGAAGGCCAAAGAGGAAGGTAGCGGGACGTGGATGAAATTTGCATATCGCCATGCGAATTCATTGTGTTGGCAATGACCGAGGCGTGCCCCTTGGCGGGGGTACTGCAAACCTGTACTAGAACGGATCCGACAAGGTATAGCCCGGATGCGTGTCCGGCGGACAAGCGACAGTGAAGGCCTACGCCCGGCTGGCCTTAGGTGCAGAAGGGCTTTAAGCCTAATGGACGAATTGGATACGGTTCGATTCAAGTAGCCAACCAATCAAATTATGTTGCAAACATTCATGCAATAACTTTGTCCCGCTTAAATTGTTCAAATTAATTTCGGCTGTTTTGGGTCAAGATCCAGCCACGGACTGTGTCGTTTGTGTCATGTCTTGTAGAGGGCTACCAGCTACCACAACTCTTGATGGGCCACACAATAGCGGATATAGTTTTGATGTAGCTCCGTCGCTCTCTTGGTTGTTTCCGGGAAAACATTTCCACAGTTGAAAAGTATCAACCACGTTTCCGTAATTGATATCTTTCCTCCCAACAACGACGCATGAGAAATATATACTTCCTACTAGTTCCCGGCGCATTAGAAATATACTTCATACTAATTATTCATTTCCTCCATACGCATGATAAGCATAGTTCCTACAAAAACATAGTCAGCAAAATTCTATCTGGCGATGAACTGTCAAAGGAGAAATATGCGTGTCTTGACTTGTAGCGGGGATATCAGATACCACAGGTTTGGATGCACACATGCTATTGGGCCAATTGTATGCTCGGTATGTCACTCTCTTTTTGACCGGGAAGACTGTGCCATAGTTGGAATTATTGACGAGATACGGTTCGATTCATGTAGCCAACCAATAAAATTACATTGCAAACATTCATGCAATAACTTTGTCCCTCCAAAATTGTTCAAATTAATTCCATGTCTTGTAGAGGGTTACCAGCTACCACAACTCTGGATGGGCCACACATTAGCGGATAGAGTTGTGACTGTAGCTCCGTCACTCTCTTGGCTGCCACCGGGAACACATTTTCACAGTTGAACAATATCAACCATGTTTCCATAATTGGATGGCACTTGTTGTGTGGCATGTCCCATGCTTACAATCCCATAGAACAAGGCGGCCAATGATGGAGCCACGATGCCCACGTGATGTACTAGCTACTACAACTCTGGATGGGCCACACACTAGCGGATAGAGTTTTGACTGTAGCTCCGTCGCTCTCTTGGTTGCCGCCGGGAAAACATTTCCACACTTGAAAAGTATCAACCAATTTTCCATAATTGGATGGAGAAGATATCAATTCCACGTCTTGTGTGGCAAGTCCCATGCTTACAATCCCATAGAACAAGGCGGCCAATGATGGAGCCACGATGCCCACGTGATGTACTACCAACTACAACTGCCTGGGATAAAGATATCAGAATTAAGACACAATTCCAAAAGTCCGAAACCTCTAAAACAATCATGTAAACAGAATAAGACCCCAGCTCAGAAGGCCAAAGAGGAAGGTAGCGGGACGCATGGATGATATTCGCATATTCCTAAGGGATGATGCACAATTTTTGCTAATACTGGCAAGGCAGGCTTAATTATTGACTCGTCCATGAATCAAGGGCTAGTTTTTTTTGCTATGTTTCTGTTTCTTTTTCTTTTCTTTTTTCTATATCTTTGATTTTTCTGTTTTTCTGTACAACTTTCAACTGGAGAGAAAAAATGGGTGCCGTATCCTGTAGAGGGCTAGCAGCCACCTCAAGTGTGAATGAGCCACACACTAGGTCCGTCGCTCTCGCTTCCACGGTTGCAATTTGTCAAAAACATTTCCGCAGTTCTGTCAGTCACTCTCTTGTTGATAGTTGGGAAGAAAAGGTCACGCCTATTTCAACATGGTAAATGGCTCACAGCTGGTTGCTATTTTAAGACCTACAGACCCTACCACCTTCTTCAAGAGTGATTTACAAAATGCATGTTTCCCCATATTTTTTGTTTTGTATTGTGGCACACTAAATTTTTTTCCCTCCCAACAACGATGCATCAGAAATATATACTTCCTACTAGTTCCCGGCGCATTAGAATTCGTACTAATTATTCATTTCCTCCCTACACATGATAAGCATAGTTCCTACAAAAACATAGTCAGCAGAATTCTACCGGGTGATGAACTGTCAAAGGAGAAATATGCGTGTCTTGGCTTGTAGTGGGGATATCAGCTACCACAAGTTTGGATGGGTCACGAGCTGTTGGGCCAATTGTACGCTTGGTATGTCACTCTCTTGTTGACCGGCGCCTTAGTTGGAATTATTGATGAGATACGCTTCGATTCATGTAGCCAACCAATCAAATTACATTGCAAACATTCATGCAATAACTATTGTCCCTCTTAAATTGTTCAAATTAATTCCGTGTCTAGTAGAGGGCTACCAGCTACCACAACTCACTACCGGAAATTCTTATTTTGCCGTGAGGCAAAAATACACGGCAGAGGCCTCCCGGAACACGGCAAAGGATGTGCCGTGAGGACTCTCACGGCAAAGGTCACACGGCAATGTTTCCGTCGGCAAAGAACATTTGCCGTGTACTTTCCGGAAAAATACTCGGCAAAGTGTTTGCCGTGTGTCTGCCTGTGGTCACGGCACAAAATATGTGTCAGTGCGTGTCAGAACTTGGTCAACGAGGGACCATTTCTTTGCCGTGAGCCTCCCTCTGCCCGCACGGCACCTTTTTCTGCTTTGCCGTGTGTCCCTCTAAAAAACGCACGGCACCTTTTTCTGCTTTGCCGTGTGTCCCTCTGAAGAACTCACGGCACAGATTTATCCTTTGCCGTGTGCCGCGTCAAAATACACACGGCAAAGAACCTGTGTCGATATCCCAGCCTCAGCCCTTTGCCGTGTACCGCGATTAAAAGCGCACGGCAAAGTGACCATATGGTCATCAGCACCGTGCCAGGAGCACAGGCTGCCGCCACGTGTGGGCTTTGCCGTGTGCTGGTACACGGCACAGGCCTTTGCCGTGTGCTGGTACACGGCAAAGTGACCATAATGTCACATTTTATTCTGTTTTTTCTAGAATTCCTGCATTTTACAAATAATTGACAGAATAATTCACAGATCACAATTTTCACACAATCACATATATAAACACAATCCATAACTTATATAAACACAATCAAACTCCTCCATAAGATTAATTTCAAACTCCACATAGCATATAGTATAGAAATAATCTCATACATCACATAGACATCATTATCCATAGTTCAAGTCAAACACGACATGAACTCCACTCCACGACGATGAACGGTGACTTGAAACACCACATGGACTCTTCGACGATGGACGGAAGGCGAAGATGGACGTCTTTGTTGATCGTCCTACAAGTTATACAAAAATCATGAGTGGTAATGTCATGGGCATAATTAAACTAACTAAGTTAAAGTGACAAGTTTGACAACTAAAAGAACTAAGTTTCAACGTCACGGGCATAATAAAACTAATTAAGTAGAAATGACAAGTATAACAACTAAAATACCTAAGTAGAAATGGCAACTAGAATAGTTGAAGTAACTAAGTGGAAATGGCAAGTTTGGTTGGCTATGTCGATCTAAGTGAGACATGAAGTAAGTTTTTGAATGAGTGGCAGCAAGTTCAAATGGTAACTAACCTGATCCTTCTGCGACGGAGTAGGTCCTCAACATCATTGCGGCTGAGAAGGTTCCCATTGATCCTACACGTTTGCAAGAAAATGATAAGTTCGACAACTAGGTGGAAATGGCATTGGTATGAAAAGAAAGCGGACTAAAACTTCGGAGAAAGAGTCATGCGAGCATACCCACGGAAGCCTCCGGACAACGGAAGGGTTTGTGAAGAGGGGCTGCTGCTCCGGATCGTCCTGACCACCAGGCGGCGGCTGCGGCGCCATCGAGTGAGATCCACCCGCCGATCCTGGAACCATCTACAACATGGAAAAACGCTCGCATTACAAAGATAACTAAGTTAGAACAGTAAGATGGATAGAATGACAAGTTTGACGACATACCCATGGGAACGTCGGTGGAGCAAAAGCAAGAGTCCCGTCCGCAGGAGCCAAGCGCTGCATGTTGGCCGTCATCCACTCCATCATCTGCCTGGACGCCTCCTGCTGCTGCCGGATCTGCTCCTGCTGCTGTCGGATCTGCTCCTGCTGCTGCTCAAAGAGCACCTGCTGCTGACTAACCTGCTCCCGGAGCTGGTCGACAACCAGACCCGAAACTCGTGGGCGGGTCTCCACAGCAGGCGCACCAGGCGCCCTCCCACGGCGGACCTGGCGTAGGGACGGGACGGTGCGAGGGTCAACGTAGCCGTCACCTATCCACAACCGGCCATTCCCCTTGCCTCCCCCCGCAAGCACGATAGCCTCGACGTCAAGTGGACTGGTGAGAGGGTCAGCATCCTCACCGTTGCGCTCCTTAAACTTCGCCGTGTACCCCGTGCTCCGGAGCTCGGCGCCAGGGTTGATCCACAACGACCCCGTGTCAGGATCCGGCTCATCCAGCTTCCGGAACTTTGACCAAACGGCGAAGGGCGAGGGCTCTACGCCGGTCTTCGCTTTCTGCAAAGAGAGCACGAACATAGGTGAAAAGCAGGAAATATTGCAAAAGAGAGCACGAACTTAGGTGGACTAAATAATGGATTTGCTCACCTCATTTTGCACGCATTGGTAGAGGTTGCGGCTGCCTTGGCGGTGTGTTCCACCCTTGTTGTACGCCCGCTTTGCCTTCCCCTCCTCGTGGAGTTTGAGGTACTCCTTGCTAGTCCACCACGCTACCATCGCGAGGTGGCACTCAGAATTGTTACCAACGTAGGGAGGAGGCACCTACATACACATAACACACATATTAACGATATTACATGGCGGTCAACAAAATCGATAATATAGAAATGCGGCTACCTGCAGGTACTGCCATGGCTGCATCAAGATGTCCCGGGCACGCTTCTTGTCCAGCTTGATCTTCCTCTCGGCGTACCAACTGCGGACACTGTTCACCCGAGCCTCGTAGTGCATGTCCCTCACCATCTTGGAGGCCATCTCCACAAGGACCGCCGTGCACTGGGCCTCGTGCTCCGGCCGGTAGGAGAAGTAGTTCTGCAAGCATGCACATAGGTAGAATAGGGTTAAAGCCACTAGTGAAATCTAGGATTTATAGAAGTCAAGCAAACTTACCCAGAAGTAGCGGAGTGTCTTCTCCGCCATGTTCGCCTCCTCGTCCTCGGGATCCTCCGCGTAGGTGTAATGCTTGAACGTCCAAGCTACACTCGCGGTACCATCTGGGAGGGTGACAATCCCAGGGAAGAACTTGCGCACAAGACATCCAAGGATGCTCGAGTAGGTACGCTGTCCCTTGGCCTTAGCAGGCACGTACTCAAACGATCTACACAATGAAAAAATCAAAATTAGTATGGTTAGCGGGTCAAAACACAAGTGAAAAAGCAAAAATTGAACATGAATAATTAGATGTACCTTGCCCCGGTAGGAACGAGAAGCGTGTGACGTGAGCCGTAAGGAAGATCGGGGAGGGTCGCGGCCCCCCGCTGATACGGCGCCTTGCTCTGTGGCGGGGGGATAGTCGGGTCCGTCTCAACCCACTCCTCCTCCGGCGGCTCCCACTGCAGCGTCGGGTCAAGCTCAAACCCGCCCTGCCCAGGTCCCTCCTCGCCCACGTCCTCCTCGCTGTCCTCCTCCTCGCCCACCTCCTGCTCCTCCTCGCTGTCCTCCGACTCGTCCAGCGACTCGTCCTCAGAATCCGGCTCCGGCTCCTCCTCGTACGGAACGTCCTCCTCGTCGGACTCCTCGGCCGGGGGAGGACTCTCTCTCCTCGTACTCCCACGCCGTGCACTCCTAGCACGTGGAGGTGAGGGTGTAGGTGAAGGTAGCCGTCGTGCCGAACTCGATCCCACCAGGATTTTCGACACACTACGCACCTTTTTTGCCAAGGCCTTCTTCATGTTTCCTGCATTGTCAAAAAAAAGTTTCATCAGTATACATAATCCAAAATTAAGGTAAATAGATGAAGCAAAAGTAAAAAAAGAATTTAGATGAAGCAACAATTAGAATAAAACAAAATACATGGAGTAGCGACAATGAGTTCTCAGAAAATAAACTAGACTGACAATCACGGTTACATAGAGTAGCATTGACCTATTACATATAAGCTAGACTGCCAATTACTAATACATGTGTCCTCATCGCTATCAGTAGCCTGTGTCGAGATCATTGGGATCAACTATTGGACCACTCGTGTCGTCATCACTGTCGGGGTCGCCACACCACCAACCCTCCACGGAACCAGGAGGTGGTCCCTGTGGCTCATCGACGTCAAGTCCTGCGTGGAACCGCTCTAGCAAAGACACATCGGCTTGGTTATAAACCTCCACGACTTCATCATGCGCTGTGTCTTCCTCCATTCCCGCAGCTTCGTCTTCTTCGACGTATTCCATGTCATCATCGGTCGGCAAGTTGATAGTGAATATCCCAGGGAGCCCTCCTTCCTGATAAAACTCGCCTTCGAATGTTGAGGGCTCTAGGCGCCGGTAATCTTCACTGTTAGGCATAGGCGGCCTATTGTGCGGAGGTACCGTCATCACAACATCCCACCCTTGTAGACGCTTTTGATATGCTTTGGCTGTTTTCTTGCACGGGTACGGGAGATAGAATACTTGGAAGGCCTGGGTAGCCAAAATGTAGACGTCGTCTCCCGGATACTTGGAGCTTTGTTGAACTTCGACCAATCCAATTCTAGGATCCCGTCTCACCCGATGCGGGTCGAACCAATGGCATTTGAATACAACGGGATTTAGCCCTTTACCAAAGCCATAATTCAACTCGTATATAGCCTCGACTCTTCCATAGTAATGGAGTTTATCCGAGCCTTCACATAACACCCCACTATTTATTGTCTTCCGATTGGCCCGGTTTGTTGTGTACTCATGGGTATGGAAGCGATATCCATTCACATCATAAGCATGGAATGAGTTGACGGAATGGCCAAAGCCATGGGCAATCTTTCTAAGCTCTGGCTTCATTTGTTTGTCCTTTTTTGCCTGCAAGTTTAGCATGGCAAGTTTAGAACGAGGAATGCTAGATGAATGTCCACGACACTAGAAAAGTTAGATAGAACAGTACCAAACCCGCGAACCAGCTGATGAAACCACCACCCTTGTCGAAACCACCACCCTTGTCAAAAAGATCCTTCGACTCTTTCGGGTTAGGTTCCCTTCTCAGCTTCCAGTTTTCACGAGTGAATCGTCTACGCCAATGAGAAAAGAGGAGTTAGCCACGAATATAGGAGTGAATGTTTGTGAAATACTAAATGGTGAAAGACTTACTCGATGTACGGCTTCACTTCCACCATACTTAACAAGATATACGAGCTTATCATATCCCGCTCGAGTTTATTCATGATGAACTTCTTCGTGCCACTTGATTTGCCACCGAGCCCTATGAAGATGCTAAGCTTGGGTACATCTTCAGGGTTGGCTACATTGTAGCGAAGGACTGGATTGTGCTTTGTGGGAATGTTGGCATGATAATACCTTGTCGTGAAGTTTGACACCTCCTCGTTAAGGCATGCCTCGGCCATGGATGCCTCGATCTTGCATTTATTGCCGCAATTTCCACGTAGCTTCTTCATTTCTCTCTCAGGCCCAAACTGCCAACGGGTCGACACAGGCCCCCCCAGCAAAGCCTCGTGCGGGAGATGCAAGATCATATGTTGCATCGGATTAAAAAAACCTGGCGGAAGTAACATCTCTAGCTTGCAAAGCAACTCGGGTGCCTGTTCATGCAGCTTCTCAAGCACTTCACGATCTAACTCCCTTGCACAAATCTGGCGGAAGAAAAAGCTCAACTCCGCAAGTGTTCGCCAAGTCTCCTCATCGACATAGCCTCGAATCATCACCGGCATTATGCGCTCAATCCACACGTGGTAGTCATGACTCTTCAGCCCTCCCACTCGTTGCGTTTCCAGGTTCACACACCTCGTCCAGTTAGCTGCATACCCATCAGGGAAGTACAAACAGTCCACGAGCCACTGTAATATTTCCCTTCTTTCCGCCCTTGTAGGGCAGAACGGAGCCTTTGGCTTAGACCACCTACTGCCGTTGACTCCAGGAGGCTGCATATTCAGATTTGGCCTGTCACAAAGCTCTTCTTGGTCAATTCGAGCCTTGACGTTATCCTTCGTCTTCTCAGTCTCCATGATGCTGCTATAGAGAGCCTCGGCGATATTCTTTTCGGTGTGCATTACATCAATGTTGTGTGGAAGCTCAACATCCTCCATGTACGGGAGCAGCTTCCAGAAGCACGGAATGTGAGTCCACTGGTGTGTCTCCCCATAACCCACGAAACCATTCCCATCGGGGTTAGGCACGAGAGCTTCTAGCTCAGCCTTGATTTCACGTCCGGTCATCAGACGTGGTTTCGGAGCATGGATCTCGACTCCTTTCTTGAACCGCTTTACGTCACTCCTGTATCTATGATCTGGGTCAAGGAACTGCCGATGTTGATCAAAGCAGGAATACTTGCCTCCCTTCTTAAGCCAGAAGAAAGTCATAGCCTGTCTGCACTGTGGGCAAGGCCACTTCCCATGTGTACACCAGCCGCAGAACAAAGCACGCGCTGGTAAGTCATGGAGAGATGTGTGGTACCAGATATACATATCGAAGTGATCATTTGTTGAGGCATCATATGTCCGGACCCCGCGACCGTTCCAGCCAACTGCCAAGTCTTCCACCAGCGGTTCCAGGTACACATTCATGTTCTTACCCGGATATTTCGGTCCTGGGATTATCATCGACAATAACATGTTATGTGATCTCATGGACTCACCGGGGGGGAGGTTCTGGGGGATGACAAACACGGGCCAACAGCTGTATGTTGCCGCCGACATGCCATACGGATTGAACCCATCGGTTGATATAGCAACAGCTACGCTCCTCGGGTCGCCCGCTTTCAGTGGATACTTTGCTACAAACCTCTTCCATGCGGCACCATCCGACGGATGTATCATCTTGTCGGTGTATCTCTCCCCTAATGCGGCCCATCGCATCTGCTGGGCAGTGTCTTTGTTCATGTAAAGACGCTGGATCCTCGATATAAATGGAAGGTACCGGAGAATCTTCTGGGGAATCCCGGTCTGCCTCTTCTGTCCACCACCGAGGTCGACCTCGAAGTACCTCGAGGAATTGCAATGGATGCAATAATTTGTTCCAGCATGGTCTTTCCTGAATAGCATGCATCCCTTCGGACAGGCGTCTATCTTCTCATATGACATCTTAAGGTCACGGAGGAGTTTAGTCGCCTCGTAGAAGCTCTTCGCCAAGATGTGCCCTTTCGGTAGAAGGCTGCCAACGACGGCTAGAAGATCATCGAAACCATCCCTGCATATCTTCCTCTGGCACTTCAGGGCCATAAGGCGAGCGATGGCATCTAGAAGGGTAACATCTGTATGTTCATGGAGGGGTTTCTGGGAAGCAAACATAGCCTCGTAGTACTTCTTTGTGTTTTCCTCCGGCTGCTCACTTGTCTCCGCCTCCTGAGGTGTCTCCGCCTCTACATGAGGGCTTTCAGGCGCATTAGCATTAACAAAGTCATCTAAGCAGTTCTCGAACCCAGTGTCAAATCCTCCAGCTGGCTGAATCTGACGCGGCTCGGTTCTAGGACGTTTTGCTAACTGTTCACCATGGAAATTCCAAACATGGTAGAACGGTGTGAACCCAAACTTGAGCAGGTGCGTACTGACATCTACCTTCGACATTCGCTTTCGGTTAGCGCATTTCTTACAGGGGCAAAACACTTTCATGGGTTTGCTGCTGATGTCAAACGCCTTGTTCACAAACTCCTCAGCCTTATCTCTCCATTCATCACTAAACTCATACTGACTCTTTCTGCCAGCATACATCCACTCACGGTTCTCCATCCTTTAATCGGTACCAAAAAAAAACATACACAATGCTTTCAGTTCAACATGTCATTGAATTTTAACAAAACCATATTTTACGGCATGCATCCACCTATCTCTCTAATGGGTATTGGACCTAAACAGCCCGCGGGCCCGTGGATTGAGTACGTTCTCCCCGCTCTACCCCGATCCGAGACAGAATTTCGGCAGCACCTCCCCGCTGCTCTCCCGATACACGTCTCGGCAAAAAGCCGAGAGAATGTGCATCCGGAGAACAACGGGGAGGCGCTGCCGAAATTCTATCTCGGATCGAGGTAGAGCAGGGAGAACGTACCCAATCCACGGACCCGCGGACTGCCCCGTAAATGCCGTAAGCGTTACGGCTGAAAATATGCAACTCTAACTCTATGTGCATATTTTTCCGCGTAACGCTTACGGACGGGTATAGACGCCTAGGTGACGCGACAGACTCAGTTATCTAGACCAAAGTAAAACCCTAGGTACATTCAAGAGAGCCGACGAATTCTTACCCTCGAAGCGTGATCAACGGCGAAGAAGATCTTCCGCCGACACCCTCCGTCGACAGCCCCGCTCTCACGCTCCACACATACTCCTGTACGAGAAAAGAAATAAAGAAATGTCTTTGCATCATTATGTTGTCACATTCATGTATTTGCATCTAAAACCCTACCCAATTGCTCACTGTTTTACAACAAACTAAATACAAATGAATGAAATAAACTAAATACAAATGAAATAAACTAAATGTAAATACAATTGCCTACTATTTTACAATAAACTAAATGCAAAGAAATAAAATAAACTAAATGCAATTGAAATAAACTAGCTACGGGTGGTCTTACCTAGGGTAGTGCAGCGGATGTGTGCGGAAGGAGGCGGGGATCGTCGAGCTCGATCTTGAGGAGGGGCCAGAGGAGGGGCCGGAGGAGTAGGGCAGGAGGAGGAGGAAGGGCCAGAGGAGGACGGGCGGCTGGGGGCCGGGGCGGAGGCGACGAGCGCGGCAGGGGAGGAGGCCGGGGAGGAGGAGGCCGGGGAGCGCTGCCTCGGGCGCAGGTGCGGCAGGGGAGGCCGACGAGCGCCGCCGCAGGTAGGTCGATGCCGGGGAATGGGGGAGGCGGCACTGCGGCGGCGGGCGCGGGGGGAGGCGGCGCTCGACGGCGGGCGGTGGACTAGGGGAGGCGGGCGCGGGGGGGGGGGGGGGGGACGCGGCGCTCCGGCGGCGGGCGGAGGACTGTGGAGGCGGGCGCGGGGGGGGGGGGGATGTGGCGGTGCGGCGGCGGGCCGGCGGCGTGTGGCGGGTCGGGGTCGGGTGCGTGTGCGGGTCGGCCGGGGTCGGGTGTGTGTGTAGGTGTGTGTGGTGTGTGGGTGCGCTGGTATCAATGGATAAGTCTTTGCCGTGTGTTCTAAATCGTGGCACACGGCAAAGAGACCTCTTTGCCGTGTATTCGCAGAGGGATGCGCACGGCAAAGATCTTTGCCGTGTGCTTCTTGTTTTATTTTTTTTCCTACTCATTTTTTCTTTTAATCGTTTTTCTTCTTTACTATTTTTGTGGACTGTTTATTAATATAAGTTAATACTTAAGCTTATCTATATAAATACTTAGAGGTTGTGGGAACCAAGATACAGCTCCGAGGTGCGACCCGCTTCACCGACCCCACTTACTTCGTAGTAAGTTCCGACATTTAGAGGTGGAAACTCCCGTTTCGGGTGACGTGCATGGAATCATGCGACGGACCACATGGAATGTTGGTTCCCATTGGTCCTATGTACCAACCTAACACAACCAAGCAAAAAAGTTCATGCGTCTACCCCCTCTCGGCGCCGGTCAAAGGGGTAGATCGACAGGTTGGACTTTTTTCCAGCGGGTGTAGGGTTTCGCCGTAGCGGGGGTCCGGAGCGTCGGAATCCCACCAAAGCTTGCATTGGTACCTAATATATGTATAAGAGTGTGTTGGTAGGTTGCGGGAACCAAGATACGGCTCCGAGGTGCGACCCGCTTCACGAACCCCCCTACTCCGTAGTAAGTTCCGACACTTAGAGGTGGAAACTCCCGTTTCGGGTGCCGGGCATGGAATCATGCGACGGAACACATCGAATGTTGGTTCCCATTGGTCCTATGTACCAACCTAACACAACCAAGCAAAAAAGTTCATGCGTCTACCCCCTCTCGGCGCCGGTCAAAGGGGTAGATCGACAGGCTGGACTTTTTTCCAGCGGGTCTAGGGTTTCGCCGTAGCGGGGGTCCGGAGCGTCGGAATCCCAACAAAGCTTGCATTGGTACCTAATATATGTATAAGAGTGTGTTGGTAGGTTGCGGGAACCAAGATACGGCTCCGAGGTGCGACCCGCATCACGAACCCTACCTACTCCGTACTAAGTTCCGACACTTAAGGTGGAAACTCCCGTTTCGGGTGCCGGGCACGGAATCATGCGACGGAACACATGGAATGTTGGTTCCCATTGGTCCTATGTACCAACCTAACACAAAGAAGCAAAAAAGTTCATGCGTCTACCCCCTCTCGGCGCCGGTCAAAGGGGTAGATCGACAGGCTGGACTTTTTTCCAGCGGGTCTAGGGTTTCGCCGTAGCGGGGGTCCGGAGCGTCGGAATCCCAACAAAGCTTGCATTGGTACCTAATATATGTATAAGAGTGTGTTGGTAGGTTGCGGGAACCAAGATACGGCTCCGAGGTGCGACCCGCATCACGAACCCTACCTACTCCGTACTAAGTTCCGACACTTAAGGTGGAAACTCCCGTTTCGGGTGCCGGGCACGGAATCATGTGACGGAACACATGGAATGTTGGTTCCCATTGGTCCTATGTACCAACCTAACACAAAGAAGCAAAAAAGTTCATGCGTCTACCCCCTCTCGGCGCCGGTCAAAGGGGTAGATCGACAGGCTGGACTTTTTTCCAGCGGGTCTAGGGTTTCGCCGTAGCGGGGGTCCGGAGCGTCGGAATCCCAACAAAGCTTGCATTGGTACCTAATATATGTATAAGAGTGTGTTGGTAGGTTGCGGGAACCAAGATACGGCTCCGAGGTGCGACCCGCATCACGAACCCTACCTACTCCGTACTAAGTTCCGACACTTAAGGTGGAAACTCCCGTTTCGGGTGCCGGGCACGGAATCATGCGACGGAACACATGGAATGTTGGTTCCCATTGGTCCTATGTACCAACCTAACACAAAGAAGCAAAAAAGTTCATGCGTCTACCCCCTCTCGGCGCCGGTCAAAGGGGTAGATCGACAGGCTGGACTTTTTTCCAGCGGGTCTAGGGTTTCGCCGTAGCGGGGGTCCGGAGCGTCGGAATCCCAACAAAGCTTGCATTGGTACCTAATATATGTATAAGAGTGTGTTGGTAGGTTGCGGGAACCAAGATACGGCTCCGAGGTGCGACCCGCATCACGAACCCTACCTACTCCGTACTAAGTTCCGACACTTAAGGTGGAAACTCCCGTTTCGGGTGCCGGGCACGGAATCATGCGACGGAACACATGGAATGTTGGTTCCCATTGGTCCTATGTACCAACCTAACACAAAGAAGCAAAAAAGTTCATGCGTCTACCCCCTCTCGGCGCCGGTCAAAGGGGTAGATCGACAGGCTGGACTTTTTTCCAGCGGGTCTAGGGTTTCGCCGTAGCGGGGGTCCGGAGCGTCGGAATCCCAACAAAGCTTGCATTGGTACCTAATATATGTATAAGAGTGTGTTGGTAGGTTGCGGGAACCAAGATACGGCTCCGAGGTGCGACCCGCATCACGAACCCTACCTACTCCGTACTAAGTTCCGACACTTAAGGTGGAAACTCCCGTTTCGGGTGCCGGGCACGGAATCATGTGACGGAACACATGGAATGTTGGTTCCCATTGGTCCTATGTACCAACCTAACACAAAGAAGCAAAAAAGTTCATGCGTCTACCCCCTCTCGGCGCCGGTCAAAGGGGTAGATCGACAGGCTGGACTTTTTTCCAGCGGGTCTAGGGTTTCGCCGTAGCGGGGGTCCGGAGCGTCGGAATCCCAACAAAGCTTGCATTGGTACCTAATATATGTATAAGAGTGTGTTGGTAGGTTGCGGGAACCAAGATACGGCTCCGAGGTGCGACCCGCATCACGAACCCTACCTACTCCGTACTAAGTTCCGACACTTAAGGTGGAAACTCCCGTTTCGGGTGCCGGGCACGGAATCATGCGACGGAACACATGGAATGTTGGTTCCCATTGGTCCTATGTACCAACCTAACACAAAGAAGCAAAAAAGTTCATGCGTCTACCCCCTCTCGGCGCCGGTCAAAGGGGTAGATCGACAGGCTGGACTTTTTTCCAGCGGGTCTAGGGTTTCGCCGTAGCGGGGGTCCGGAGCGTCGGAATCCCAACAAAGCTTGCATTGGTACCTAATATATGTATAAGAGTGTGTTGGTAGGTTGCGGGAACCAAGATACGGCTCCGAGGTGCGACCCGCATCACGAACCCTACCTACTCCGTACTAAGTTCCGACACTTAAGGTGGAAACTCCCGTTTCGGGTGCCGGGCACGGAATCATGTGACGGAACACATGGAATGTTGGTTCCCATTGGTCCTATGTACCAACCTAACACAAAGAAGCAAAAAAGTTCATGCGTCTACCCCCTCTCGGCGCCGGTCAAAGGGGTAGATCGACAGGCTGGACTTTTTTCCAGCGGGTCTAGGGTTTCGCCGTAGCGGGGGTCCGGAGCGTCGGAATCCCAACAAAGCTTGCATTGGACTTATTTCATGTGTGTGTTCTCATCTATGCTGAGTACCTATGTTGAGTGCTTTGCCCTAATGCGTCTACCCCTCTCGGCGCCGGTTCCACTATCAAGGTTGCGACGACGCATGCGGCCCGCACTACCACCGGAGGGTTATATAAATAATCAAAAACATAATTGATTCAAGTAAATCAGTGTATTATAAGCATTAACAAGAAATGAAACAAAACAAGTCTACGGAAACAACGATGAAAATGGAAGAGGGGGAAAATTAATTGTTTGCCGTGTGCTGTGGACAAGTGCACACGGCAAAGATTATCTTTGCCGTGAGCCGAGGGACAGAACACACGGCATAGATTTTATTTGCCGTGCGCCTCGTGCTGCCCTCACGGCAAAGAGGTTCCCGCGATTTTTTTTAGGACGCGGGAACGATGCGCGCGACGGGAAATGTTTTCCCGCGAAATGTTGAGGACCGGTGGCAAATTTTGGTCAAATTGTTTGCCGTGACAAATGGTAAGACACACGGTAAAGAATCTTTGCCGAGAGGGCTGACTTTGCCGTGTGCATTATTCACGTTTTGCCGTGTGGTTTTCTTTGCCGTGTGTTGTCGTTTTTGTTTGCCGTGATTTATTTCTTTGCCGTGAGTCCTTGTATCCTCGCACGGCATATATTTCTTTGCCGTGTTCCGCAGTCCGGACTGCTCACGGCAAAGATTGGTTCACACGGCAAATCTCGATTTTTTCGGTAGTGACTCTGGATGGGCCACACACTAGCGGATAGAGTTTTGACTGTAGCTCAGTCGCTCTCTTGGTTACCACCGTCAATAGATTTCCGTAGTTGGAAAGTATCAACCGTGTTTCCTCAGTTAGAAGGAGGAAATATCAATTCCACGTCGTCTATGCCAAGTCCCACGCTTATAACTCCATAGAACAAGGCGGCCAATGACGGAGCCATGATGCCCACGTGATGTACTACCAACTACAACTAGCTGGGATAAAGATATCAAAATTAAAAAACAATTGCAAAAGTCCTAAACCTATAAAACAATTTTGGAAACAGAATAAGACCCCAGCTCAGAAGGCCAAAGAGGAAGGTAGAGAGACGTGGATGAAATTTGCATATCGCCATGCGAATTCATTGTGTTGGAAATGACCGAGGCATGCCCCTTGGCGGGGTACTATAGACCTATACTAGAACGGATCCGACCAGGTATAGCCCGGATGCGTGTCCGGCGGACAAGCGACAGTGAAGGCCTACGCCCGCCTAGCCTCGGGTGCAGAAGGGCTTTAAGCCATAATGCATGATTTGGATACGGTTTGATTCGTGTAGCCAAGCAATCAAATTATGTGGCAAACATTCATGCAATAACTTTGTCCCGCTTAAATTGATCAAATTAATTTCGGCCGTTTTGGGTCAAGACCCAGGCACGGACTGTGCCGTTGGTGCCGTGTCTTCTAGAGGGCTACCAGCTACCAAAACTCTGGATGGGCCACACAATAGCGGAAATATTTTTGACTGCAGCTCCGTCGCTCTCTTGGTTGCCGCCGGGAACACATTTCCACAGTTGAAAAGTATCAACCACGTTTCCATAATTTATATCTTCCCTCCCAGCAACGACGCATGAGAAATATATACTTCCTACTAGTTCCCGGTGCATTAGAAATATACTTCGTACTAATTATTCATTTCCTCCATACGCATGATAAGCATAGTTCCTACAAAAACATAGTCAGCAAAATTCTATCTGGCGATGAACTGTCAAAGGAGAAATATGCGTGTCTTGACTTGTAGCGGGGATATCAGATACCACAGGTTTGGATGCACACATGCTATTGGGCCAATTGTATGCTCGGTATGTCACTCTCTTTTTGACCGGGAAGACTGTGCCATAGTTGGAATTATTGACGAGATACGGTTCGATTCATGTAGCCAACCAATAAAATTACATTGCAAACATTCATGCAATAACTTTGTCCCTCCAAAATTGTTCAAATTAATTCCATGTCTTGTAGAGGGTTACCAGCTACCACAACTCTGGATGGGCCACACATTAGCGGATAGAGTTGTGACTGTAGCTCCGTCACTCTCTTGGCTGCCACCGGGAACACATTTTCACAGTTGAAAAGTATCAACCACATTTCCATAATTGGATGGCACTTGTTGTGTGGCATGTCCCATGCTTACAATCCCATAGAACAAGGCGGCCAATGATGGAGCCACAATGCCCACGTGATGTACTACCTACTACAACTGCTTGGGACAAAGATATTAGAATTAAGAAACAATTCCAAAAGTCCCAAACCTATAAAACAATTATTTAACCAGAATAATACCCCAGCTCAGAAGGCCAAAGAGGAAGGTAGCGGGACGCATGGATGATATTCTCATATACCTATGGGCCTGGGTGTAACATCACAATTCTTAGATCTGGAATGTTTTCATATCATTCATGTGCATTGCATTATTTAAGCATGACACTTGAATTTGCATTCCAATTAAAATCAAATATAATACCCCAACTAAAGGAAATAATATAGGGGCAACATAGGCAGAATACAAATATATTAAAATAAAGAAGAAGTAAGCAAATAAATTTGAAGCACCACAAACATGAATTTTCATCCATATAAATTTATATTAGAAAGCAGGGACAGGAAAATATATACATATTTTGAAGTCAGCATGTGTATATGTGGTCATAGGAAATTTTTATCCATAGTCACAGATGGACATTTATTTAACTCTAAAGAAAGTCACTAAAAAACTTACACCTAGGCAAGACATCCTACAATTCATTTGACAGACAAAAATGTTGTAGCTATTAATTGTATTTAAGTGGAAAATAATACACCCACAACCGTGCATATACCGAAACCTATAAAACAATTATTTAACCAGAATAATACCCCAGCTCAGAAGGTTAAAGAGGAAGGTAGCGGGACACATGGAAGATATTCTCATATACCTAAGGGTTGATGCACAGTTTTTGCCAATACCGGCAAGGCAGGCTTAATTATTGAGTCGGCCACGAATCAAGGGCTAGTGTAGAAATATATGCCGACTCCTATTGTCGGGTATTTGCAGGATCCAAAGGAAGTCATCCAGATGAGAAAAGCTCCGACTTGAGGGAAGGAAGTTGATGTGTTCACTCATATCCTTTGGAGTGAATTCCACTTTTTACCCCCTGTTTGTAATATTGTGACACGAGTTACCCCATTTAATTTTATGTGCCATATTTTACCCTCTACTTGTAACAATGTGTCAGTGTTTACCCGTTTTTAACCATTAGTCCCCGTTTCTAACAGATCGTACCCACCATCGAGCCTACACGGACGCTGAAGCACCAAGCTAGCTTGGAGCCGTAAACTAAAGTTTTGTTTCCTTTTCTAATCAGCCAACCAAACTGAGCAGTCATCCAAATCCAAGCCCAGCCCGCAAACACATACTGATTAACCTGGCTTGATTTACCTACCGGATCGATACATCCGCACATGCGAAATGGCCTCATTCTATCTATTCACAATCCTTTGTTTTAGGGTAAAGCAATGTCAACGAGTGGAGACAACAGCGGTGTTCATCGGTGGCGTGATGGTGCTCAGTATGTATCTGGATTACTAGGATTACTAGATGAGGACTGAAATTAATTGGCTGAATTATCGAAGAAAACAAAATAATTTACGCCTCCAAGCTAGCTTGGTGCTTCAGCATCCATGTAGGCTCGGTGGTGGGTACGATCTTTTAGGAACAGGGACAAATGGTTAAAAAGGGTAAACACTGAAACATTGTTACAAGTAAAGGGTAAAATATGGCACATAAAATTAAATGGGGTAACTCGTGTCACAAAATCACAAATAGAGGGTAAAAAGTAGAATTCACTCTATCCTTTGATTAAATATGATACCGGCTTCACTCGGGAGGCAAGGCAATGTCGATTCAGGGAGGCACGGCCATGAAATTTATTGGACGATACTCACTGGATGGTGTGTCAACAGCGGCGGAGATAATTTTCGCAGTTCAGTTTTGGCAGCGCACGAAGTCGGGGTTGTTCACATATATCTCCACGGGTTGGATTCCGAATCCTCATGCAGACTAGAGCTTACACATAAATAATCAAAGCCGAATATGCGCAGTTGAAAAGTATCAACCATGTTTCCTCAAATTGAAGGAGTAGATATCAATTCCACATCGTCTATGGCAAGTCCCATGCTTATAACTCCATAGAACAAGGTGGCCACTGACGGAGCCACGATGCCTACGTGATGTACTATGAACTACAACTGGCTGGGATAAAGATATCAGAATTAAGAAACAATTCCAAAAGTTTGAAACCTATAAAGCAATTATGGAAACAGAATAAGTCCCCAGCTCAGAAGGCCAAAGAGGAAGGTAGCGTGACATCGATGAAATTTGCATATCGCCATGCGAATTCATTGTGTTGGCAAAGACCGAGGCATGCCTATTGGCCGGGTACTGCAGACCTGTACTAGAATGGATCCGACCAGGTATAGCCCGGATGTGTGTCCAGCGGACAAGCGATAGTGAAGGCCTAAGCCCGGCTGGGCTCGGGTGCAGAAGGGCTTTATGCCATAATGGATGAATTGGAAACGGTTCGATTCATGTAGCCAACCAATTAAATTATGTTGCAAACAATCATGCAATAACTTTGTCCCGTTTAAATTATTCAAATTAATTTCAGCCGTTTTGGGTCAAGATGCAGCCACAGACTGTGCCGTTGTTGCCGTGTCTTGTAGAGGGCTACCAGCTACCACAATAGCGGATATTGTTTTGACTGTAGCTCCGTCACTCTCTTGGTTGTTGCCGGGAACACATTTCCACAGTTGAAAAGTATCAACCATGTTTCCATAATTGGAAGGAGAAGATATCAATTCCACGTCTTGTGTGGCAAGTCACATGCTTACAATCCCATAGAACAAGGCGGCCAATGCTGGAGCCACGATGCCCACGTGACGTACTACCAACTACAACTGGCTGGGATGAAGATATCACAATTAAGACATAAGTCCAAAAGTTCGAAACCTATAAAACAATTATGTAAACAGAATAAGACCCCAACTCAGAAGACCAAAGAGGAAGGTAGCAGGATGCATGGATGATATTCTCATATTCCTAAGGGCTGATGGACAGTTTTTGCCAATACCGGCAAGGCAGGCTTAATTATTGAGTCGGCCACGAATCAAGGGCTACTGTAGAAATGTATGCCGACTCCTTTTGTCGGGTATTTGGAGGATCCAAAGGAAGTCATCCAGATGAGAAAAGCTCCGACTTGAGAGAAGGAAGTTGATGTGTTCACTCTATCCTTTGATTAAATATGATACCGGCTTCACTCGGGAGGCAAGGCAATGTCGATCCAGGGAGGCAAGGCCATGACATTTATTGGACGATACTCACTGGATGGCGTGTCAACTGCGGCGGAGATAATTTTCGCAGTTCAGTATTTGCAGCGCACAAAGTCGGGGTTGTTCACATATATCTCCATGGGTTGGATTCCGAATCCTCATGCCGACTAGAGCTTACACATAAATAATCAAAGCCCAATATGCGCCCAGTAAGCGGCACGGGAGCTTATATCGACAGAGGCTACGGCAAAGCGTGTGCCGTAGGCGGCGCAAAAAGCCTGCATTGGCAAGGCGTAAATGTAGGATTTTCTTTGATTTGGCACACCATTTTTCATACTTCAATTAAGCTTACGAAACTGAAAAAAATTGTTTGTGCACATTTGATATCGATGACATATGGTAGAGGAGGCCACGGTTGAGCTCGCGCCCTCGATCCTGTCCAGCAGCCGCCCCGGAAGCACACCAGCGCCAACAAGTTTGTTTGCACGTGTGGAGAGGATAAATTAATGGTGTCGGCTTACGAAGTGTTTGCGACTTTTCTATCATTGCACAGTGGTAAGAGCTACTCCCTCCGTTCCGTAATGTAAGCCTTTTTAGCATTTTCTCTTTCCATCCGTATCTAGACATGTTCTTACACTAAAACATGTCTAGATACGGATGGAAAGAGAAATGCTAAAAAGGCTTACATTATGGAACGGAGGTAGTATATATCAAGAGTTTGCTGAATTTCATTTGGGTCAGTTGACCGCAGTGCTTGCATACAGAATATGGTAGAATATTCAACAGGAGAAAAAATGGGTGCCGTACACTAGCGGTTAGAGTTATGACTGTAGCTCCGTCGCTCTCTTGTTTGCTATCGGGCATACATTTCCACAGTTGGAAATTATCAACCACATTTCCACAATTGGACGAAGAAGATATTAATTACGTGTCTTGTACGGGTCATAAATAGTTGGGCCAATGTGACTGTCGGTATGTCACTCTCTTGCTGACTACTACCTCCGTTCCATAATGTAAGCCTTTTTATTATTTTTCTTTCCATCCGTATCTAGACATGTTTTAGTGTAAGGTTTAAATGAATCTTGCACTAAAACATGTCTAGATACGGATGGAAAGAGAAATGCTAAAAAGTCTTACATTATGGAACGAAGGGAGTACATATCTAGTCGACGGTTCCATTCATCTGCAAGCCATCCAATCAAATTATATTGCAAAATTCATACAATAACGTTGTCCCGCCTAACTTTGTACGTGGTCGCTTGCCAAAGCCTCCAGCTGGGCCCCGGGCCAACACACATGGGATGGTGCAGTGCCGAGGCGGGTCGCCAACTTTCCCAGCCAGTTTATATACCGGAGAGACACACACTGACCTATGGGCCGGCCCGGGCGTAACATCACAATTATTAGAATTGAAATATTTTCATATCATTCTTGCGCATTTCATCATTTAAGCTTGACATTTTAATTTGCACTGCAATTAAAACCAAATTCAATACGCCAAACAAATCAAATAATATAGGGCCGATATAGGCACAAATAATATTTTGAGTACTTTCCATATGATGAAAAATTAGGCTCATGGGGTTAAGAAACATATTATTATTTTTAGGAATGTCTCCAAAATTATTAGGGTCTATTTGGTTTCAAACTCTGGTTTAAATGTTTGGGAATGGAAAAAGAAACAGACTAAACAAGCCCAGCTAATCCATGGCACTCGCGCGCTTATCAGCAGACTTAATGAATGACAAAGGGAAACGGAAAGGAAACCGATTTATGCTTCTAGAACCACTACTGGAATCGACGGCTTTGCCGGGTTGTCTCGGCTTCGCCGAGCGTGAAATCTCGGGGCCACCCGGCAAATAGGACCTACGCCGAGACTAATCGGAACACACTTGGCAAAACACGGATGACTCGGCAAACAACATCTTTGCCAAGAGGGCACCCATAAAGCTCTTGGCGAAGGATATTCTGTCGGCAAAGACAACAAAAAGCACTCGGCATTCCTAGTCGGCTAAGAAAAACTTATTTCTCAATCAAAACTAGAATTTGTCTTACAAATATAAATAAGTATTCATTGTTTTTCTAGAGTACGCCAAAGACCTACCATATTTTTATAGAAGGGAGAATTTAATTACAAGAAACATAATTTAATTACCACACTCCCACACTATGCTGATTACTCACGGAGGGTGGTATCTCCCTCCTGCAGCCACCTGCTTCGTCCTATTCGCAAAGACCCATGCATTCCTATGCTTCCATAAGTTCCTGCAGACGAGAATGAACCTCAGATGAGAATGTCGTCCATTGCTTCCCAATAAGGCTGAAGCTATAAGTATAAGTATTCATTGTTTCTTTTTGAGGTAAATGCCTCAAAGAGGGGCAGGGAGTGCCTGCAATTTATTTAAGAAGAGAGAATTTGCCCCGTTTATAAGGAAAACTTTGCCAAAGAACCGCACAATGCATGATTATTAGGGGAAAACCGTGAAAACCCTGACAACGAAGGAAGATCACCTAGCTAAACTAGGCCTAAGCTCCTCCGAAGCCGCAACGATGACGTACACCACCAAACACCACCACCAAACCTTGCACACCAAGCCCTCCCTGCCGAGCACCCAGCCAAGAGGCGAGGGCGCAAAGCACCGAGCTTTGATGGCAGCGTCACTGGTGAAGAGGAACCCAAGACACACCACTGACACATGACCGCTCTAACAAGGCTGCACCGTATACACCTAGGAGAGAAGGCAGGCCAAGAGAGGCCTAGCCCAGACAATTGGGGGACACCGAACCGGAACTGAGCGAAGGTTGCCTCAGCGAAACCACGATGCAAGTCCATTGCGCCACGAAGATCCACGCCCAGGACGGAGATCGGCATGTACCCATCGCCGCATGGAACCGGGGATACTGTGTGCCAAACAACACCTTCAAGAAGGAATGCAACGCCTCGCGCCGCTGCTGTCTGGACCGACTAATCGGTCCTAGGGTTTCCCCCGGCACATAGTTGGGATTGGAGCATGGAAAGATCTCCGACACCCTCCAGGTAGGAATGGTGACTCCCACAGGCGCCACCGCATCGGTGCTGGACTTAACGGATGGGTTTTCTCCTGGAACCCACCTCCGCACCACAAAAAACTCGGAGCCAGCAGATGGGACGGAATACCAGTTGCCGGGAGCAGTCTCCGTTGAGGAAGGAATGCGCAGGAGGCCGACGATTATGCAGGAGGGGCATGGAAACGGGCACCTTGCACCATCGTGCTCGACAGCAGCGGTCCGCCGGAGCCCTGAACGGACACAGATCGAGCCCGCCCGGGCCCAGATCTGGCGCACGCGGGCGCCGCCGCCCCCACCTCGCTGATGCATCAAAACCCCTGTCCCGCCGTCACGCCATGGCCCTGTTGACCACCGTCACCACCAGAGCCAGCCTGCAACACTCGCCGGTGCCGCACGAAGACGCGCCGCCGTGTCGCGCAACCCCTGTGCCCGATGGCGCTCGCATCCACCGCAGGTCTCCCGCGCCCCTTTTAGAGGTTGGTGCCGCCGCCACCGCGGAGAGGCCGGCGGCAGCCACGGCGGGTAGGGAGGCCGGAGAGGAGGTGCTAGGGCGGCGGGGTAGGGTTCCCTCGAGTCGCCCGCAGGGGGGCGACGCGAGGGACGGGGTTTGGGATTTCTAAGTATTCATTGTAACGTAACTAATTTTCATGTAATGCAAAAGGACGTAGTACATCTATTAAAGTTCATAATGTTGCACCAATTCTCAACGTTGAGTCGTTGATTCACGCTGTCGGTTGAGATAGTTTTGCAATAGACTATTTCAATATGCTGGACCCATTCAATCTTGTAATTCCCATTTCTACAGATTTTGTTTCCCTATACGGCTCCTTCTAGGCTGCTTAGCCATCCACATATAGTTAACCTGTTTCTATATTCTTATTAGAGGGTCGTCAGAAATACTTCTATGGTATTTTCTTAGTTTCTTCACTTAATTTTGAATCCTTCTATCGTTGTGTCATATACTGAGCTCGCGATCATACATCTTAAATTTCTCCAGCTCATTATAGGATAAGCTGGAGACGTGGACAGAGGATTTAGGGGCCTGAGCTCCGTCACTTTCTCCCGCCTGAATTGTTTGAGAAAAAAATGTTTACGCACGTGTGGAGAGGTTGCCAAACGAGACCGAACACGGAAAAAATGGGTGCTGTGTCTTGTAGAGGGCTATCGGCTACCACAACTCTGGATGGGCCACACACTAGCGGTTAGATTTGTGACTGTAGCTCCGTCGCTCTCTTGGTTACCGCCGGGAACATATTTCCATAGTTGGAAATTATCAACCACATTTCCACAATTGGGCGGTGAAGATATCAATTCCACGTCTTGTATGGGTCACAAATTGTTTGGCCAATGTTACTGTCGCATGTCACTCTTTTGTTGACTGGGATTATATGGTGCCATAGTTGGAATTATCGACGAGATACAGTTTCATTCATGTGTAGACAACCGATCAAATTATATTGCAAGAATTCAGGCAATAACTTTGTCCCGCCTAATTTTCTACGTGCCTAACTTTGTCGAGTGCCCTGATCATGCCTCTCTTGCCAAAGCCTCGAGCTGGGCTGCGGGCCAACTCACTTGGGATGGTGCAAAGGCGAGGCGGGTTGGGAGTTTAGTCCCACCTCGCCAACTTAGATCGTTCACAAGCGATTTACATACCGGAGCAATACATAATAATATTCTATTACACTGACCTATGGGCCCTGGTGTAACATCACAATTCTTAGAACTAGAATGTTTTCATATCATTCATGAGCGTTGCATCATTTAAGCATGACATTTTAATTTCATTGCAATTAAAATCAAATATGAAACCCCAAATAAATTGATACGGCGTTTCGGCTCACGGGTGCACATGCACCCGTTGTGTAAAAAAAATTAAACACTTTTTAAAATTCCAAAAATATCCAAAAATAAATTTGGATGTACTTTAGGACATTTTGTGTTACCACAAAAAGTTTCGTAGTAAAAATTTATTTGTTGTGACATGAGGAAAAAAGACAAAGGAATATTTCGTACAAAGTAATTTCGGAGCGCCTGGATTTGTCTTTTTTGCACAGGTCATAAAAGATATTTTTTTTTCAAATTGCTTTTGTGCTAACATAAAATATCTTGAAGTATATCTAAAAAATTATTTTGAATTTTTTGACATTTTGTAAATTGTTTTTTGAGCAGTGGGTGCATCTGCACCCATGATCCGATATGGATTTCCGCGAATAAATGAAATATTATAGGGGCAATATAGTCAGAATATAAATATATTAAAATAAAGAAGTTGTGAGAAAATAAAAAATTGAAGCACCACAAACATGAATTTCCATCCATATAAATTTAAATTACGAAGCAGGGGACAGGGAAATATATGCATATTTAGAAGTCAGCATCTGTGTATGTCCTCATTGGAAATCTGCGTCCATAGTCACATATGGACATTTTAACTCAAAAGAAAGTCACAAAAAAATCATACACAACAGCAGGACATCCTACAACTATTAGACTTGCAAAAATGGTGTAGCTATTAATTGTATTTAAGAGGAAAAATAATACCAACACAACCGTGCATATACCTTTTCTTCGACTACGTAGCATTTACTGAATGCATTAATACTCTTTTTGATGCCTTGTTACATGCATGGAAGATATGAATGCATTGATTATTTTATCATGTATGATAGAAATTCAATCTACACATCATTGTATCTTGCGTATTCGTCAACCATGTACGTGACATGTCTCAAGGGGGTAGAAAGCGATATCTTGCTCCATATATACCAGCGATAAGTGGAGCACAACAGCGTAAGTTTGTCGTGCCAAAGGGTCAGGTTACTAGACAATGCAAAAAATGAGAGGTTAGGGTGTCGATGGAGGGAGAGAACTGCATGTTCCACATCCTAAATGTGTACGGTTTAATTTTGACTCATAATATTTAAAATAATGTACACCTCAATAATAGATCATTAGCTTTTTTATGATTTCCCTATGTGTCTTCTAATCCCCTTCTTTAGTCTATCTTTCTTATCCTCTTTCGGCCGTGTTCATCTTAGATATGCAGAGGCTGGGTGTGGACTCTACTGGCTGTATCTTCTTGATGTAAACTGGTTGAAGTCTAATAAAAGCGCTCTTTATCGAAAAAATAAATTGTTCATGAAGAACATTTTTTATTTACTTCTACTCCTCAAATTTTGGAGTAAAGTTGACTCGAAATAGATAAATGGAGAAAGGCAAATCATCCTGGAAATCCTATTTGTGACTCTCTCTCTCTCTCTCTCTCTCTCTCTCTCTCTCTCTCTCTCTCTCTCTCTCTCTCCTCTCTCTCTCTCTCTCTCTCTCTCTCTATCTCTATCTCTCTCTCTCTATCTCTCTCTCCCCCTCTCTCAATTTTATGCATTCTTTTTATATTTAGTAATTATAACATATACACATACACGCACACATCACTATTTGTCACAAAAGATCTTACCATAAAAAAATGGCTGTCCTATTTTTTAATCCATATGTGAAGGCAATTATAATAATCGGCTAAAAAAGTAGAATGCATATAGTTAAATTTGTGTTATAATATCATTTCGTAAAACTAATAATCTCAAACAATATATAATAAGTTTTTTTAATATAAGTTTTTGCATTTGAAACAGAATGCAAAAAAAGCATGTGTATTATAAATAAAATTATGTATGTTCTATTAAGTTACAATATAAATTTTAAAAGATCACCAGTTTCATTCTCAAAGTTACAAGATAGAAGTTTGTATGGCTACACATGAAATACCATCGGCTAAAAATTGAAAGCTGATTTGGAATCCCACAAAAGAATGCGATAATAAGATACTAAAACACATGAATGATTGATCTTCGTAATTGTAAGTCATTTGTGCATAATTTTAAATTGAACAAAATAAATGGATTGCAAAAAACTTGCATAAACATTAGTTCGGCATTGCTATGGGTTGCCCTATAAATTATTTGCATCACACGGTCTATACTTCCCTAAATATACAGCTAATTTGATCATACGTAGCATGTAGACTACCAACAATCCTAATGTCACATAAGAATGATCTATTATTACGGTGTTTACGATTCTAGTATAATAAGTATGCTCGATGAAGTAAAGAGTTATGTCATATAATTTGTATTTTATTTAACGCAATATTTGTATTGTCCATAGAACTTTATTTCCAATCTCATTAGTTGGAGTATCTATAAAATTGTGATAATTATTTCTCAGGTATTTTTTGAGACACTGAAGATGGTGCCCTCGATCCTGTAGCACACCATGAAGCACACCAGCGCCAACAAGTTTGTTTGCACCCGTGTGGAGAGGGAAACATTAATTGGGTCAGCCTACCAAATTTCTGCCACTTTCCTAGCAGTCTACAGTGGTAAAAACTATACCAACGAAGAGTCAGCTGACAGCAATGCTCGCACGTGCAGAATGGTAGAGGGTGTCCTGTTCAACGGTTGCAATTTATCAAAAACATTTCCACAGTTAGAGCCGATGACTCTCTGTCAGTGACTCTCTTGTTGATAGTTGGAAGAAAAGTTCACACCTATTCAACATGATAAATGGCTCACAGCTGGTTGCTATTTTAAGACCTACAGACCCCACCACCTTCTCCGAGAGTGATTTACAAAATGCAGATTTCACCATAATTTTTGTTTTGTATTGTGGCACGCTAAAACATTTTTCCCTCCAAACAACGACACATGAGAAATATATACTTCCTACTAGTTCTCGGCGCATTAGAAATATACTTCGTACTAATTATTCATTTCCTCCCTACGCATGATAAGCATAGTTCCTACAAAAACATAGTCAGCAGAATTCTACCGGGTGATGAACTGCCAAAGGAGAAATATGTGTGTCTTGACATGTAACGGGGATATCAGCTACCACAAGTTTGGATGGGTCACAGGCTGTTGGGCCAATTGTATGCTTGGTATGTCACTCTCTTGTTAACCGGCGCCACAGTTGGAATTATTGACAAGATACGGTTCGATTCATGTAGCCAACCAATCAAATTACATGGCAAACATTCATGCAATAACTATTGTCCCGCTTATATTGTTCAAATTAATTCCGTGTCTTGTAGAGGGCTACCAGCTACCACAACTCTGGCTGGGCCACACACTAGCGGATAGAGTTTTGACTGTAGCTCCGTCGCTCTTTTGGTTACCGCCGGGAACAGATTGCCGTAGTTGAAAAGTATCAACCATGTTTCCTCAATTGGAAGGAGGAGATATCAATTCCACATCGTCTATGGCAAGTCCCATGCTTATAACTCCATAGAACAAGGCGGCCACTGATGGAGCCACGATGCCTACGTGATGTACTACCAACTACAACTGGCTGGGATAAAGATATCAGAATTATGAAACAATTCCAATAGTCTGAAACCAATAAAGCAATTATGGAAACATAATAAGTTCCCAGCTCAGAAGGCCAAAGAGGAAGGTAGCGGGATGTGGATGAAATTTGCATCTCGCCATGCGAATTCATTGTGTTGGCAAAGACCGAGGCATGCCCATTGGCAGGGTACTGCAGACCTATACTAGAATGGATCCGACCAGGTATAGCCCGGATGTGTGTCCGGCGGACAAGCGACAGTGAAGGCTTAAGCCCGGCTGGCAGGACCGTCTCCAGAAATTGGAGGCCCCGGAACGAAATGTAAAATAGTCCCAATTTTTTTTGAAAAGTTCATATGACCATCATACTCTGACTTCATGATTTAAGTTTAAAATGTGTTGTTTGTATAATATCTAAAAATATTTCAAATAATAATACTTAAAGGGTAAAGGTAACGCTTGAGCTTTCCACCAAAAAAATCATTCATGTGTTATTTACTAAAAAAACTTAGCAGGTTCTTGCAAAACACTTAAATACAATAGTTTCTAAAATTTGCTCATCCGGTCTTTCCAAGTAAAGAAATAGCTGATCGCCAATCAGCCATATCATTTTTTTCAGTGATGAATAACACAGGTCTATGCACTATTTTTCTTATTTAATTTTTTACGGGGATTTTTTCTTATTTATTTGATAGCTGAAACAGTAGTAACTTTTTATCAAACTAGTAAGTCATGATGATTTTCAGCTACACTACGTGTGGCTAATTCAAACTGCCACACTGACCGGACGCGTGACAGCTAGAGAACTAGACTAGAAGAGAGAGCTAGCTACAAGCGGGGCATTCAGGAGTGCAGGACGAACGGATTGGCCCGTAGGCTGCATCAAGCTGGCTTTTTTTCTTTACGGTTAATATCACTTAACGCTGGATTAGTGTGATTTTTGGAGGCCCCACTTTTTTGGAGGCCCGGAACAGTCGTGCACCTCGCGCGCCCTCATAGACGGCCCTGCCGGCTGGCCTTGGGTGCAGAAGGGCTTTATGCCATAATGGATGAATTGGAAACGGTTCGATTCATGTAGCCAACCAATTAAATTATGTTGCAAACAGTCATGCAATAACTTTGTCCCATTTAAATTATTCAAATTAATTTCAGCCGTTTTGGGTCAAGACGCAGCCACGGACTGTGCCGTTGTTGCCGTGTCTTGTAGAGGGCTATCAGCTACCACAACTCTGGATGGGCCACACAATAGAGGATATTGTTTTGACTGTAGCTCCGTCGCTCTCTTGGTTGTTGCCGGGAACACATTTCCACAGTTGAAAAGTATCAACCACGTTTCCATAATTGGAAGGAGAAGATATCAATTCCACGTCTTGTGTGGCAAGTCCCATGTTTACAATCCCATAGAACAAGGCGGCCAATGATGGAGCCACGATGCCCACGTGATGTACTACCAACTACAACTGGCTGGGATGAAGATATCACAATTAAGACATAAGTCCAAAAGTCCGAAACCTATAAAACAATTATGTAAATAGAATAAGACCCCAACTCAGAAGGCCAAAGAGGAAGGTAGCTGGACGTATGGATGATATTTGCATATCGCCATGTGAATTCATTGTGTTAGCAAAGCCGGCATATGGCTAACGGTGTTCATCGTGGTGCATCTCATATTCGTTAGGGCCGATGCACAGTTGTTGCCAATACCTACAAGGCATGCTTAATTATTTAGTCGGTCACGAATCAAGGGCTTGTGTAGAAATATATGCTGACTCTTATTGTCGGGTATTCGCAGTATCCAAAGGAAGTCATCCAGATGAGAAAAGCTCCGAATAGAGAGAAGTCAGTTTATGTGTTCACTCATATGTCATATCCTATAATTAAATATGGTACCGGCTTCACTCGGGGGGCAAGGCATCCTCGGTCTTGCGAGCCGTCCCACTTTGTGGGCCTACCCGGCCGGAAGGTGTTGCCCCAATAGTATAGCAGGTAGGGATAATGTAGTAATTTAGAATCCAATCATAGTAATACAGTTATATAAGGCAGTTGAACAGTGGCCAATGTATTTCCACAAACTGCACACGGGCTCTTAGTCTTCACATGTGATAATAGACTATGGGAAGCATTTCAAAAGGAAGCGGTTCAAAAGAAGGCACCGAAGGCATGTAAATTATGGGCATTTTTGGAGCTTGTGTTAGGTGGTTCCTAGCCTAGCAAAGACTTTTCATTTGGAACTAACAAAATATCCAACCTTTTGGTAAAGGACAAGCTGACTTGTCGTACCTACTTACTAACGTACATAGCAAGTATGTACAGTATGTGATTAACACCTATAGTAAGTTTAATCCTTGAGTACTTTTCCGCATATATGCATGAGAATAATAGTAATAAATATATGGTCTTCAATTTAAAATTAAATTGTACACACACACACATGTGATAGCTGGAGCCACGTGCGTGGGGGAGGGAAGCTGCCTATAAATGAGAATCGCTTCTCAACCCAGTTCTCACTCATCCTTAAGCACAACAAGCAAACGAAATGGCCATGGCAAGCGCTGAGCTTCTGCAAGCGGAGGCAGATCTCATGCGCCACTCCCTAGCCTACCTCAAGTCCATGGCATTGCATAGCGCGGTGAAGCTTGGAATCGCTGACGCCCTCCACCGTTGCGGTGGCAGCGCCTCCTTACCTGACCTGCTGGCCACCCTCCCCCTAGTCCCTCCAAGCAAACAGCCCTACTTGTCGCGCCTCATGAAGTTGCTGGCCACTGAAGGGATCTTTGTGGCCACCGGCGACGGCGGAGCGACATGCGTCTACCACCTAAACGCGGTGTCTCGCCTCCTCGTCAGCGACACCGGCGGCGGCGGCAGCGCGTGGCATCTGTCGTCTTGCATTCTCGTGGCAGGCATGCCGGAGATGGTCGGATCCGCTCTCCGATTGGGGCAGTGGTTCCAGAGCGACGGCGAGGAGGCCACGCCTTTCATGATGGCGAACGGCCGGAGCCCCTATGCCGTTGCTGCCCACGACGGGGAGTTTAACTCCATGTTCAACGAGGCCATGGCTGCCGACAGCCGATACGTGGCAGACCTCGTGGTCCGTGAGTGCGGTGGGGTGTTCGAGGGGATAACCTCCATGGTCGACGTCGCTGGGGGGACTGGTACGATGGCGAGGGCCATTGCCAAGGCCTTCCCACACGTCAAGTGCTCAGTGCTTGACCTGCCCCACGTGATTCAAGGCATCTCGGCTGAGGACAATAGTGTCGAGTTTATTGGAGGGGACATGATGGAGTTCATTCCACCAGCGGATCGCATTTTACTTAAGGTACGTACTGGTATTTTTTTTATTCCTTTGTTTATTTACACCACTACAAGGACGTACACGATGGAGTTCATTCCAACAAAATACTCCGTAAGTACGTAATATTACGTACTGAAGCTCTTAATTAATTTGTTGTTCAATTGGTGGTAGTATGTGCTGCATAATTGGAGCGATGAGGATTGTGTGAAGATCCTCACACGATGCAGAGAGGCCATTGCCCCTGGAAACAACAAAGCTGCAGGGAAGGTCGTCATCATCGATCAAGTGGTTGGGTCTCCCTCACAAGACATACTCGAAGCTCAACTCCTGATGGATATGCAAATGATGTCATTATTCATGGCCAAAGAACGATATGAGCAAGACTGGAACAAGATATTCACGGAAGCGGGATTCATCAATTACAAAATTCGACCTATCCTAGGGGTGCGATCGGTCATTGAACTATACATATAACTTTATAACTGTTGCTCCATATACAACACCGTCTATCTTATACAAGCAAGCTATCATGTTCCCGTTTACCGTGTAATTAATAAATGCTAGTGCATACTGTTTACGAGTAAAATATACTACTTAATCCACCATGTAACTCCGCCGACCAGTTATTGGAATACCTTTTATTTGAATCATTCACAGTTTGTGATACTAGTCTCATGATCTCATATCTTGCTCACTATCGATTGAGACCCATGCTGCTTTATCGAGACACTATGACACATGCTGTCGCTTCATACCAATTATATTTTGAGCAAAAGTCTTTTTTGCCCAATTCCCTTTCACCAACGAAATCGTGCATGCAAGGGTTAAAATGGCACGTCTTATCTTGTATACCATTCACTGTGATAACAAGTCCTAAGCAAATGTCAAGTCTAACCCCAAGGAACGTCCGTTTACTCATCAATCAGCTGGGAGAGGAGAGCTGTTTGCCACCTGTAGCAGCAATTGCATGTGACCTTGGCAGTTAGGTGCTAAGTCAAATATCAAGTGCCCATCTTGGAGGTGTAGGGTGAGGGTGTGTGTGTTTATAGGGGTGAGTGTATGCATATTGCATTGTGAGCCTCTGCGTTATATACTATGTTTCACAAACAAAAGTGCTATCTATTAGACAACGTGTTTAGGGCAACAACACAACACCCGAACCGGGTGTGGCAATCTTATATATATAGGTGTACAAAAGGTGTACAAAACCTATTACAACTCATACACATGAAGCTACGTATTATACAGTCTAACACCCATCCTCAATCTTAACTGTGGCCTGAAGTACATAGCAAGTTAAGATTGCGCCTACAACCCTCGAACAGAGGCTGTGATAGCGGTTTCGTGAAGATGTCAGCAAGTTGATCTTTAGAGGAGATGAACTTGGTGAGGAGTAGCTTCTGTGCAATGCGTTCCCTCACAAAATGATAGTCAACTTCAATGTGTTTAGTTCGGGCATGAAATACTGGATTTGATGAAAGATATGTTGCGCCGATGTTGTCACACCAAAGGACCGGTGGCTGATCCTGAGAGATTCCCAACTCTCTCAGTAAAGACTGTACCCATATGAGCTCAGCTGTGGCGTTGGCAACTGCCTTTTACTCAGCTTCAGTACTACTGTGAGACATTGTAGCTTGCTTGCGAGCACTCCAGGCGATCAAGTTAGGACCAAAGAAGATCGCATAGCCAGCCCAGTCCGCATCAGAAAATGCCGAAAGTACACATGAGGGTGCAGGACGTAGGTGCAGACCATAGTAGGAAGTGAAACAGATATAGCGCAATATGCGCTTGACAGCTGACCAATGTGAAGTCCAGGGAGCATGAAGATACTGACATACACGATTAACTGCATAGGAAATATCAGGCCTGGTGATAGTCAAGTACTGTAGTCCATCAACAATACTACGGTACTCAGTGGCATCATCAGAGGATAGGGGATCTCCATCAAGAGAAGATAACCGATCCGTGGCTGACATAGGAGTAGTAGCATGTTTGCACTTCAGCATACCAGCACAGCGCAACAAGTCCATAGAATACTTGTGCTGTGAGAGAGTCAATCCAGCAGATGACTGAGAGACTTCCAAACCAAGGAAGTAATGCAGAGTACCCAAATCCTTCACAGCAAAATCACCACTCAAAGCAGACAAGAGGCGATCAGCAGCAGCAACAGAGGAGCTAATAAGGATAATGTCATCAACATATACCAGCAGATACATAGTTACCCCAGGCCGCTGATAAAGGAACAATGATGTATCAGCAGTGGATGGAAAAAACCCATGAGCCCGAAGAACTGAGCCAAGACGTGCATGCCATGCACGAGGAGCCTGCTTAAGTCCATAGAGGGCCTTAACCAGGCGACATAGGTGATGAGGACGAGCAGGATCAACAAACCCCGGAGGCCGACGCATGTATACCTCTTCTTCTAAGACTCCATGAAGAAAGGCATTCTGAACATCCAACTGGCGAAGAGACCACCCTCGTGTAACAGCCAAATATAGCAATAGGCGAATAGTAGTGGGCTTAACAACCGGACTGAAAGTATCCTCATAATCAAGACCATACCTCTGTTTGAATCCCTTGGCCACTAACCGTGCCTTGTAGCGTTCAATAGAGCCATCAGCATGTTTCTTGACTTTGAACACCCACTTGGAGTCAATAATATTAACCCCAGACACAAGAGGAACCAAATGCCAAGTATCATTTTTTAAGAGTGCCTAAAACTCCTGCTCCATTGCACTGCGCCAGTGGGGAATACCAAGAGCAGCATGAAAGTGACGAGGTTCGGCAGTGGGATCGGCCTCGGCTTGTGCTACACATGCCGCAATCCACGCAACCGTGCCATCGGTGCGTTCACGCGGGCGGAAGATGCCACTCTGGCTGCAAGTACGGGGACGCAGAGCAGCAGGTGCAACAGGTGTTGCCACAGGGAGAGGCACATTGTCAGGCTCAGGCGACGAAGAAGGCGAGGAACAGCTTGGCGAGGGTGTATCCGCGGGCGTCGAGGTGGCCCAGGTGACAGAGCCGGAGACGCGGGTGTCCCGCGTGGTGAACCAGGCGCTGGAGACGCGGGTGTCCTGCTTCCGCGCAGCGAACCAGGTACTGGGCTGGGCGAGGTCGGCCCTTCGAGGGCCGATAGAGAGGAGGCCGGCGGACCTAGGCCAGAAGATGGTCCTGGCAAGGACAGCCCAGCCGGGGAAGCCAGTGATGGGTGCAGCAGGCCGGCGCGATCGACGTCCAGGCTGCATGGCACATGCAGCCGATCATCATCCAGCGCAGGAGTCACAACGCTTGATCCTGACGAGACTGGATCGTCTAGTAGATGAAGTTGAGCACCTCTACCAGTACCTACAGCATGATTAGGTAGCAAAGCAGGAGCATACGCAACATCCACAAATTGATCAGGCGAAGGTAAAAATGAAGGCACATGTGGCGGAGGAGTGACGGGAGTAGTCGGAAGTGCGGAAAAGGGAAACACATTCTCATCAAACACGACATCGCGCGAAATATAGACACGGTTAGATGGAACATGAAGGCATTTATACCCTTTATGAAGAGAACTATAACCAAGAAAGACGCACTTCTTAGACCGAAACTCGAGCTTACGCTTATTATATGGACAGAGGTGAGGCCAACACGCACATCCAAAAACTTTGAAGAATGTATAATCTGGAGTTTCATTGAGCAAGAGTTCGAGTGGTGTTTTCATGTGAAGCAATCGTGTAGGAAGCTTATTAATGAGAAAACAGACCGTGGAAAAAGCATCACTCCAAAACCGAAAAGGAACGGAGGCATGAGCAAGTAGAGTTAGGCCAGTTTCTACAAGGTGGCGATGCTTATGTTCAGCTATGCCGTTCTGCTAATGTGTGTGAGGACAAGACACACGTGAGAGATCCCTAGCTTGTTAAAGAACGCATTGAGGTTGTGATACTCACCCCCGGCCCCAATCAGACTGAACATGAATAATTTTGTGCTTAAGGAGACGCTCAACATGCGCTTGAAATTGTAGAAAAACATCGAACACATCAGATTTGCGCTTAATAAGATAAAGCCAAGTAAATCGACTATAAGCATCAATAAAACTGACATATATAGTAATTATGGCCACTCACGGATGTTTGGGCATGACCCCATACATCAGAAAATACAAGCTCAAGTGGAGTTTTGACTACACGACTCGACTCAGAAAAAGGAAGCTGATGACTCTTGCCTTGTTGATAGGCATCACAAACTGTGGCAGCATTATTATTGGACACAACCGGAAGCTCATGGCGGTGAAGAACATGACGAACTATGGGGGTGGCGGGATGACCAAGACGTGCATGCCAATGAGAGGATGACACACGAACACCGCTGAAAGCTTGGGAGACAGGCGGCACATCAAGCGCATAAAGGCCGTGGCGCAGTCGACCTCTAAGGAGTACGTCCCTCATGTCCCGATCCTTAATGAAAAATGGAAACGGTGAAATTCAGCAAAGACATTATTGTCACGTGTAAGTTGAGGTACTGACAATAAACTACGTGCAACAGAAGGAACGCGAAGGACATTGAGAAGATGCAACTGTTGTGAACTATGAGTAAGAAGTGATGCCTGACCAATATGTGAGATGTGCATACCTGCTCCGTTGGCGGTGCGAACCTGATCATGGCCACGGTACGACTCCTGAGTAGAGAGCTTGCCCATCTCACTCGTCAGGTGATTGGTGGCTCCCGTATACATGTACCACGAAGCATCGACAGGATATGAAGGAGTGTGTCCGTGCTCGTGACTCACCAAAGCAACCTGTTTTTCATTGCCTTTTCCATTGTTGCCAATGCCCAAAAAGTCTTGCTTAAAGCGGCGATGGCAGCGAGATGCAATATGGCCATCAAGGCCACACAGCTGACAGGGGACCTGGGCGCCGCAGGATGGGCAGCAGGCGCGTGGACGCCCACCCGTGGGCGTGGGGGTGCTGGGGGGGGGGGGCGCCCGGCCGGCTATGGTGGAGGCGTTGGTTTGCCTCTTCCAGGCGGCGGCTTGAAAGGCTTGCCACCGCCACGCGAGGCAGCGTTGGCCGACGAGAAACCTGGGGTCGCACGACGAGCCTTGAGGCGTTGTTCCGTCGCAAGAAGGTGCGAGTATAGCTCACGCGGCTGAATAGGCGTCTCCCGACCATTGATGTTCTCCGCGAGGTTATCGTAGTCATCATCAAGCCCATTGAGGACGTAGGAGGTGAAGTCCTCGGGGCGAAGTGGCTGTCCAATGGAGGCAAGAGTATCCGCCATGTCCGTGACCATGTTGAAGTAGTCGGTGATGGTACGGTCAAGGAGCTTAACCTCTCCAAGCTGGATGCGGATGGCATGGGCTCTCGCCTGCGACTGAGACGCAAAGCTGGTGTGGAGAGCAGCCCACGCATCCCGAGACGTAGCGGCGAAGATGACCAGCGACGCCACACCCTCCGTGAGAGAGGACTGGATGGCGGAGAGGATGGCCTGATCCTGAGCAACCCATGCATGATACGCCGGATGATACGGCGAGGGGCACGGCAATGTACCATCGACGTAGCCCTCCAAGTAGCGGCTGCGAAGAAGGGGCAGCACCTGGGCGTGCAACGACAAGTAGTTGTCCGGCTTCAGTTTCACTGGGATGAGGTGCGCGAAGTAGAAGGGCGGAGGCGGCATGGCGTGCTCCACGAGCGCTGCTGTGGGCGACGCGGGCTGGGCATACAACGGCGCATAGAGGCCCAACTCCGTTGACGAGGTATTGTCAGGAGCCTCGGGCTGGAACGGGTAAGACGCCGAGGACCCCCCCCCCCCCCCCCCCCCCCCCCGGCTATACTGCAGCGCGGACGCTCCATAGGGCTGGGCAGGGTAGGCGCCATACGCCGGCGGTGTAGGGACGGCATGGGGCGGTGGAGGAGCGCCGTAGGACGGCGTCGGACAGGCGCCAAATGCCGACTGCGAAGGAGCGCCGTAGGACAGCGTTGAATAGCCGCCTAACGCCGGCTGTGAGGGAGTGCCATAGGACGGCGTCGGATAGGTGCCGAACGCCGGCTGCGAGGGAGCACCGTAGGTCGGCGGCGCTGGGGCGCCGTAGAACGGCGGAGCAGAGGCGCCGTATTGCAGGCCGGCAGGACCGCCGTACGGCGGCAGCGCGGGCACGCCGTGCAGGGCAGCGGGCGGCCCGTAGGGCGTCAGAGCACCAGGCAGAGCAGGGAACGTAGACGCGCTCGGCGCGGATGGCGCAGGCGCACTTGGCGCGGGCGGCGCGGACGCGACCTGCGCAAGCGGTGACGAAGGCGCCGGAGTGGCCATGGAAGGCGGCCGAGAGTGCGCCCAAGCAACCGGTTGAGATGCAAGGAACGGAGAGACCGCAGCAGTCGACGGCGCGACAGCGACGGACGACGACACGGCGGTGACAGAGATCGAACCAGAGGCGGCGGCGGAAGACATCAGATCGATCTAATCTGATATCATATTAGACAACGTGTTTAGGGCAACAGCACAATACCCGAACTGGGTGTGGCAATCTTATATATATCGGTGTACAAAAGGCGTAGAAAAATTGTTATTTTCTGTCGAAATTTTTCACGAGTGTTCGTTACTTGCGTATGTTTGTGTCCAATTTTTTTCAGATTTTTTCAAAGCATTTTTCATATTTTTTAAATTTCAAAAGTCATACCGGGTGCAGGTGCACCCGGGAGTCAAAACGCCCTCCTCTGTACAAAAGGTGTACAAAACCTATTACAACTCATACACATGAAGCTACGTATTATACAGTCTAACACTATCAACATTATCTTTACATATACTCGAAGGTCCATTGAAGATTCAGTAATATCGCACATAATCAAAAATTAACTGACCATATGATATTAAATTAAAGGTAAAACTAATCATAGGGCGTCCTATGATTGGAAAATCTCCAGACGCAACACTGGCCGTACATGAGCAAATCTACTACCGAGATTTATGCAAACCAATTCAATGTAGGTTGCTCATGTGTTTGAGTGTTTGAAAAAAAAAAAAATTGATGATGTCATCCTGTACTAATTTCTAAATTGAAAAATTCAATAAGATTTCTATCTCAAATCGTTTAATCGATTTATGATTCGTTTTTATAATTGTACTCTTCGCGTCGAGATTTTCGAAACTAGTTCTCATTTTGATATGTTCCGATAAAAATATTGGACCCAAAAGATACCCAACTCATAACAAGTAAATTACCATGCTTTAATGCGTATATAAAAGACCCTAAAAATAGCCTGTGTGGAGGCTTTTTAGCATGCATGCAAGAAAGGCTAAATTGCTGACGCCATCCGCATTAAATGTGAAATTCGAAAATTTAAAACTTTCGTAACTCAAACCGTTTATCCGATTTATAATCCATTTCCACCATTGTACTCGTGCCGTCGAGATCTTCGAAACTAGGTTCCGTGTTGATATGTTGCAACGGATGTTGGTGCACCTTTGGTGCGTTTGGACTGACGCCTACCAGGCACAAACACTTGTTTCTTGCGCTTTCTCTTATTGGAAGGGAGAGATACGTCTTTTTCTTCATCGTCTGTCGACTCGTATAACTTGGAAAATTAAGTCTCCTGCTCCTCGTCATCCGAGTCGAGGATGACACACCGACTGGAGGAGGTGGCAATACGGCTTTGGATTAAGGATGGCAATTTTACCCATGGGTACGGGTACCCGTGGGTACCGTACCCATATGGGTAGGGTATGGGCACCTTTTTATACCCATGGGCAGTACCCATACCGTACCCATCAAGTCGTGGGTAGGGTATGGGTATAGTCATAGACCCATGGGTATACCCAAACACTACCCATTAAGCAAATATGTCACTGACCTCCATCATATCTTCCACTTCTAGATCCACTCAATTCTCTATTTCTTCAACAACGGGGGGTTGGTAGCAAGTAGGAGCAGAACAGGCAAACGATGGATCAGTAGAGCGAAAGAAAACACGATTGTGATGTTGCGACGCACGATACACTATGAAATATTGTGTTCTGTTGATGTACCCAATGGGTACCCAACGGGTAAAGACACCCACCGGGTATGGGGACGGGTAGATCTTTATACCCATAATTACGGGTATGGGTAGCGTTTTGTACCCACGACCTATATAGGTATGGGTATGTTATTGTTCTACCCTGTCCATACCCTATCCATTGCCATCCTTAGTTCGGATGGCTGGCGGTGGCGTCTCTCTTACTCCGACCCGGATTACCGGTCGTCAGCGTTGCCCAAGCCAGCGGGAACCTGAGGTGCCTCCGGTTGTCAAATGAGGCCCATTTTACAAGAAAAAAAACCATATACAAATCCAAAGAAAATCATTGCGTTGACCGGCCTAGTGAAGAATCTTAGTGTGTTCTCTGAAGTCTGAACTTACATGAATCTTAGTGTGTTCTCTGAAGTCTGAACTTCTTATCCCATTATTTATTTTCTATTCTATTTCGCCCAATTATAATTTTTTTCTTGGGCATGTATCACGGGAGACCCCTGGAATAAATTCTTTGAGTGCGTGGCTAATCGATGGTCGTTCTAAAAAATCTACTCTCAACCTCCACGTGGGCATGATCAGCAATGGGTGCAAACATGCATGGATGGTTCTATAAATATGTAGATCGATGAGAGAGCCAATTGGGAATGAATGCAGCAGGCCGCCAGATGCTGAAGCCGTTGTACACCACGGCGCGCCCTCTGGATGGCGCCATGGTCCCGCTGACACTCTTCGACCTCGCCGCCTTCGACGTCTTCATTCCCATCGTGCTCGTATACCCCGCGCCCACCCCGTCCAACGAGGCGCTCAAGGACGGCCTGCGCCGGGCCATGGCGCTGTACCCTCACCTGGCAGGACGCCTGAGTGCCGACCACCGGGGCAGGCGTTGCATCCACCTCAACAACGAGGGGGTGCTTGTCGTGGAGGCTGCCGTCCACGGCGATCTGTCCACGCACGCCGACGAGGGTGGTCTGTACCCTGAGCGCCCGCTACCGGAGGCGGAGCACACCGGTGTGGCCCTGCTGCAGATCAAGCTAAACCGGTTCGACTGCGGCGGCCTGGCGATCGGCCTCGCCAGCCACCACTACGCCGCCGACGGCCACTCCATGAGCTCCTTCCTCACCACCTGGGCGAGCGCGGTTCGACAGGGCAGCGAATTCATCGCCCCGTCCCCTTTCGTCGACCGCGCCATCACCGCCGTGCCAGCTGGGACGAGGCCGGCGCCCGCCGCCCCCCAGGCGCAGCTGCCCCTGTGCAAGATCGAAAACATCACGGTACGCTTCACGCCCGAGTTCGTGGCCGAGCTCAAGGCCCGCGTAGGCGTCCGCTGCAGCACCTTCCAGTGCCTGCTAGCTCACCTGTGGAAGAGGACCACGGAGGCGCGCCGCCTCGAGCAAGAGGAGTTCACGCAGGTGAGGGTGGCCGTGAACTGCCGTGGCAGGGCCGACCCTCCCGTGCCCTCGGCCTTCTTCGGCAACATGGTGCTCGGGGCCTTCCCGAGGCTCCAGGTCCGGGACCTCCTGAGCTGGAGCTACGGCCGCGTGGTCGGCGCCATTCGCGACGCCGTGGCACGCGTCGACGGCGACTACATCCGGTCGTTCCTCGAGTTGGGGGCCGCGCACGGGGAGGAGCTCGCGGCCAAAGGCGGCACCATGTGCTGCCCAAACCTAGAGGCCGACAGCTGGCTGGGGTTCAGGTTCCACGACGTCGACTTCGGCGGCGGGCCACCCACCGCGTTCCGGCCGCCGGACTTGCCGGTCGAGGGGATGATGGTATTCGTGCCCTCCTGCGTGCCCGGGGCCGGCATCGACGTCTACATGGCCGTCGCGGAGGACCACGTCACGGCTTTCCAGCACATCTGCTATTCCCTGGATTGATTAATTAATTAATTATTAAGCTACTTTATACCTCGTAGTACTCCGTAGGGAGTATTTCTACATTATTTTGTCGTAGTACGTCTGTTCACGTATAAACTACTAGTACTAGTACTAGTATCTTGTTACTACTACTGGATACTTCGCCAATTATAAGAAATAAAAGATTCAGTCCAACTCCAACAGATCATTGACTCAAATGTAATGCGAATACTACATAACATCCTTTCTTTACAGTATTTTTTTTAAGAGAAGGAGGCCTAGCCCCAGTTCCATTCACAGAACCAAACTTCAGGTCTTACAGCAGTTTTTCTAGACTTTTACAGCGCAGCACTCGAGATATGGCAATGTACCATACCCAGAACTACTACATGAGCATAACGCAAAAGCAGCAGATAAGACAAGTTTTCAGGGGCACAGGGCCAAAACTAACAAAATAACGACAGCGAGAAAATCTTCAACTGATCATTTTGGAATTATCTTCCAATTGGCTCCGTTCTCGATCATCATCAGCGATGCTGCATCCAAGGTTGCTGCCAGTGCCTGAGTTGTTGCTTCCGAGTCGTCATCTTGCCGGTTGCAGTAGGGTCCAAGCCTAGCCCATTTCAATGATCCAGAAATCTGCAACGGGTTCCTTAGCCTGCATCTCGCCAGGTCAACGGAGGTGGGCTTCTCACTAAGTATTCCATCTTCTCCACCATCACCACCAGCTGCAGCTTGGCATTCTCGGAGAGCAAGATCATCCACTGTGAAAGAGTAGACGCCAATCTCCTCCAAAGTACCTGCATGCCAGTCCATGGTTCTTTGTTAAAGCATAAGTCATTTCTAGTCTTCCACAACATCCACATAACGGATGCATGAATCACATTGTTAACCTCATGCTTTAATTCACTAAGCCATAGACTAGTAGTTTTCTCATAAGAGGCAGGTAAAATATCGCAGCCTGTCACTCTAATGATCTCTGACCAAAGAACTTTTGCAACCACATAATCAAATAAAACATGACTGCAAGTTTCAGGGTCATAGCAGAAGAGGCATGATAAGCCATCTAAATGTTGTCTCTTCATCAGATTGTCTCTAATGAGAATTTTGTTATGAGAGACCAGCCACAAGAAAAAAAATGGATTCTAGGGGGAATTTTGATCTTCCATAGAGCATGTACATAGGTAGGCAGTACACCTCTAAAGTTGACTATAGCATACAAAGAGCTGATACGTCCAATTTGCACCAGTATTTTATATCATAATTTATTATTATTCATGGATATATTTCATATTATAATGCTATACTTATGTTATTTCATCTTATTTTGCATGTTTGATGATTGTTGATGATTTAACTGCCGGAGCCCGGAATCAGCTGGAAAAAGCACCGTGAAGATACTATACTTCTGCATCGCCAAAAATTCCGTGAAAATTCAGGGATCAATATTTCGCCAGATGACGGGAGAAGCCAGAAGAGGGACCAGAGGGGGGACACCAGGGCGCCAGACGCCACCTGGCTGTGGCCTGCCCCGAGGCCGCACCTGGGGCCCACCTGGTGGCCCTGGGTCGCCTTTGGTTCCCCCCTTTCACGTATATCTTCTCCTTGACCTAAAAATCGAGGGGGACGCTTCGCAGAAATATTCCACCGCCGCCTCGGGGGCGGAAACCACACAGAGAGAAAAAGCTCTACGACAGGGAGAAAACTACCGGGGAAATTCCTTCCCGGAGAGGGGAGATCATCGCCATCGTCATCATCACGGGTTTCATCGGGATCATCATCAACATCATCCTCACCGACAGCACCGTCATCCCCACGGCTCCACTCCGTTCCGCCGCTTCATCTAGGGTTATACTTGTTGTAGTTCATTGGGAGTACTTTTCCGGTGTTGATTGCCTTGTGTAGTTGATGCTATTGAGTTTTATCGGTAAAATACTCTTATGACCAGATTGTTAATCATTCATTCATCACCTCTGATTATGATCCATATGATGTCTTGTGAGTAGTTCGTTTAGTTCTTGAGGACATGGGGAGTCTCGTTGCAAGTAGTGAATTATGCTGAGTAATATTTAATGGTTTGATATTTAAGTTGTGGTGCTATTCTTCTAGTGGTGTTGTGTGAACGTCGACTACATGACACTTCACCTTTATGGGCCTAGGAGAATGCATTGTGTATCTAGTTTGCTTGTGAGGAGGTTGTAGGAATGACAGAAACCCGAACCCCCATCGGTAAACTAGTGCATGAGGGAGTGTAGGATCTTAGAGTTTAAGGCTGTGGTTAGTTAATTCTTAAATACTTTCTTGCAATCGCGGATGCTTGTAGGGAAGTGTAATCACAAGTGTGTTCTAGTCCAAGTAAGGGCGGTTCATTAGCATGGTTTCACCCACACAACACTTAGCAAAACATTAAACATTAAACTGCAGTATGAAGCGAAAGTGACTTGACATAACTCCCATGTGTCCTCAGGAGCGTTTAGCCATTATAAGTAAAATCACCGGCTTGTTCTTTGTGCTAAAAATGATTGGGCCACTTGCTGCAATAATTATTGCTCTCTTTTATTTCCTCGCACTTTATTTATTTGTTATTATGAAAACCCATAAAAATCCTTCTGTTAGTGTTTGCTGTGAAACCTTGCTCGAATCTACAAGCCAACACCTTCTGCTCCTCGTTGGGTTCGACAATCTTAATTATCGAAGGTACTGCGATAGATCCCCTACACTTGTGGGTGATCAAGAGCTAACTGAGTAAACCCCCTTTGATTCAAGTTACAGTATTATGATTTGTTCGATTATTAATTGGTCCCGTTAGAGTTAATCCAATCTCCAATTCTCTGACTATGGTGTTTGATGGTGATTGTAGAAGAGTTGGGTGGTGCACCAAGCGAAGGCGTGGATGTAGTAAGTAGCAGTTTTCTCTGTTTAAAGAACCAAGGTTTAATCGAACCAGTAGGACTTTGAAATCAACAACGAGGTGCCCGTCACGATCTCTAGCGCTTAACCGTGACGAACAGGGACCTGCACACACACTCAACCAATTACCTTGCCCCCAACGACAGGAAGGTTGTCAATCTTCCTGATCTGCTGAAAACAAAGCGTTTAAACGTATAGTATAGTTGAATGATTTATGGAAACAGACCAACAAATCTGTAGGATAAGGGTCAGCACTAAGGTGCGTAGACATGTGCCGACACTGGACGCACAGATGATGCCTAGATGGGAAGTTCGTGGACTGGGAATGACCGACGAGGGCTTAGGTCTTCTAAGGGGGGAAGGTTTGACATTGTGGCTAATTAGGGCTTAATATGATTGATAGGATACTCATAGCAAAAAGTTACCACATCTTTTCCGGAAGCTCATCTCGAAAGAACTCCGAGGTAAGTGTGCTTGCCCTAGAGCAATTTTTGGTATATTTGGTATCAGAGTCTAGCCTCGCGGTTACACTGGCATGTGCGAGTCAGGGACGCAGACATGTAGGACATGTGTTGGCACTGAGGTGCGTAGACATGTGTAACATGTGTCGGCATTGGAGACACAGATGATGCGAAGAGGGTACATTCCTAGACTGGGGATGACCGATGAGGGCATCTCTTCTAAGGGGAAGAATGTGACGTCTGACCTACGTCCTAATTGGATTGAACAAAAAAACATGCATTAATAATAAGATTATCCCAAATGCTATAAAGCAATCGGCTGCTCGTTTGCTCGATCAAGCGATCGCTTCGTGACCGTCCGATCCAGTGATTTGAGCGCGCGTCGCACCTTCCCGTCCCAACAGACGACATCCCCGCATCTGGGGTCCACTTTGCCCTGTCTCCGTGGTCGCCGCGCCCGCGGACCCTGCCTCCATGATCGCCGCCGTCGGGCTACCCGGATGTCGCCGCTGCCCGGCCACTAGAGCCTACGGGTCCGGTCCCCGCGCCGCCGGCCACAGGAGCTCTAGCCCCGTGCTCCGCCGTCGGCCAGTGAAGCTCCAGGCCCCCCGTCGCCCACTAGAGCTACAGCCCCGGGATCCCCGCCGCGGGCCACTAGAGCCTCCGGATCCGGTCCGGCCGCCGATCCTCTTCCCAGCGCTCAGCTAGAAGAAGTTGTGCCGCCCCTACCCCAGCGAGATGATTGCCTCCGGCCAGAGGCACGGCTCGAGCTCCCCCTATGGCCTATCTCCTATTTTTCTCTCACTCCGTACTTTTTGGTGGATGAGACAAAATGGACTGAGTAGTTTTTATTATCTCTTCCGACTATGTCACGGATGAGGTCGTCTTCAGAGTTTGAAGTAGCTTTGCTCCAAAAACTGTCCAGCAACTGAGTCTAGTTCTAGTTGCAATCTAGTATGGAATGGTTGCAATTAAAATGCTACTAACAACAACTTAATTAATAAATACAGCAACCATGTAGGCTCCAGTTACAACTCAGTGGGGGTTGTCTAGAACTAAGACACAACCACTAACAACTTATTTTCAAGAAATTCATCTTCAGTTACCACACACTACATAAGGATTGCAACTAAAATATCACCAGCATGATTTAGCCCGTGTGCACTGCCCCTCGATCGGCCGACTTCCCGGTGCGCCGGCAACCCGTGTGAAAGGATCGTATGGGCACCTAGATGGGGGGGGGGTGAATAGGTGCTACACCAATTTTTAATTCTTTTTCGATTTTAGGCTTAACACAAAAGGTAAATTCTCTAGATATGCAACTACGGTGAATTTACCTATATGAGAAGCAAACTAAAACAACTAGGCAATTAACGATACAAGTAAGACGACTAAGGGAAAGAGGTAACCGAAAGGGAAGCACGCGGAGAAAAGGATGTATTCCCGAGTCCTCTTGTTAAGTGAGTACGTCTCGTTGGAGGGGTGTGAGCTCGCCANTTCCGCCGAAAGCAGAAGCGCCAACGGAGTGAAATCCCAGCCGCTGTTCCCCGTCACCGTCGCTCCCAATCCCACGCAGGAATAAAACGCGCCGGCCGGGATGATGAAACGAATGAATGGCTCCTGGCGTCGCCGAGGCGGCGCGGCGTGCGTGCGACTCCGCGGCTCGTCCATACATACATACCGTCAACCCAGCCCCACCAGCAGATAATCGTAATCGACACGACGGCCCCACCAGCCACCCGCGACGGCGACGCGCGGGGCCGGTCGTTCCATTACCACCAGCTACCCTGGGAAGGTAGGAAATGAACCATCACTGTGACGCTTTTGGCGCTTCTGCGAGCGAGGGTGGGCATTGGGCATTGGCCTTGGACTTGCCTATGCAGGATGGAGTATATGGGCCCAATATATACAGAATGTTTCTATGCAAACTGAAGAAACCCGTAAACATACATCTTGCTTCTGCTGGATTGTACACGGAGCCCAGTAGTGGTGTACATACATGTTTGGGGATGGTGTCCCAGGGATCAAGGCTAGCCAAACACTAGTCGTCCTTTTTCTTTATTATTAAAATAGGTGTAAAAGTTTTGCTCTAATGTATTAATTAAGAGAAGAAGATAATAGCTCAGCTAATTAAGTGAAAACCGTGTGAAATCCGTTGTAACAAAACCATAGGTGGACTACTTCCAAATCATCTAACTCCTACAACCACAAACTCTCGACATAAAGTTCATCACACCCCACAGAAAACCCACTAAAAGACATCCTGAAAAGATGAGAACCATGCATCATTTACTATCACCGGAGTCCTAATATATCGCGGCTTCACGTCGGTCGACGACGGCCACGGACCCAGTAAGGCCGAAGAAGACAATCGATGCATGGGGGGTCGTCTCCTCAGGGTGGTGGAGTACGCCTTTTGGAGCCAGTGACACGAGACTCTCCTGGTAGACATGGTCCGTCCCATGGAGATGACCATGGAACGACTCCTTGTTAGCGCTCACCACCTCGCCCCTTCTAAGGTTGTACACGTCGACTCGTTTCCGTCCGATGGTTGTGAGTACGACGTCACCCTCGTCGCTCACGTGGACGAGCGAAATGGAGCAAAGCCAAGTTTTATCCAAGAAGCTCACGTCAATGTTGTACCTCAGTGCCCACGTCTCCGATCCTCCTCGTAGCACTCGAGCACCCATATCATGAGCGGCCCGTCTGAAAGGATCGTATGGGCACCTAGAGGGGGGGGGGGGGGGGGGGTGAATAGGTGCTACACCAAATTTTAACTCTTTTTCGATTTTAGGCTTAACACAAAAGGTAAATTCTCTAGATATGCAACTACGGTGAATTTACCTATATGAGAAGCAAACTAAAGCAACTAGGCAAATAACAATACAAATAAAGACGACTAAGGGAAAGAGGTAACCGAAAGGGGAAGCACGCGGAGACAAGGATGTATTCCCGAGTTCCTCCTTGTTAAGGGAGTACGTCTCGTTGGAGGGGTGTGAGCTCGCCACAAGAGGCCTACTCAAGATGCCACAAAGGCCTCACCCTATTCTCCGATGAACCGCACCCGAGGGTTTGGTTCACCTTCCACTATCGGAATCCTTCGAGGCGGAATCCGGAGCCTTTACAATGTTTTCGGGGCACACACCCACAACTTAATTGGGGGCTCCCAAATCAACACATCTGTCACAATTACAACAAGTAGTAAGTACAAGAATTCTAGGGTAACACAATGCTAACCCTAGAAACAAGAATCCTCAAGTGAATGAGGGGGAAATGAAGAACGGCTTGGTGAAGATGTAGATCCGGGTCTTCTCCTTCAATCCTCCAAAGATCAACGAGTTTGGATGGAGGAATTGGGAGATCTATCGATTTTGAGCTCTCAAATATTAGGGTTCATAAATGTTGGACGAGCTCAGTGTCGTGAGGTAGGTGGAGGGGTATTTATACCCCTCTGAAATTTCTGACCGTTGGAGGTCACTTAGACCGGAGACTCCGGTCTCCTTCCGGGGTTCCTCCGGACTGGCTTCCAGAGACGCACCACACCTTGCACGCTTGGGGAAGGGCCGGAGACTCCGGTCTGGGGGACCGGAAACTCCGGTGCTGGCGGAGACTCCGCACCCGGGCGGAAACTTGTCGATGACGTTGAACAGGCCGGAGACTCCGGTCTTCAAGGGCCGGATACTCCGGCCACCCGGAGACTCCGGGCACCCTCCGGTGATACTCCGGAGGGGTATCCAGTACCGCACCACACTCTGGCCAAAGGCAGGGAATTCCAGGGGGCCGGAGACTCCGGCCCTGACAGACCGGAGACTCCGGTCTGAGATTTATCTGCAGCAACTAAACTCTGCCAATTCTTCCCTTTTTGGTGGTAGATGCTTAGGGTAAAAATATGACAATTAACCTGCAGCACTTAGCATCATATTAGATGATCACTAGTGTTGTTAACTAACACACAAAACCAAAGGGGTTTAGGAAATGCTCTTTCAATCTCCCCCTTTTTGGTGTTAGATGACAACACTAGGATTTGCAAAACAAATAGATCATATCATGTGACAAACATCATCTCCCCCTAAATGTGTGCATATTAGACAAGTTACACATATGAGAGGAAACCCACATATAGGAGGAGGATGCCACAAATAAATAAGATATGATATATATATGACAAATTCATTTGCAAACCTAAGAGACATGATATAGAGGGGTTGATATTTGTGTTAACAATCATACCTTGTGTGTGAGGATAAAGGATGATTCCAATGCATATCTCACCTCACAAATAACTCAACCATAGATAATAACCGATACCATGTCTCCATAAGAATAAAACGACAACAAGATCCACATCTCACATAGAAGTAGCAAAGAGCAAATAGAGTTCAACACTTAACACATAAGATTCAACACACGAAATAAAAGGGACACTAGCTCTCAAGAAATGATAAAAGCAAATGCTTGTGCCCGACCCATGCAAATCCCACGAATAGCCTACTAGAACCATTTCTCCCCCTTTGGCATCGAGACACCAAAAAGGAAGAAAGGCGATGCTAACGATCCCATGAAGATCACTCGGACTCTTCCTCGGTGGCATCATCATCATCATCATCCTCATACTCCGAGCCACTAGCATCATCATCTTCTTCAATCTCCCTTTGAACCATTGGAGCCTTGCCGGTATTGACGGGATTGTGCGAGGAAGAAGGCATATTGGAGGACACCTCCGCAAAGTCAAAATCAGCCCATGGGAATTGATTTGCATGCCATGCATCATAGCTAATCGTCTTCTCACTTCCGGAGGATTTGGGGGACTCAACAGCCGTTTCTTTGCCAATTCTAGGAGGGGGAGGAGTCTTGTCCCTCTTCTTCTCCAACTCCTTGTATAACCTTCTTTGATTGGAGATGATCAACTTCCTTTCCTTGTGGGCTTGGTAATTTTCCTTGTGGAGGCACACATTCATGCGAAGCATCACCCTTTCAAACCATGAGAGCTTCTTTATCTTCTTTTCCACATCATCCTTGCCCTTGCTAATCCATGAGGGAGGGTCGGCATTCTTACTTCTCCTTCGAACGGGAGCAACATCTTCTTCCTCTTCTTCACTTGAGGCAAACGGGACACGAGAGGGAGCACTAGAAGAAGAAGGCTTGTCATGCTTGAGAACTTGAAGAGAGCCGGCCTTGTGAACGGTGAAGTGCTCATGATTGAGGTTGGGCACTTGATCAAGAATAAGCTTCATAACATAAGGTGCATATATCGGATTCTTCATCTCATGGACAGCCCAATGCAACTCACACTTGATGAAATCCATCACATCTATCTCATATCCTTGACAATTGACTCCGGCTTGAAGCACCGCATAGGAATGAATGAGGAGGTTGACAAGCCCTCCACGAATGGCATCCACATTCCCGGCTTGGGGTGCAATGTTGCATCTAAACATGCGTAGGAGGATATTGAAGGTGGGAAGGAGATCCTTGTTGGAACCAACGGCGGACTTGTTGAGGTAGAGCGGTGTCATCTTGCCCTTATCATATTGAACTCCTTCCGTATGCATGATTCTTCCTTGGGAGGCTTCACCCTTGCGGAACACATATCCAAGCAATTCTCCAAACCTAGACATGGAGGACACGCATTTGACGGGCCCTGTCATCCAAGTCAAGGAAACATCTTCATCCTGCCCAAACTGAACTGTAGCGAAGAACTGATGCACCAACTTGATATCATAGTTTTGTTGAAGGGTCATGAGGTGCTCCAACCCAAGCTTGCGAACAATCCAAACAGCCTCTTGGAAATACGGTTTGGTGCTAAGAGCGGAAAGATTGAGTACCTTTTGCACACAAACAATATTGGGACCCGAAAGCTTGGCATAGATATCATTCATCACTATCTCTTGCTCCCTTCTCCAAAAATGAGGATTGGAGGAGTTTTGCGGCATGTCAAAGAAGGGCTGCAACCTCATAGCTCGAAACTCAGATTTGCTCAACCCACTTACGGTGGACAAATTGTCAAATTTTGCCTTCTTAGCCCTCTCTTGTGCAAGGAATTCCTCTTCAGCCCTTTTCTGTGCAGCCTCTCTAGCAGCTGCTCCTCTGTCACGCTGAACCAAACGACCATCCTCGGTCGGGTCCAAATAGGCCCGAGAACCCCTCTTTTCCTTCCGAGTCACTTTATTGGGATTGTGACTAAGTTTCTTGATACGCGAGGATCCTGTGAATAAACAGAGAGGGGGTAGCATGGGGATGAGCATACATGTCCAGGGAAACAAATGATGCATCAATTGGAGAATCAAAAACACCAAAAGAACCAACTCTTCACAAGGAAGAGGTCGGTGGCCTAGGCCACCATGTATGAGTTTATGGCATGGCACCGCGAAGATATATCTTGGGTCCATAACCAATACTCGTCATTTAAGCTCACAATTCATGAAATGAAAATAGAGATAAATAAATTTTTACTATAGGCATATTGGGGGGAGGGAGAGTCCAATTTGTTAGAACAACACTCCCCCTAAATTCATGCCCACACCTAAACCAAATATTGAGTCAACCTATAGATGTGTGTGCAAGATGGTAAAGCCAAGATCCTCGAATCCACGATATTTAGCTCATTCCTCAAATAAGTGAATCTTGCTTCATCAAGTGGCTTCGTGAAAATATTGGCAAGTTGGTCTTTGGTTGGCACATAAGCTGCTCAATGTCTCCACGGGCAACATGATCTCGAATGAAATGATGACGAATCTCAATATGCTTGGTTCTTGAGTGTTGCACCGGGTTGTAGGCGATCTTGATAGCACTCTCATTGTCACACAAAAGAGGCACTTTGTCACAATTGACACCGTATTCCTTTAAATTTTGCCTCATCCATAACAATTGAGTGCATGCACTAGCGGCGGCCACATACTCGGCTTCGGCGGTGGAGAGAGAAATACAATTTTGCTTCTTAGAAGACCAACTCACCAAGGACCTACCAATGAATTGGCAAGCCCTGGAAGTTGATTTCCTATCATCTTGATCACCGGCCCAATCCGAATCCGTGAACCCACGAAGAGTGAAAGATGAATCCCTTGGGTACCACAAACCAAACCTTGGGGTATGAATCAAATATCGTAGGATTCTTTTGACCGCCACCATGTGGCTTTCCTTAGGAGCCGCTTGATACCTTGCACACACACCTACACTCAACACAATATCGGGTCTAGATGCACAAAGGTAAAGCAACGAACCAATCATGGAGCGGTAGAGCTTTTGATCCACATCTATACCCTCCGGGTTAAGTTGTAGATGGCATTTGGTATCCATAGGAGTCTTCTTCTCCTTAGCATCCACCATATTGAACCTTTTGAGCATGTCTTGAATATACTTTGCTTGGCTAATGAAAGTCCCTCCTCTCAATTGCTTGATCTCAAAACCAAGAAAGAACTTCAACTCACCCCATAGACATCTCAAACCTATCGGTCATAAGATTTGAAAATTCATCATTAAAAGCTTTGTTAGACGAGCCAAATATAATGTCATCAACATATATTTGGCATACGAAAAGCTCCCCTTTAACCCTCTTAGTAAAAAGAGTGCGATCAATTTTCCCAACTTCAAATCCACGGTCTAACAATAACTCTCTAAGGAGCTCATACCACGCACGTCGTGCTTGCTTAAGTCTATAGAGCGCCTTATCAAGCTTGTAGACGTGGTTAGTGAAGTTGGGGTCCTCGAACCCCGGGGGTTGCTTAACGAACACCAACTCCTTTAAGGGACCATTAAGAAAGGCACTTTTAACATCCATTTGTTGAAATTTAAAGTTATAATGGGATGCATAAGCAAGAAGGATACGGATGGACTCAAGGCGAGCCACGAGAGCGTAGGTCTCTCCAAAATCAATGCCTTCAACTTGAGAGTACCCTTGAGCCACCAATCTAGCCTTGTTCGTCACAACCATGCCATGTTCATCTTGCTTGTTCTTGAAAATCCACTTTGTGCCAATAACATTGCGGCACTCCTTTGGCTTCTCAACTAGCTTCCAAACTTTATTGTGCTCGAAATTGTTGAGTTCTTCATGCATGGCTTGTAACCAATCCGGATCTTCAAGAGCTTCGGACACTTTCTTTGGTTCTATCATGGCAATATGAGCTTGATGATCACTAAAGTTCGCCAATTGCCTCCGGGTGGACACTTTGCCTCTCACATCACCAATCACCTTCTCAAGGAAATGTTCACGACGTGCCATGGTTCTTTCAACTCTAGCTCGACGACGGGCTTCGATATTCTCATTGCATCTTGGAGGTATCACTTGATCATCTTGATCATTTGAGTCCCCGCCTTGACCGGTGAGCTGACCTTGATCCCCAGAAAACATATCATCATTATTGGAAGAGGTGGAAGGACCAAGATCTTGAGCTGAACTCCCTTCTGCCTGATGTAGACCGAAGTCTCCGCCCTGGGGCACTGGAATCTCCGGCCCACCGGATTCTCCGGTCAAGATGGCCGGAGTCTCCGGCCTGGCGACAGGAGGCAGAACAGATTGTTGAGGGTCTTGAGCTTGTCTTTGATCAGGTGCATCATTGACTCCAGCAGCAGTTGCTTGTAAATCTGATGAAGATGAAGGCTCCACTTGAGTAGAGCATTGCCCTTCTCGATCCACCACAAGGGGTTCCTCAACGGGGCGGAAAAATCCCACACCCATTCTTCTTATGGCTTCTTGAGGAATTTCATCATCTACATCGGAAACATGAAATTGCGCCACTTGGGAGCCGTCATTTTCCTCAAACACCACACTACAAGATTCTATGATACGCCGTGAGGCTTTATCATAGATTCTATAAGTGTGGGATTCGGCACCGTAACCAACAAAAATACCCTCTAGAGATTTAGATTCGAATTTAGTTAACCGACAACCTTTGATCAAATAGAAACACTTACAACCGAAGACACGGAAGTAGGAGATGTTAGGCTTGTTGCCGGTGAGGATCTCATATGGGGTCTTGTTCAACCCTTTGCGGAAGTAGAGCCGGTTGGACGAGTGACACGCCGTGGATATAGCCTTCGCCCAAAAACTTAACAAAGTCTTAAACTCCGCTAACATGGACCTTGCTATATCCATAAGAGTCTGGTTCTTCCTCTCGGCTACACCATTTTGTTGAGGGGTATAGGTTGCGGAATATTGATGGAGAATACCCTCTTCACTAAGAAACTCATTGAGGGTGTAGTTCTTGAACTCGGAGCCATTATCACTTCTAATTGCCAATATGGGGACATTGTGTTGACGTTGCATTTCAATGGAGAAGTCGATGAAGGTTTGTTGGGTCTCACTCTTCAACTTGAAGAAATAAACCCAAGTGAATCTTGAATAGTCATCAACAATCACCAAGCAATACTTCTTCCCACCTAGACTTGCTTCGGGAATGGCTCCAAAGAGGTCCACATGGAGGAGCTCCAAGATCCTCTTGGAAGAAATAATAGTCTTGGAAGGATGGGGAGAATCATGCATCTTTCCTTCAACACAAGCCCTACAAACACGATCTTTGGCAAAAGAGACATCTTCTTTTAGTCCGAGAATGTGGCCACCCTTGTGAAGACTTTGCAAATTTCTCATGTTGACATGGGCTAGGCGGCGATGCCACAACCAACCCTTGTTAGCCTTTCCGAATAGGCACATCAAATTTGAAGTGGTTTCCCCCGAAAAGTCAACCACAAACAAATCATCCTTGACGTACCCAACGAAAGTGACCTTTAGAGTCTTGCTCCACAAGAGTAACACAACATCAATATCAAAGAAGACGGCGAAACCCATCTTATTAAGTGCACGAACGGAAAGTAAATTAAAGCCAAGGTCTTTGACAAGCATGACATTCGCTAAGGTGATATCCTTAGCGACTACCACCTTGCCAAAGCCCAATACCTCGGATTTTGATCGATCTCCATAAGTGACGGTAGCTTCATTTAGATTTGGTCTCAATTCCGTCATTAGCTCTTTGCTTCCGGTCATATGTTTTGTGCATCCACTATCAAGCACCCATTTTGACCCACCGGAAGCGTAGTCCTACAAGAAATCATTGCTTGGATTTAGGTCCCCATTTTTCAATGGGTCCTCTTTTGTTAGCAACAAGGGTCTTAGGAACCCAAATAGAACGAGCAATGGGTACATTTCTAGGACCAACAAACTTAGCATAGACATCCCCATAATAATCAACAAATATAATATAGTGAGGGTTAGTCTTTCCCGCAAAGTCATCACTAATGGTTTTGCCCCTTGTGGCACCACCACTAGCAATGTTGACCTTCTTCTTTGCTTGAGAAGCACTAGTAGTGTTGGCCTTCTTAGCTTGAGGGATCTTCTTTGTTTGAGGAGCCCTAGCATCCTTCATGAAGCTCTCTTTCTCCTTTTCTTCCTCAACGAACCCAAGACCAACTCTCCCTTTTTGTGAAGTGACAAACGGTTTCTTACCTAGGGAGATGGCCTTAGCAAGATTGATATTCAACCTAGCATTTTCCTCAATGATATTTGCATGATCACAAGTAATGGGAGTGGAGGAAATAGGCATATCATTTTTAGGCGGTTGAGCTTGAAGTTGTTCATACGACTTGGTGAGGGTAGAGTGTTCACTCTCCAATGCTTTGTAGGCCTTGGAGAGCTTCTCTAGCTCCTCGGTTAGTCTAGAATGACCAACACCAAGCTCGACCTTTTCCTTCTTACATGCTTTGTATTTAGCAATTGCATGATCACGTTCCTTAATGAGTTTAGCAACAATTACATCATTTGATTCTTCTATAGATTCTAGTTGTTGCTCTAGAGAAACTCTAAGCTCATGCTCTTCTTCAAGATTGTCTTTTAAGGATGCAATTTCCATAGCATCCTCTCTTTCAATCTTACCCTTTATCTCAAGCATTTCTTGAGCTTCACCATATTGACTCATAAGAGTCTCAACATGCTTCTTTGTTTCACCTTGCGTGTTAGTGATAAAATGATCGAAAGCAACTATTTCCTCTTTGATTTTAAGACTAGTAGCATCATCCATATTACTCATTGCCTTAGGAGATGAGGGAGATGTTACCTCGGTGGTCTTAGCCATGAAGCATCTTGCGGTGGAGTTGGAGACATTCTCATTGGGGGATTCAAATAGGGAAGGAGATGATGAAGAAGCAATAGCAATGGCGGCAACTTCATTTGTGGGATCTTCTTCTTCTTCCCCGGATGAATACTCTTCTTGAGCAAGCAATACAATTCTCGGAGGCTTCTTGTTGATGGCATTCTTCTTGAAGAAAGGTTTCTTATGGGTGTCCTTTGACTTGTCCTTCCTAACAAGCTTTCCTCCATGAAGTTCTCGATTCTCAAACGGACACTCGGCCACAAAGTGATATTTATCTTGGCAATTGTAGCACGAACGAACTCTTTGGCCACCCTCCTTCCTTCCACTTGCCTTGTTGACAAAATCCCTTGCCTTGGACGGACTCTTCCAAAAGACCTTAGATGTGAGAGCCGCATAGTCCTTGAGAGTATCTTGAAGCTCTTTGGGATCCCAATGTGACACATCTTCTTGAGCCTCATCGTCATCGTCTTGCTCCACAACCTTGGCCTTCAAAGCAAGTGAAGATCCTCTATGCATGCATTCCAACGGCCCGGGCTCGAGCATCTTCGGCGTTCTTGGCGGCCACCTTGTATGCCGCCATCTCTTGCATGACTTCATTAGATGACATGAGGTGGTAATTGTGTCTTCCTTGGAGACTCTTCAAGTCGGTGGATTCAAACGGCCAAAGGGCGCTCACATACTTCCTCTTGATCCAAGCATCATCCACATAGGTTGCACCAATGGCTTGAAATTGAGTAGCAAGGGTCTTGAGTCTTCGATCAATTTCTTCATGATCTTCACCCTCTACCATGAAAAATCTCTCGGCTTGGTTGCTCAAAGCTTCAAATCTATTCCTTTGCATGTGATGCATGTAAAATGCATACATGAACTTTGCACTACAATACTTATATTTCATTCATATTTGCATCATATAAGGGGTATATTACTGTTATTTAATGATTTTTGGCAATTAATAATGATTTCCCCTTTTTATGGAATTAATCCTGCGCAGGCAGAAAAACCCTATTTCTTTCCTTATTTGTTTCAGGGCCTTAACGACGTCATAATGAGCTATAAATTTACGGGGATCATTATTTTGGAAGGAGGAAGACCTAGGAGTGAAAGAAGCAAGCGAACGTAGGCCAGAGGGGCAAAAGAGGGTGCCGCACGCGGCTACAGTACCAAGCTACGTGGGCCCACCTCTTTTGGCCCTTGTGGCCCCGTTTGCGTTGATCCTTCTTCCCGAAGCTTCCTCGTGACCTAAAAACGACGATAAAAATAGTCCCCCGATGTTTTCCAGAAGGAGGCGGCGGAGAAACACAAAACCAGAAACAAAGAGGTAGAAGGCTGCCGCCAGAGAAGATCGGAGGGGGGAAACGCCGCCGGAATCCACCTCCGGAGGGCTCCACCCCCCTCCGGCGTGTTCATCATCAACATCTACAGCAAGATCATCTCCATCTCCCCCAACGACATCTCCACCGTCTCCATGATGAAGGGGGAGTAGTCTCCCTCGGGGTTGAGGGCTCATGCCGGTAGCTATGTGGTTTATCTCTCTCTCCCATGGTGTGATCTTTATGTGATCATGAGCTTTGTAATCTAGTTGAATCCATAGATGTTACTCTTCTTTATCTTATGAATTATGCTACTCAAGTGGTTTTATTAATGTAATTTCCAGAGTCACCTTTGTCCCATGGTGTGAAGTTGACAGTGTGTGCACCGTGTGTGGCTCTTAGGCTAAAGATTACATGAATACTTATCATGAGTTATTATTTGTGTTGGATGTCTCTATGATATTGTGGTGTTTGTTAGTACTATCTTTGGATGCGGATAGTGACAAGCATGAAGTGTCCCTAGATGTGGAATGCAACTTTAAGGTGTGCTTTTTGTAGCTCTACACATTGGATTGGTGTTCGTTATCCAACCAGAGGATAGTTCGGGGTAGCATAGTGAAGAGGAAATATCTATGTATTCAATTATATTATTATTGTTGAGAGTGTCCACTAGTGAAAGTATGATCCCTAGGCCTTATTTCCAAGCAAGTTTTCACCTTTGTCTTGTCCTCTTGCATTGAAGAGGATTGGGACACTTTTACATTTTTGTTTTGTTACATTAAACTTCCATCCATTAAATCAACCATCTTGTTCTTTAAACTTGTTTAGTGCATAATCAACTAAAACTTGTGACACTTTAGTTGTAGGGAATAGATAACTTTTCCTTCTTGCTCCTGCGGATCGATACCCTTCTTCCACATTGAGAGGTGCTACAGTGATCCCCTGCTCTTGGGGGTTATCAAGTACTTTTCTGGCGCCGTTGCCGGGGAGCGTAGCGCTTAAGTTTCTATTCTTATGTGCACTAGACTTTAGATTTATTTTATCTTGTTTTATATCTTGCAATCATCTAAGCTTGGGGAGGTTCCTCTTTAACTTGTTTGGTTGTGAAGTTTTTCTTAGTCTTACTTTCAGTTATCCATATATCAAAAACCCAAAAAAATTAGAAAATGGAAAACAACAAAAAAATTAGAGAACTTTATAAAATTTATCTTGAAATTGTTCATGATGGCACTGAAATTTATTATGAGAGAGGGAAACATGTCTCTAAATATCTCAATAATATTAAGTTTCCTCTCTTTATGTTGAAACTTTTGAAGTCCCACTTGTTTTGCCTTCTTATGCTAATTACTATATGCTTCAATGATTTATTTTCTTACAAGATCCCAATGCATAGGAAGTGGGTGAGACTTAAATATGTTTCATATTTTTCCTTGATGCTCACCTTTGCGTTTCAATTCTTATTCCTATGTGAGCATCATTAAAACTATCATGGCTGTCCAGAAAACAGATTCCTAAGCTTCACTGCGAAATTTTTTAAAAATGATAGAAAAGGAATTTTGACCTGAAATTTTACGACAGCAATTTTCAGTTATTAATACACAATTCATTAGTTCAAAGTTTTCTGATTTGAGCAACGTAAGTGCCTCTGAAAATTCACTCTTTACGGGCTGTTCAGTTTTTGACAGATTCTGTCTTTATTTTGACGGGCTGTTCAGTTTTTGACAAATTCAGCTAAGTTGTGTTTTGTGTATTTCTATTGATCAAAGAGCAATACACAACCATAGTAACAATAGTTAATGTTTAGAATCAACTCATGATATGTCTTTGCTGTACCTATATGAATTTAATTTATGGAGACACTAACCCCTCTAATCAAGTTTTATGATGAGTTTTGTGTAAAGAAATTTTCAAGTGGAAGAGTTGAGGGTGATGAACAATGATCAAGAGGGAAAAACACTCAAGCTTGGGGATGTTACCCCTAGGCTCACCCTACATGTTTCGAAGAAGTACAAGAATTCAAACTTGGGGATGTCAAGCCACCTCAATCCAACCATCTTGATACCAAGTAAGTAAGCCTAGCTATATGGCTATAAAGAAAGCACTTTACGGGAGGCAACCCGGTTGTTTTTATTTTTGATTTTCTTTATGTCCTCTTACTTTAACAAGAGACTTAGTTTTTAGTTTAGTTTCTGGAATAATTAATAAAGTGCCAAGTTTTATCCATTTTGTTTGAGAAAGTTGTTATTTTGCATGCGGAGATTTCATTCCAGCACAGGTCTGTGCACGGTTTGATTTTTAGTTCTTATTCTGTAACTCCGAATGAGCTGATATTTTTACTGTAACTGCAACTTTTCATCCTCTGTATGCATGAATTTTTTCAGAATTTTTAGACATGTTTAAGTCAGGTAGAAAAATACGTTTTGCTGCTGTCAGTTTTCTAGACAGATTCTGTACAATATTGTTTGATGTATGTTTTGAACTTTTTACTTGAATCTTGTTGATCCAATTGAGTTTATTAATAGGCATACAACATTATAAACTTTCTAGACATTCACATAAATTTTTGTCTTAGGATTATAAGCTGCAAGTAATGCATTTGTCTATCACTACTAATGTCACCCCACATAAAAGAAATGGGAGAAACGGTGTTTTGAAGTTTTTTCACAGGGATTAGAGGAGATGCACCAAGAGCTATCCAAGGATGGTGAAAACCATAAGCTTGGGGATGTGAAGACAACCCCACTGTACCTACACACTCTCGGTTTGCACACGTCTAAATTCTGTTTTTCTATCAATGCACTTTATCGCATAAACTTGAGCGTCTTTTATTTGTTTTTTGTTTTGGTTTGATTTTTGTTCTGAGACCACCACTATCATTTATATATGAGAAAGCTACTGGAAATATGGGTTGAAATATCTTGCATGCTTTTATTGTATTGGGAAAAGGGATGTCTAAGCTGATTTTTAATGACACATATAGTTGCATGATTCGCGAGCTTCTTTATGAGTAATAATTTGCAAATGTTTTATCATGAGCTATCTTTTATTCATGTTTTGATGCTTTATGTTATTTCACCTTGATTGACATGAATTAGTTAGTTTTATGGACACTCATGAATGCATCTAGATGGTCATCTTTCTCCCTTTTGCTAGCCCAAAAATTCCAACAAGTAAAAACTTGTTTCCAACACCTTCAACCAAAGTTTTCCAGTCAGTCCACCATATCTACCTATTAGCTTTATGCTATTCCGAGTATGTTTATCATGTTATTTGTGTTATCTATACCTCTAAATGAAAATGATTATGTTATTTATTGTAATGGGAAAAGTTGGTTAAAAAGCTCTCGCGAACTTGATGCACACTTTACTTGCATTTAATAAACATGAACCATTGTGATTAATATTATGATGATAGTGGCTTGATAAATGTTTAAGGTTGGGAGTTAGCCCATATGTGCTGTCACATGCAAAGCTTTCAACATGCTCCATCATTTATTTAGTTGATATCATGTACTTTTGTTTATGGATGCCTATCATGGTGAAATAATGTGGAAATAGAGTAAGTTTAAATGAGTTTGTATAAATGGTTAGAGAGAAACTTGGGCCGCTAATCTAAGCCATGCATCATTCATGGTGGAAATTTACTTACATGCTATTTTGAACTTTCTGTGATACACCCTACAATAAAAAGCTATATCAAGTGGTAAATAAAAAGGGTGTTGAGGTTGTTCATTATGTTTGTTTGTCTTGTTGTTTTGATGTGGGCTTGATCCATATCATGGGACAAGAGGTACCCCAGTTGAGGCTCTTGATAATACCATTTTTACTTACAATGATAGATAACTTAAACTTGCTTTGTTTCCCAAGTTGAGTAATCATGGTGTAGGTACTTGTATTCAAGGGGCATGAGACATCTAACCATTGCTTTATCAAGGCCACTACTCATATTTGCTTTCACATTAAACTTTAATCATTCAAGATGCCATGATAGGGGAATGAGAGCTTGACACCAAGTATTACCATTGCATTCAATAACTTAAGTAGAATAGTTTGGAGGATAGATGAGACTTATGCATGTTTTACCTCTACTCATTTATATATCTTTTCCAAAGTGTCCACCTTTTATATTCAGATTTTCATCTTCACTCTATGACCAATGTAGGATGTTCTTACTTATCATATTGCATACATGTGGTCCATATTATTACCTTTATGTTACACTTTGTGAACTATCATTGAACATCCTTGCATTGAATACTTGATATCACTTTATAAACTGTTTGCATATTGCTACTTCTTTGAATTAATGAATCATTTGACTTTATGTAGCAGTAGCAATCATCTTTTATATCCATGTTGTTATTATATTGCAAAGTTCATGTTAGTTTTATCACTTTCATACTCGAGGATGAGCATGAGTTAAGCTTGGGGATGTTGATGCATGTAAAATGTATACATGAACTTTGCACTATAATACTTATATTCCATTCATATTTGCATCATATAAGGGGTATATTACTGTTATTTAATGATTTTTGGCAATTAATAATGATTTCCCCTTTTTATGGAATTAATCCTGCGTAGGCAGAAAAACCCTATTTCTTTTCTTATTTGTTTCAGGGCCTTAACGACGTCATAATGAGCTATAAATTTACGGGGATCATTATTTTGGAAGGAGGAAGACCTAGGAGCGAAAGAAGCAAGCGAACAGAGGACGGAGGGGCAAAAGAGGGTGCCCCACGCGGCTACAGTACCAAGCCGCATGGGCCCACCTCTTTTGACCCTCGTGGCCCCGTTTGCGTCGATCCTTCTTCCCGAAGCTTCCTCGTGACCTAAAAACGACTATAAAAATAGTCCCCCGACATTTTCCAGGAGGAGGCGGCGGAGAAACACAAAACCAGAAACAGAGAGGCAGAAGGCTGCCGCCGGAGAAGATCGGAGGGGGGAAACGCTGCCGGAATCCACCTCCGGAGGGCTCCACCCCCCTCCGGCGTGTTCATCATCAACATCTACAGCAAGATCATCTCCATCTCCCCCAACGACATCTCCACCGTCTCCATGATGAAGGGGGAGTAGTCTCCCTCAGGGCTGAGGGCTCATGCCGGTAGCTATGTGGTTTATCTCTCTCTCCCATGGTGTGATCTTTATGTGATCATGAGCTTTGTAATCTAGTTGAATCCATAGATGTTACTCTTCTTTATCTTATGAATTATGCTACTCAAGTGGTTTTATTAATGTAATTTCCATAGTCACCTTTGTCCCATGGTGTGAAGTTGACAGTGTGTGCACCGTGTGTGGCTCTTAGGGTAAAGATTACATGAATACTTATCATGAGTTATTATTTGTGTTGGATGTCTCTATGATATTGTGGTGTTTGTTAGTACTATCTTTGGATGCGGATAGTGACAAGCATGAAGTGTCCCTAGATGTGGAATGCAACTTTAAAGTGTGCTTTTTGTAGCTCTACACATTGGATTGGTGTTCGTTATCCAACCAGAGGATAGTTCGGGGTAGCATAGTGAAGAGGAAATATCTATGTATTCAATTATATTATTATTGTTGAGAGTGTCCACTAGTGAAAGTATGATCCCTAGGCCTTATTTCCAAGCAAGTTTTCACCTTTGTCTTGTCCTCTTGCATTGAAGAGGATTGGGACACTTTTACATTTTTGTTTTGTTACATTAAACTTCCATCCATTAAATCAACCATCTTGTTCTTTAAACTTGTTCAGTGCATAATCAACTAAAACTTGTGACACTTTAGTTGTAGGGAATAGATAACTTTTCCTTCTTGCTCCTGCAGATCGATACCCTTCTTCCACATTTAGAGGTGCTACAGTGATCCCCTGCTCTTGGGGGTTATCAGCGTGCTCTCATTACCGATAAACTCTTGAGTGAGAATATCCCAAACTTCTTTGGCGGTGGTGGCAAGCTCAATGAGAAACATGTGCTTTTCTCCCACGATGGTATGAATTATGTTCAGAGCCAAGTCATTGAGTTGACCATCCACAACCTCCCTTCTTGTCATGTTGTTTGGGTCAACGGCCTTGAACCCAACTTGAATGATTCTCCATAGCTCGCTCGAAGCGCTCTTGATATGAGATCTCATCAAAAATTGCCAATTAGTAAAACAAGATGGATTAAACTTAGGTGGATCACCCCTATTGTTTATATGATAATGCGGGATAGGTGGGTCGACGGAGTACTTAAATGGAACACCATGGTACTCCTCCTTCCCATCATCAATTTTAGGAGGGGATTCATTAGTGAGTTGTTCGCCCTCCCCACTATGCGCGGCGGAAGCATTAGCCTCTAGGGATGATGTGGCGGGTGGCTTGTTAGCATCCAAGAGTTGCCTCATCATAGCACGCAACTCATCCATTTGAGTGTTCATGGATGATGTCAAGCTTGTTTCCAAATTCTTGAGATCATCCATGGACACCGGAGGAGTGCTACCACCCGTAACACCATCACCGTCACCCATACTCTCTTAGGCGGTGAAGCCTAACTTAAGAGCCAAGGCTCTGATACCAATTGAAAGGATCGTATGGGCACCTAGAGGGGGGGGGGGGGTGAATAGGTGCTACACCAAATTTTAATTCTTTTTCGATTTTAGGCTTAACACAAAAGGTAAATTCTCTAGATATGCAACTACGGTGAATTTACCTATATGAGAAGCAAACTAAAGCAACTAGGCAAATAACAATACAAATAAAGACGACTAAGGGAAAGAGGTAACCGAAAGGGGAAGCACACGGAGACAAGGATGTATTCCCGAGTTCCTCCTTGTTAAGGGAGTACGTCTCGTTGGAGGGGTGTGAGCTCGCCACAAGAGGCCTACTCAAGATGCCACAAAGGCCTCACCCTATTCTCCGATGAACCGCACCCGAGGGTTTGGTTCACCTTCCACTATCGGAATCCTTTGAGGCGGAATCCGGAGCCTTTACAATGTTTTTGGGGGCACACACCCACAACTTAATTGGGGGCTCCCAAATCAACACATCTGTCACAATTACAACAAGTAGTAAGTACAAGAATTCTAGGTTAACACAATGCTAACCCTAGAAACATGAATCCTCAAGTGAATGAGGGGGAAATGAAGAATGGCTTGGTGAAGATGTAGATCCGGGTCTTCTCTTTCAATCCTCCAAAGATCAACGAGTTTGGATGGAGGAATTGGGAGATCTATCGATTTTGAGCTCTCAAATATTAGGGTTCATAAATGCTGGACGAGCTACGTGTCCTGAGGTAGGTGGAGGGGTATTTATACCCCTCTGAAATTTCTGACCGTTGGAGGTCACTTAGACCGGAGACTCCGGCCTAAGTGGGTCGGAGACTCCGGTGTCGGCCGGAGACTCCGGTCTCCTTCCGGGGTTCCTCCGGACAGGCATCCAGAGACGCACCACACCTTGCACGCTTGGGGGAAGGGCCGGAAACTCCGGTCTGGGGTACCGGAAACTCCGGTGCTGGCGGAGACTCCGCACCCGGGCGGAAACTTGTCGATGACGTTGAACAGGCCGGAGACTCCGGTCTTCAAGGGCCGGATACTCCGGCCAGCCGGAGATCCAGGCACCCTTCGGTGATACTCCGGAGGGGTATCCAGTACCGCACCACACTCTGGCCAAAGGCAGGGAATTCCAGGGGGCCGGAGACTCCGGACCTGACAGACCGGAGACTCCGGTCTGAAATTTATCTGCAGCAACTAAACTATGCCAATTCTTCCCTTTTTGGTGGTAGATGCTTAGGGTAAAAATATGACAATTAACCTGCACCACTTAGCATCACATTAGATGATCACTAGTGTTGTTAACTAACACGCAAAACCAAAGGGGTTTAGGAAATGTTCTTTCACCGTCAGATTCGGCGAAAACCGATGCGCCCAGTGTCCCGTCCACTCCCACGAGCTGGCCGAACATGTGGTCCATGCGAGTGTCACCGTCCACTGGGCCGCGCATAAGGTGGAACTCCTCCGAGACCGTGGTGAACACGACATTCCCCATGCTAGGGCGCCACATCATCCAGTGCAGGCACCCGCGGTGGGTCACCGGTACCCCGATCAATTTCTTCGTCCACAAGTTGGATGGCCCGAGTCGCCTGGCTGTGTGCTGGCCCGGCACCGCCACGAAGTACTTGTACTCGTGACATACAGACGGAAAGTAGCTGTGGCAGAGGACGCGATACTCGGCCGTGGGTGCGTGCCGGTAGAAGCCCACGAATTTCACTTGGGCGAGGTCGGCGGGCAGTCTGACGAACTCCCGCGTCGTGGGATTGCACACGAAGTACCGGTACTCCTTTCCGTTGTGGTCGAGCTCGGGAGGCCACAAGCAGCTGCAGGAGATGAGGAGCAAGCCGTCGCAGCACCCGTGCACGTAAGTTCCCTGCGAAGCGATGCCGCAGTAGAGAGGAGCCGCCATCGACTGGTCGGTGTAGGGGTACGGGAGCGCGGAGATGGCACCGCCGTCGTCGACGCTAGCGCTGCACATAACCGAACCGAAACCGAACAAAAAAAAACCTAACCGTAACCGATTTTTCAGTTTTTTGGGTTTTACGGTTAGGTTACACTTAGCAAAAATACTAACCGAAAAGGATTCGGTTAATTCGGTTTAAAACCGAAAAACCGACGGTTTAACCGAAATAACCGAAATGGCCGGCCCGACGGTAGATCATGGGTGGAGGAAAAAAATCCCTTCGTCCCTCCGCGTCGCTCCCGTGGGCGACGGGAGGGAACCCTAGCCGCCTTCGTTCCCAGCGCCTCGCCCGCCTCCTCCCTCCCCCCGCCGGACGGCATCGCCGGCCTAAGGCCGGGCGCTGGCGGCGACGGGGCTCTCGCTTATCCTATGCGCGGGCGGCTTGGCGCGGGCGGAGCTGTACGACGTGGGCGTCGCGTTGGCCAGGGGCGCGGCGGCGCGGCTACTCCGGTGGCAGCGTGGAGACTTGGCGGGGGAGGGGCGAACCTGTGGCGGAGCAGCGGCTCCTGCCGTCGCGGCCGGTGGCGGCGGCGGCTCAGGTAGCGGCATGTCGAGCCAGAGGTCTTGGCCATCGACGTGGAAGACAGCGGCGGGGACGGCGCGGCGACGACGTCTCCACGGGAGCCAGTGACGGAGAAGACTGGGGCAGCTCAGCTCTGGGACGGTGGCTGGTGGGGCTGGCCTGAGGCGGCGGTGTTCCGGCCCAGATCTGTCTCCATTTGGGCCTGATCCGGGTTGGACGGGCCCTGCTGCCTGTGTGGTTTACTCGGGTCTGCAGGTGCGCGGGTTGGACGGCCCCTGACCGCCTAGCAGCCTCGTTTACTCGGGTCTGCGGGTGCGCCGTGCTAGTCGTCGTACCCCCACTGTACTAGGTCTGGCTATTTTGGTCCTTATCATGTCCGTTCCGGTGGAACTGCAGTCGTGGCATCCGCTTATCCTATTTCGAGGGGTGGATCATGAGTTTCATTTCTACCTGAGTCGGTACCCGTGGGGTGGGCTACTGAAAAATCGCATAGTATATTTGATCAAACTGCTTTGGAATCTTGGGCGTCCGTCGCTGATTTTATATATGCTGAGAGCTTAGTTCGTGTACGAGTATACGTACGTACGGAGTAATAAAACTGAATTCGTGTGGATGGGATTCGTGCCAAGGAGGAGGAGGAGAGTATATCCGCCGGCATCAGAATCTCCAATCATTCTCCCGCGCGCGCGGCTATTGAAGGTCCCTGAGCTGAGGTCCTTGCTGACGGAGCGACAGCAGCAGGCCCCATCCAATGATCCAAACCAAACCAACCGCACTGGAGCAGGTCGTTTTCCGCCAAAAGCAGAAGCGCCAACGGAGTGAAATCCCAGCCGCTGCGCCCAGACGATGTTCCCTCCCCCTGGTCGTCGTCACTCGCTCTCCCGTCCCGTCACCGTCGCTCCCACGCAGGAATAAAACGCGCCGGCCGGGATGATGAAATGAATGGCTCCTGGCGTCGCCGAAGAAAAGGCCGAGGCGGCGCGGCGTGCGTGCGACTCCGCGGCTCGTCCAAACCGTTTCCTCCCCCCTTCGTCTCCAGCGCGCATAGGGGTCAGGGGGCCCTCCCTTCACGCAACAGAGTTGGTTGGTTGGTTCCTTCGTCGAGCTCGAGCCGCTGCTCGCAGCTAGCCATGGACCCGCCGCGACGGCGACGCGCGGGGCTACCTGAGCCGGTCAACTTGCTGAGTGTTGTTTATTTACGGGTTTGTTTACTGTGTAGCCTGATGCGCTCCCACTGTCCCTGGAACACTAGGCAAGCATGATGACGCATACAGTGTGGCCAAAAAGCATACCTCGCTAGTGTATAATATCATCACAATTTTTACTTTGGTACCAGCTGCCTCCTATTATGATCCTATCCTGGCCGTGATTAACCTCACTTTTTCTTTGACCATTATTAGTGGATGTGTGGTGGAGCCAAGATGCAGGAATTAATACATCTCTGTTCACCGCCCTTACTAACAACAAAGAAAGATCCATGTCCGAGTCTTACAATTGGACTTGCCTGTGCAGGATGCAGTAGCATATGGGCCCAATGTATAAAGCCCGATGAGCTCACACCCATGGGCTTGGTTTTCCTTTGGTTGTTCTCTGGAGAGCTCTTCACTTGGTCCTAACTATAAATGGATTTGAAAAGCAAAATTACCCCTTAATTTTTTTATGCGGCAAGTGATGCAGAACGCTATTCTAACAAGGGATAATATGAAAAGACGAAATTGGCCTGGGAAACACTATGTGCTCTTTCTGTGATCAATTAGAGTCAAAGGACCATCTTTTTTTTTGGTTTCTGCTGTGGCTAAAGTGATTCGGGGGTGTATTGGTGTTGTTCTTAAAGCTAGGGCTCGACCTTCTTCGGTGTGGTAGTGCTTTGCTTGGTTTTATGCTTATCGGCCGGGCGAAAAGAAATTTTATTCCTTGATCTTCGGCTGTTTGCTGGTCGATTTCGACCACTCGTAACAAAAGTGACTTTTGAAAAATTGAAATTGAGATCTCCTGTATCTATTTTGTTCACAATTTTCTCTTTCCTAAAATTCTGGGCAGGTGTTTACAAAATGGAGGACAAAGAGGCGATCTACGCTGGAGCGGAGCAATTGAGTCTCAGGTGGCAAAAGAGATGTCGCGAAGGTGTCAAGCTTCGACGACTCCAACTCCTGTTGTTCTAATGATCACAAATGCTTGAGGTGGTGGAAAAGGAGTAGTCCTCATCTGATCTTGGTAGTATTAGTTCCCTGGAAACCTTTTATGTAATGTTTTCCTGAAATTTGCCTGTCGGTTACCTGTAATTTGTAGGTGGCAGCAGTTTTTCGCCCCGTAGGTCTGTTCGAGATCGAGCAGTCTCGACGGCACTAGTATGAAACTGACTATAGCCGCCGAGCTACCGCTGGCGAATAGCCAAACACGTGCGCTAGCGCTCATTACCGCTGGGGCACCAAAATCCTGTTCGCCAGCGATAATTGGAGTACCGCTGGCGCAAATAGAACTGCGTTCGTTAGCGGTAGCAGCGACCGTGAGATCATATTTAACCACTGTTCCGGAGGGAAGCTTTGACTGCATCAACTGTCACACCGTAACAGGGTGATCATAAAGGTGTCTATCAGGTTTCCTGAAGGAATACGTTGAGGCGTATGCATCAAGAGCGGGATTTGTCCATCCGCGTGATGGACAGATATCACTGGGCCGTGATATTACATCAAAGTCTTGCAAGCATGTGACCAGGTCACGGGGGTGTAATATCATGGAGACGAGTAAATAAGTTTGTCGGGTAACGAAATGGGGATCTCGGACAAACTTGATATCGTGTGACAAAAGGAATGGTGAACAACGATAAGGTTCAAGCGACAAAGAACTTCGCGGAACACACAGGGGCCATCATGGGTTTCCAGATCCCGCTGTTGGTCATTGATCGGAGAGGGGTCTCGATCATGTCTGGAGTGATCCCGAACCGTAGGGTGGCACACTTAAGGGTAGACGACGCTTAGGAATAGTTTTGGTATCGAAGAAATTAGAGAGACCAACTCCGGAATTGTTCCGAGATTTTTCCGATGGAGATCGGGGGTTCCGAAGGAGTGTCGGAACAAGGGAGAAGTATCCGATGGAGATCAGAGGGCAACGAAAGGAGTTTCTATGCGAGAAATATTAAATAATATGTATTTAATATTAATTAAAGTAATTAATAATTAAATATTATTTAAATTAATATTTAATGGGCGGCCCACTTAAAAGGGCCTCACCCGAAAGGGGAGGCCCAAGTGGGGCCGCGCCCCAAGGAGGGAGGTGGTCGGCCGAGCCACTAGTGGGCTCCACCGTGGGGCCCATCTAGGGCCGGCGGCTGCCCCCTTGGCCGGCTGAGCCATGTGGGGTTTAGTCCCACATGGCTTAGCCAAGGAGGGTGGCCTCCTCCCTCAGCCTATATAAGGAGGGGCACCACTCTCCTTTTTGGCATCCCAATTCCTCTCTCTCTCTCACCTCGACTGTGGTTTCGCGTTTCGGAACCGCGTTTGGTAGAGAGGTATCTCCACCAAATACCACCGTCGTGATATTGGTGCTTCGGTCGAGCTGTTCATCTTCCGCTGCTGCCTCTGGACCGGAGCCGGGGGGGTCGTCGCTACACCGTACGTGTGTAGAACTACGGAGGTGTTGCCCGCTGCAGCACTCGTCGCCGGTACGACTCCACGACCTCGAGGTCGGCGTCGCACGACTCTATCGACAAAGTTCGTCGCACGTTAAGCTTTCAGTCTTCAAGAGTACGAACACCAGAGCCCTCCGTTACTTTATATCTGCATAGTGATAGATTTTGGCTAGTTTATCGTTCGCGTTGCTAGGAAATTTTTTGTTTTCTGCACACGAACCCTTCACTCCCTCACCCCCGAAGGGCTGGAATTAAAACTCGAAACTCGCGAGTTAAACGAGTAGCTCGCAACTTAGCTCGGCTTGGCTCAAAATCGTTGTTAAACGAGCCGAGCCGAGTTTTCATTTTGGACGGTAAACGAGTCGAGTTAAACGAGCCGAGTTACCGAGTACTCGTTTAGCTCGTTTAACTCGGTAAAAGTAGTAAATACCTATATTTCTTGTCTATATGAATAATTGTTCATGATTATTGTAGTTTATCAACTACCAATTACATGATCGTGTCATATTGTCATTGATTGACGGGATGATTATGTCATACATACCCAAAATAATTAGAAAAAATATATACAAACTCTGATTTTACATGTTGCCAGTTTTACCGAGCTAAACGAGTCGAGCCGAGCTACTCGCGAGTTTAAGCGAGTCGAGCCGAGCTTCATTTCTGGACTCGATTGTTGAACGAGTCGAGCCGAGCTAACTCGTTAGTTGAACGAGCTTAAGCGAGCCGAGCCGGCTCGGCTCGAATTGTGTACATACATGTTTGGGGATGGTGTCCCGGGATCAAGGCTAGCCAAACACTAATCTTGTCCTTTTTTTATTAAATAGGTGTAAAAGTTTTACTCTAATGTATTACTCCCTCCGTCTAGGTTTATAATTGGGTTTCCAGTGGAAATCTATTTGTCCCAAAACTCCATAAAATAAGGCTTGTAAACATTAATTATGCCAATTAATATGCACGGCTAGCCCTCTCATGCCATAATTAATATGTGATTAACTCACTGCATGGACTCCTTGCCCAAAATATAGCTTATGCATGCGCTTGCATGTGATGGATTTGGCCTTCCCTAATTAATTGCCACAACTAACAAGAGAAAAAGGTGAGATTTTAGAGCTCCCACTTCCACCTATATGTGCTTGCCTTGGTCGCAATGCAGCTCATTAGGAACCCAATAAACCTAGACGAAGGGAGTAATTAAGAAGAAGATAATAGCTCAGCTAATTAAGTGAAAACCGTGCGAAATCCGTTGTAACAAAACGATAGGTGGACTACTTCCAAATCATGTAACTCCTACAACCACAAACTCCCGACATAAAAATCATCACACCCACACAAAACCCACTAAAAGACAACCAAAAAAGATGAGAACCATCCAGCCTTTACTATCACCGGAGTGCTAATATATCGCGGCCTCACGTCGGTCGATGATGAACATGGACCCAGTCAGGCTGAATAAGACAATCGATACATGGCGGCGTCATCTCCTCAAGATGGTGGAGTAGGATCACCAACGCCTTTTGGAGCCAGTGACACGAGACTCTCCTGGTAGACATGGTCCGTCCCATGGAGATGACCATGGAACGACTCCTTGTTAGCGCTCACTACCCCGCCCCTTCTAAGGTTGTACACGTCGACTCGTTTCTGTCCGATGGTCGTGAGTACGACGTCACCCTCGTCGCTCACGTGGGCGAGCGAAATGGAGCGAAGCCAAGTTTGATCCAAGAAGCTCACGTCGATGTTGTACCTTAATGCCCACGTCTCCTCCTCGTAGCTCTCGAGCACCCATATCCTCAGCGGTCCCTCAGATTCGGCGAACACCGACGCGCCCAGTGTTCCGTCCACTCCCACGAGCTTGCCGAACATGTGGTCCATGCGAGTGTCACCGTCCACCGGGCCACGCATAAGGCGGAACTTCTCCGAGTTCGTGTCGAACACGACATTCCCCATGCTAGGGCGCCACATCATCCAGTGTAGGCACCGGCGGTGGGTCACCGGTACCCCGATCAGTTCCCAGTCAGTGTTCGTCCACAAGTTGGTGGGCCCGAGTCGCCTAGCCGTGTGCTGGCCCGGCACCGCCACGAAGTACTCGTACTCGTGATGTACACATCACGAACGGCATGTAGTTGTGGCATAGGACGCGATACTCGGCCGTGGGCGTGTGCCGGTAGAAGCCCACGAATTTCACGTGGCCGAGGTCGGCGGGCAGTCTGCTGAACTCCCGTGTCGCTGGATTGCATACAAAGTAACAATACTCGTTTCCGTTGGCGTCAAGCTCGGGAGGCCACAAGCAGCTGCAGGATATATGAGGAGCAAGCCGTCGCAACACCCATGCACGTAAGTGCCCTGCGAAGCGATGCCGCAGTAGAGAGGAGCCGCCATCGACTGGTCGGTGTAGGGGAACGGGAGGGCGGAGATGGCGCCACCGTCGTCGATGGATGAGTCGTTGAGTAGGACGGTGACGGGTGCACGCCGGTGGTGATCACGGATGAAGGCGGGGTCGGAGAGGAGACGACGCCACGACTTGCAGACGGCACGGAACCGGAGGACGGACTTGGCCGGCAGGTGGAGGAGGATCTCCACGAGGACGTCGTAAGGCAGCTCCAGCGCGGTCGCTGTTTTGTTTCCGTCCGCGGGCGCCATTGCCCGGATATTGCTTGTACCGTCGCCGTTCTGATCCATGGTACGCGCGGTAGAGGGAAGTGTTTCGCTGTTACGAGGTTCACGCGCGCTCGTCGATCGGCATCGGTGGAAGGCCATTCTCTGCCGCGCCGACGTGTCCTGCCTGCGTATCCTTGGTTTGTGCTGTAGTTGCGGACTCTCTCTCTCTCTCTCTCTGAAAAACTGAAGAAAGAACAAGAGACACAAGGATTTGTGCAGCGTTTAAGTGCTACTGCTTGATACGTCGCAAATGTATCTACTTTTCCAAACACTTTGCTATTGTTTTGCCTCTGATTATTAATGAATTTGTTTGGAACTAACCCAAACTGACGCTGTTTTCAGCAGAATTGCATTTGGTGTCTTTATTTTGTGTAGGGTTCAGAAGTTTGCGGAAAATTTCAGAAAAATTATAAAAATTATTTTTGAGGGAAAAGAGCCACGAAGCCAGAAGACCCCAAAGGGGGGCCACCCCAGGAGCAGGGGCGGGCCCCACCCGCGGATGGCCCCTAGGCCGCGGCAGGGGGCGCCCCTGCCCCTGGGACCTCCTCTGGCGATCCCCCTTCGCTTATAAGCTCCCTCTCGACCTAAAACGACAAGCCCCCAAACACTTTTTCCAGAAACCTTACGGAGCTCCTCCGCCATCACGAACCCTAAATTCGGGGTCCAGGATCGCTGTTCCGGCACCCTGCCGGAGTTGAGATCGCCGCCATCGTCACCGCCAACGCCTCTCCATCAACCATCCATGTCACCCCCCTCCATGTGTGAGTAGTTCCCTGCTGTAGGCAAGGGGATGGAAGGGATTGAATAAGATTGCTCATGTAATTCGATGCCAAATTGTTAGGGCACGATGCCTAGTATCCTCTATTTGTGTTAATCATCGTTGGTGCAACTAGTTATGCTTAATGCTTGTCACTTTGGGCCCGGGTGTCATGTTTTCAGATCTGAACACTTATGCTTGCATGAGTATAATTGTTGTTTGGATCCTATCTACTAGTTGTATGCACTTGTTGTTAACCGGAACCGGAGACCCCGAGTGACAGAAACGGGGACATCGATGGGAATGGTTGGCAACTCGAGGGTTACATGTATTCATTGTGTAGTAATGCTTTGATCCGGTGTTCTATTAAAAGGAACACCTTAATTTCCATTTGTTCCTTAATTGGCCCGGCTGAAACCGGATGACAAGACAAAAGATGCCGTGCAAGTTCTTATTGTAAGCACGTACGGCTAAATTAGGAATACATGCTTATGACTGTTTGATACTTAGATGCTATTTATATATTCATTTGCTTCGTGCTTAGTTATGTTCATTTCATGAGCTATCTTATTCATGCAACGCCCGTCTATCTGTCCCTATGCCTACGGTATTTTAATCCCGCTGTTTACAATCATTACTTTTACCGTCATCATTGTTGTCTTTATTTTATTACCGCTGTTACTATTCTACTGCTGCCATCAAATCACTGTTACTACTGATAAATTGCTTCGAGAGAAATCCTTTTCAGGTGTGGTTGAATTGACAACTCAACTGCTAAGGCTTATAAATATTCTTTGGCTCCCCTTGTGTCGAATCAATAAATTAGGGTCAAACTACCCGCGAAGACTGTTGCAATCCCCTACACTTGTGGGTCATCAAGACTATTTTCTGGCGCCGTTGCCGGGGAGCATAGCTCTATTTATAAGTTCACCTGGGAGTTTTTCTGTCTGCTGTAATTTACTCTTCATCATGAAGGGTAAGCGAGATCCTAAGTTTCCAATACTACCTTCCACCACAAGGAAAGGTACTACTATGAACTCTAAAGCTACTCTTGATTCACCTACTGTTTTAAGTCAACTTGTTACACCACCTGTGAACACTCGTCCTACTGTTGATGCTTTGCTTTCTGAGTCTGCTACTGTTTCTGATGAATTTGATGATGCTTCTGATGTGCTTGATGATGCTGGTTCTTTAGGCCCCTTTTTAGAATCTCTTGTCACTAGGTCTAAAGAAATTACAATGCCCAATAAAAATCTTACTACACCTGTTAGCTCTCCTAATCCATATAATTATGAGAGTAGGTATCCTGATGATTCCTACATTGATCTTAATGATGAGTTTATTAGACAATATATGGATTACTCTACTTCTAAAGATCCTGATGCTTTGAGGAAATTGCTTGAAAAGCATGCTGCTAAGAATTATTTTACACCTGATCCTGAGTTTGCTACCTCTCCCATATGCATTAAAGATGATGATTTTAATTTCTCTGTTGATCTTTCACTCATATCTAATGTTGAATCTGATATTTTTGTGGAACTAAGGATGGCATTGCTATAGAACACATGAATAAATTAGCTTCGCTTAGCCTTCTATTTTCTAATGATAAAAAGATACAACATTACTATTTAGTAAAGTTGTTTCCTTTCTCATTAAAAGATGATGCCAAAGTGTGGTATAATGCTTTACCTTATGGATCCATAAAAATTCCTCATGAATTGCTTGATGTTTTCTTTGCAAAATATTTTCCCGCTCACATGCAGCATGAGGCTTTGCAGAGAATTTTCAATTTCAGACAATTGGAGGATGAGCATCTCCCTAAAGCTTGGGGGAGATTCGGATCATTACTTAGGGCTCGGCCAGGGCATGATATTCCGAAGAATGAACTCCTTGATATATTTTATAATGGACTAACTGTTGAATCTAGGACATACCTAGATAGTTGTGCTGGTTGTGTTTTCAGTAAAAGGACTGTTGATGAAGCTGAAGAACTAATGGCTAAGATTGCCAAAAATCATGATGAATGGAGCATTCCTGAACCTCCTCCATTACCAACTCCGAAGAAAAGGGGAGTGTTCTTCCTAAACCCAGAAGATATGCAAGAAGCCAAAAGATCTATTAAGGAAAAAGGTATTAGAGCTGAAGATGTGAAGAATTTACCACCAATTGAAACTCTATGTGAGCCTACCACTCACCAACCTATGGTAGAGGTACACTCTCTTCATAATTTTACTGTTAATGATATTCCTTATAGTAAGCCTCCTAGTCAGTGTTTGGATGAATTTGATAACTTTATTGTTAAACAAACTCATTTTAATATGCAAATTCAAGAACAATTAAATGATAACACCCTGGTTATTAAAAATTTGCATTCTGTCTTGGAGAAAACTGCTAATGATGTCAAAGGTCTTGTTAAGCATTTTCATATGGTCCAAACTCAACTTGAACAAATTACTAAGGTGCAAAAAGACTTGCTTGCTGGAATTCCTACACAAAGTAATAAACAAACTTGTGGTGTTTTAACTAGAGGAGGTATCTCTACTCAAGATCCTCTTTATCCTGAGGGACATCCTAAAAGAATTGAACAAGAATCTCAACTGGTTGAAAATAATATTACTAGTTCCCCTAAAAAGAAAAAGAAAAAGAAGAAAAAGAATTAGGAGAAGCTAGTAATATGGAACTTGATAAAAAACCTACAAGTAATAATCCTAATGCTGTCTCTAATTCGGATGCTGAAACTGAAAGTGGTAATGAACATGATAATGATACTAATGAACCTGAAGAACAGGAGGAGGAGACTGCACCTCCTGTTGCTAAAAAACATGGTAAAGAGAGAGAGAGCCATGGGTGCAAAACCCCATGCCTTTTCCAGCTAAATCTCAGAAGACTAAGGAAGAAGAACACTATAATAAATTCTGTGAATGGATGAAGCCCCTCTTTTTGCAAATTCCTTTGACAGATGCTATTAAGTTGCCTCCCTATTCAAAATATATGAAAGACATTGTTACTAATAAAAGAAAAATCTCTAATGAAGAAATCTCCACTATGCTTGCTAATTACTCTTTCCATGGCAAGATTCCTAAAAAGCTTGGTGATCCAGGTATACCTACTATTCCTTGCCCCATTAAAAATAATTATGTTAGAACTGCTTTATGTGATCTTGGTGCAGGAGTTAGTGTTATGCCATTTTCTCTTTATAAGAGACTTTTATTAGATAAGCTTATTCCTACTGATATTTCCCTTCAAATGGCTGATAAGTCCACTGCTGTGCCCATTGGTATCTGTGAGGATGTTCCTGTTAAAGTTTCTAATTGTTTAATCCTAACTGATTTCGTGGTATTGGAAATGCCTGAAGATGATAATATGTCTATTATTCTTGGGAGACCTTTTCTTAATACTGCAGGGGCTGTTATTGATTGCAATAAAGGAAAAGTTACTTTTAACGATGATAAAAATCACTCCCCAATTGCTCAAACCCGAGTTTTGCTCTTGAGTGCTGGGATTTTTGATCTCTTTGTTCAGCCCATTATTCTTGCTGAAATTTGGAGCAAATCCTCTCCGGTATGTGACTCCTTCACTCCTCCAATTAGAATCTCGAATGGTTTTGTATAAGTTGAGTATTTTGCTGTTGTTTATGACTTTGAATATGAACTTGCATGCTTGATTTGTAGCTTGTTAGATGGATTTGATGCATGTACTAGTTGATATTAAGTTGTAGGAATAGTCTAATGCACTTCCTATATTTTATTTTCAAGTTTTATGAGGTTTGTTGAAAAATTTCAGAAAAAGAAGAACATGCCTAAGTTCAATTTAGGTGGGATCTTTAAGAAGAAGGAGCCCTCTTCTCGTCGAGAAACGAGAGGGTCAAGTTCTAATGCACCAATGAGGCCTTCATATAATGAAGATTTGGAGCCACTTGGTGTTATTGTGCTTGCTCGAGAGACGGATGTGCGTTCATCTGTATACCCATGTTATGAATTTCTACAAGCTGTAGGTATACACAATGAATTTACTAGTCTTGTCACTAATGCATCGTTGACAAATATTGTATTAGTGGAGAGGCCCCAATATCTTAAGCTCACTAACATCTTTGTGCAAAGCTTTAATTTCAATGATGATCCATATCACCCTAGTGTGGAGTTCATGCTATATGAGCGACCTTGTAGAATGCCTTTGTCTGAGTTTTGCAGCGCTTTAGGAGTGAGGAACTCGGGCTCACAGGCAAGATGAACACGCAACCCTAGTACCTCAAGGAGCTCTATGCCGGAATCTGTCATGATGATTGGAGAGACTCTACGCGTGCAAAATTTGGGAGCATTCAGTTTCCAGCTTGTAACGCCCCAAGATCGGTACTATGCAGATTTGTGTGCTACGCCAAATCCGCATAATAACGATCCTAAAGGACGCCCACCAGGCATAACGTGCACGTCGCAACACACACGTTATGCGGGTGGAATTGTGATAACATTACAACAGTTCTCGATGGAACCCACAAAAGAACATATATACAACAACGACTCACCGAGTCAAGAACAAAAGATACAATACAAAGATCCAAATAACAACGGAAGCGGGTAGCGTCCGGCTACGGACAAGAAACAAATTGGACTAAGAGTCCTGAAGATAAACGAAGGCACCATATCCCTGCCCAGGCCAAGCCGGAGGGATTCCCAAGCTAACGTCGTCAGACTTCAAACCTGTTGGCTGCATTGGAATAGCAGCCCCGAAGGGGTCAGTACTATAAACAGTACTGGCAAGTAATACTCACAAGATATCAAAGCTGGAATTCCGAGGAAAGAGGGTTAGCGATTGAGGCGGCGGCAAGCAGCACTAACAACTTATAGAGACACGCTACAACTTCCGTCTAAAGAGACAAGGTAAGAGAGCGCATGAGGAACCAACTATACTACTCACCAAACAAACCCGCCCTAAAACGACTCCCTCGTATCCTCAGCCCACGAGGAAGAAGTCCGGACACTCACACGGTGGACAAGTTTTATGGGTTATTATTCAAGTAATCTATCTTACTAGTCAAGTTATTATCATCATAAGGTGCAAATTGTCTATGATCTTTTTAGCCAGCGCATTTCACCAAGTCGTCCATAACCGCGGACACGGCTTTTCGAAAAGATTTCACCCTGCAGGGATGCACCAATGAACCCACACGCATCAAAACTCTCGCTTAGAGGTGTACCGGTGGAGGTTTCGACGTAATACTTCCCTTCTCTACAAACAAGTCCAGGGAGCCACCTAGCTAGGACTGATCCACCTTGAGAGTCCGGCCGAAGCTTCGAGGTGGGCCTAACCGGTGCGAGGACGGTGTCGGGAGGAACACTCATACGATTGCCCTCCTTCCACATGCGGTAAACGCCACGTGCCGCAAGACCTACTGAAACACCCGAACTACTTGTGGCATCCTGGACAAGTTTGAGGATCCGGTAATAGATTGCGGGGAGGCCCATAGAACTCCCACATGTGGTTAGTGCGCTCAGTCTTGGATCAGCGGAAAAGAACTCGGGTCCTAGGCGACACTAGCAGAACAAATCACCACGATTGGCCTTCCGCCGGTGCCTTATCTTTATTAAGTTATTCCCATCGCAACAGAAAAATAAAGATTACCATTTTAGTTCAGCCTAGCTACCATGTTAAGAACAAGACTAGACAAAGAGACAACAAGACTCAAGCAAAGCACCTAAGTATGCACTACGACTCGCAAGGCTAACAAGGTAAACAAGCAACAGGGTAATAGGATGTGGGGGTGGTGGCATATCATGGCTGCAAGGTAAACATGCATATAGGATCGAGACACAAGCATCGCGACATAAGGCTAGCAAGGAACAAAAGATAGGAGGTGTAAGAGACAGAAAACAAGCAAAGATAGCAAGGGAGTATCACTTGCCTGCAATCCGGTAGAGGTAGCAGAACCTGTCGTTGCTCACATCAACTCATCGGCCTATCCCGAAGAAGCAACGAACACCGGAAACATAAAAGATGCATTTTACTACTACGGCAAAAGAACCGGCATGTTGATGCAATGCATGCATGACAAATTAAAGGTTGTCCAATTTTATTCCCTAACACATGGCAAAGCATTTTAAATGGGATCGGTGCACAATATAGATGCACCGGACAAACCCCATAATTTAGTTGATTTAGTTCGACTAAATGGATAAAGGTGCGATGTTAATTAATCATGCATGAGTTTATAAGATATCGCATATATATGGCATATAGGGGTTTAGGGTTGGGGACGCACATCGGATTCGGGGATCATCGGATTTTGGAGAGGAAGTAGTTGATGTAGTCGTTGTAGTCGAAGTAGTCGAAGTAGTAGTTCCATCCGGAGTCAAAGTAGTTGAGGTAGACGTCCGTCCGGAGTCGAAGTAGCCGATGTAGTCGAAGTAGTCGTTCCGTAGTCGAAGTAGTCGATCATCCGGAGTCGGAGTAGTCGAGGTAGTCGACGTCGTGGAAGTAGTCGTTCCGGTTGAAGTAGTCGAGGTAGTCGTCGTCGGGGAGGTAGTCGTACTCGGGTCGTCGTCGTAGCGGACCTTGGCGTTCCGGGCTTCGGGGTCGACGGGGTTCCACGGCATCGGGGTACTCGGACACCGGTCTCCGACACGCACGAAGGCGGCCGACACAACTCGGACACGGAGAACTTGTCACACTTCTGGTGTCGGGGTACTCGGTCTTCGGGCTTCACGGCGTCGGGAATGGGAACGGAGAACTCGATTACCGTCGGGGTACGGCTTCACGACGGGGACGGGATCGGAAAAGGATTTACGACGGGAGCGGGATCGGGGAAACATCGGGAAACGGAGACGGGGAACACTTCATGACGGGAACGTCCATCAGGAATCGAAAACGGGAAACACGGAGGCGGGCCGTCGGGGAAAATCCACGACGGGGAACGGAGGCTCACGACGGGAACAACCGGGAACCGAACACAGTTTCACGACGGGAGCGTGCACGGGGACGGACACGCACACGGCAACAGGAAACGGGGACAAGCGCGTGCCGTCGGGCACGGTCACGGCAGTGCAACGATGAGCAGGGGACACACGTGCAAGTGCACGATACTGAGACGATGAGCTCGGCTCGAGTCGAGATCAAGGAGTCACCAGGGGGCACACAGCAGCAGGGGAGCTGCCGGCAGGAGGCGGACGAGCTCGGGCAGAGCAGGTCCGGGGTCGGCCGCAAGCAGAGGCGAGGAGGAGCCGAGATGGGTCGGTGGTGCCTACCTGGAGGTGGAGCAGAGAGAGGAGAGAGCGCTAGGGGGAGGTCGAGCAGGCGGCACCGCGGCGAGCTAGACCGGGAGGGGGCGGAGGCCGGCGGTCGGGAGCGGGCCTGCGCGGGGAGAAGAAGGTGCGGGTGGAGGGGGAGGCGGCCGCGCGTCAGAGGAGCAGAGGCGCGGGAGCCCGGGCTCGAGCGAGGCGGCGCGACGATGAGGGAGGTCGGGCCACGGTGGGGCGGAGTTGGGAGAAGAGAGGGAGAAGAGAAGAGGAGGAGAGGGAGGAGCCGGAGCTCGCGGTGGTGAGGGGATCGAGCCAGGGGGGAGACATGCGTGCGGGAGGAAGAAGGAAGCACGGGAGAGTTGGGGATGGAAAAGGAAAAGAGGAAAGAAAAGAAGAAAAGAAAAGAAGAAAAGAAGAGAGGAGAGAGAGGGGAAAAGGAAAAAAACAAGGGTGGAAGGGCAGATTCGCGAAACGACAAAAACGGAAGAGGGTGGCTGCAAAAACACAGGGGGTGGGAAAGGAAAAAGGCAGGGGCAGGATTAGGGTTTGGTCTAGGGTTTGCTTTGCTGGGATTTTGGGCCTAGCTAGTTGGGCTACTCTCTCTCACACTCAAAGCATTTTATTTTCTTTTGCAAAATTTAATTTGGCAAAATAATTTTAGAAAACGGAGACGACTGTCTTGATAAAAATATTTTTCCGACAATTTTAGAAAATTAAAATAGGGTTTAATAAAAATAATTTTTGTTGCCAAAAACATGCGATGCGATGATGCTGATGTCATGATGATGCAAAAACAAAAACAAGCAAAAATCTAATTTGGGGAAAAACCCCGGGGCATTACAACCGACACCACTAACAAGGGATCTCGCCCCGAGATCCACGCTACCGTCGGAGAGAAGAAGAGCAAGGTGAACTATCGAATCTTGTCGCACCTGGTTGATCTTCTCGACACCACTAACAAGAGGTTCTTGCTCACGTCGATGACGATGACATTCCGTCGAGATTGCTTCCAAGATCGAACCTATTAGGTAAAAGGCAAGAGATCGTCCAACCCACGTAGATGCTACGACTCAGAAGATAGATAAGAGAGAAGATTTAAATCACACAAAGGTAAGAGGGGGAATAGCAGAGGGATAAGGAATAAACAAGAGTCCTATTGAGATCTTTTCAATTAATTTTTTAGTAAAATAGTTTGGACACTCTACAAACAACGACCATTAGCTAGGGTATCCTACAGGCAGACTGGACCAGCGGGGTATCGAAAAACCAGAGCTCTGATACCACTTTGTAACGCCCCAAGATCGGTACTATGCAGATTTGTGTGCTACGCCAAATCCGCATAATAACGATCCTAAAGGACGCCCACCAGGCATAACGTGCACGTCGCAACACACACGTTATGCGGGTGGAATTGTGATAACATTACAACAGTTCTCGATGGAACCCACAAAAGAACATATATACAACAACGACTCACTGAGTCAAGAACAAAAGATACAATACAAAGATCCAAATAACAACGGAAGCGGGTAGTGTCCGGCTACGGACAAGAAACAAATTGGACTAAGAGTCCTGAAGATAAACGAAGGCACCATATCCCTGCCCAGGCCAAGCCGGAGGGATTCCCAAGCTAACGTCATCAGACTTCAAACCTGTCGGCTGCATTGGAATAGCAGCCCCGAAGGGGTCAGTACTATAAACAGTACTGGCAAGTAATACTCACAAGATATCAAAACTGGAATTCCGAGGAAAGAGGGTTAGCGATTGAGGCGGCGGCAAGCAGCACTAACAACTTATAGAGACACGCTACAACTTCCGTCTAAAGAGACAAGGTAAGAGAGCGCATGAGGAACCAACTATACTACTCACCAAACAAACCCGCCCTAAAACGACTCCCTCGTATCCTCAGCCCACGAGGAAGAAGTCCGGACACTCACACGGTGGACAAGTTTTATGGGTTATTATTCAAGTAATCTATCTTACTAGTCAAGTTATTATCATCATAAGGTGCAAGTTGTCTATGATCTTTTTAGCCAGCGCATTTCACCAAGTCGTCCATAACCGCGGACACGGCTTTTCGAAAAGATTTCACCCTGCAGGGTTGCACCAATGAACCCACACGCATCGAAACTCTCGCTTAGAGGTGTACCGGTGGAGGTTTCGACGCAATACTTCCCTTCTCTACAAACAAGTCCAGGGAGCCACCTAGCTAGGACTGATCCACCTTGAGAGTCCGGCCGAAGCTTCGAGGTGGGCCTAACCGGTGCGAGGACGGTGTCGGGAGGAACACTCATACGATTGCCCTCCTTCCACATGCGGTAAACGCCACGTGCCGCAAGACCTACTGAAACACCCGAACTACTTGTGGCATCCTGGACAAGTTTGAGGATCCGGTAATAGATTGCGGGGAGGCCCATAGAACTCCCACATGTGGTTAGTGCGCTCAGTCTTGGATCAGCGGAAAAGAACTCGGGTCCTAGGCGACACTAGCAGAACAAATCACCACGATTGGCCTTCCGCCGATGCCTTATCTTTATTAAGTTATTCCCATCGCAACAGAAAAATAAAGATTACCATTTTAGTTCAGCCTAGCTACCATGTTAAGAACAAGACTAGACAAAGAGACAACAAGACTCAAGCAAAGCACCTAAGTATGCACTACGACTCGCAAGGCTAACAAGGTAAACAAGCAACAGGGTAATAGGATGTGGGAGTGGTGGCATATCATGGCTGCAAGGTAAACATGCATATAGGATCGAGACACAAGCATCGTGACATAAGGCTAGCAAGGAACAAAAGATAGGAGGTGTAAGAGACAGAAAACAAGCAAAGATAGCAAGGGAGTATCACTTGCCTGCAATCCGGAAGAGGTAGCAGAACCTGTCGTTGCTCACATCAACTCAACGGCCTATCCCGAAGAAGCAACGAACACCGGAAACATAAAAGATGCATTTTACTACTACGGCAAAAGAACCGGCATGTTGATGCAATGCATGCATGACAAATTAAAGGTTGTCCAATTTTATTCCCTAACACATGGCAAAGCATTTTAAATGGGATCGGTGCATAATATAGATGCACCGGACAAACCCCATAATTTAGTTGATTTAGTTCGACTAAATGGATAAAGGTGCGATGTTATTAAGCATGCATGATTTTATAAGATATCGCATATATATGGCATATAGGGGTTTAGGGTTGGGGTCACACATCGGATTCGGGGATCATCGGATTTCGGAGAGGAAGTAGTTGATGTAGTCGTCGTAGTCGAAGTAGTCGAAGTAGTAGTTCCATCCGGAGTCGAAGTAGTTGAGGTAGACGTCCATCCGGAGTCGAAGTAGCCGATGTAGTCGAAGTAGTCGTTCCGTAGTCGAAGTAGTCGATCATCCGGAGTCGGAGTAGTCGAGGTAGTCGACGTCGTGGAAGTAGTCGTTCCGGTTGAAGTAGTCGAGGTAGTCGTCGTCGGGGAGGTAGTCGTACTCGGGTCGTCGTTGTAGCGGACCTTGGCGTTCCGGGCTTCGGGGTCGACGGGGTTCACGGCATCGGGGTACTTGGTCACCGGTCTTCACGGACGCGCACGAAGGCGACCGACACAACTCGGACACGGAGAACTTGTCACACTTCTGGTGTCGGGGTACTCGGTCTTCGGGCTTCACGGCGTCGGGAATGGGAACGGAGAACTCGGTTACCGTCGGGGTACGGCTTCACGACGGGGACGGGATCGGAAAAGGATTTACGACGGGAGCGGGATCGGGGAAACATCGGGAAACGGAGACGGGGAACACTTCATGACGGGAACGTCCATCAGGAATCGAAAACGGGAAACACGGAGGCGGGCCGTCGGGGAAAATCCACGACGGGGAACGGAGGCTCACGACGGGAACAACCGGGAACCGAACACGGTTTCACGACGGGAGCGTGCACGGGGACGGACACGCACACGGCAACAGGAAACGGGGACAAGCACGTGCCGTCGGGCACGGTCACGGCAGTGCAACGATGAGCAGGGGACACACGTGCAAGTGCACGATACTGAGACGATGAGCTCGGCTCGAGTCGAGATCAAGGAGTCACCAGGGGGCACACAGCAGCAGGGGAGCTGCCGGCAGGAGGCGGACGAGCTCGGGCAGAGCAGGTCCGGGGTCGGCCGCAGGCAGAGGCAAGGAGGAGCCGAGATGGGTCGGCGGTGCCTACCTGGAGGCGGAGCAGAGAGAGGAGAGAGCGCCAGGGGGAGGTCGAGCGGGCGGCACCGCGGCGAGCTGGACCGGGAGGGGGCGGAGGCCGGCGGTCGGGAGCGGGCCTGCGCGGGGAGAAGAAGGTACGGGTGGAGGGGAAGGCGGCCGCGCGTCAGAGGAGCAGAGGCGCGGGAGCCCGGGCTCGAGCGAGGCGGCGCGACGATGAGGGAGGTCGGGCCACGGTGGGGCGGAGTTGGGAGAAGAGAGGGAGAAGAGAAGAGGAGGAGAGGGAGGAGCCGGAGCTCGCGGTGGTGAGGGGATCGAGCCAGGGGGGAGACATGCGTGCGGGAGGAAGAAGGAAGCACGGGAGAGTTGGGGATGGAAAAGGAAAAGAGGAAAGAAAAGAAGAAAAGAAAAGAAGAAAAGAAGAGAGGAGAGAGAGAGAGAGGGGGAAAAGGGGAAAAGTAAGGGTGGAAGGGTAGATTCGCGAAACGACAAAAACGGAGGAGGGTGGCTACAAAAACACAGGGGTGGGAAAGGAAAAAGGCAGGGGCAGGATTAGGGTTTGGTCTAGGGTTTGCTTTGCTGGGCTTTTGGGCCTAGCTAGTTGGGCTGCTCTCTCTCACACTCAAAGCATTTTATTTTCTTTTGCAAAATTTAATTTGGCAAAATAATTTTAGAAAACGGAGACGACTATCTCGATAAAATATTTTCCGGCAATTTTGAAAAATAAAATAGGGTTTAATAAAAATAATTTTTGTTGCCAAAAACATGCGATGCGATGATGCTGATGTCATGATGATGCAAAAACAAAAACAAGCAAAAATCTAATTTGGGGAAAAACCCCGGGGCATTACACAGCTGTGAGGTATTTGGGCCATGTCATTGCTCGTTGTATCCTTCCCCGGGATAACACGAGTAACATGACTAGTCTTGATCTTGCTATTCTTGCCGCCGCAATTAATTGTGATGAAACTTATAACGTTGGCGCTCTTATCGCTTGTCGTCTTAGCACTAACAAGGTTAGAGGGCCTATTTATGGAGGCATTATTGCTTCGATCATGCTTGCTACTGCCATGCTTCCTCCTAGAGAGGATGATCTAGAGTTGGATTTTATTAGGCTTAATCTTGCTGCAATGAAAAATCACCACTATGTCACTTATGATTCCACTTTGGAGAACTTGCAGTATAGATTGTTATTTGGTTTTGATTTGGATAACCCTCGCTTTGTGAGATTGCATGCTCCTGTTTTGTTTAACTCTGCTGCTAGGGACGGATACTCGTTTCCTGAGGAGGTGCTGGATGAGTACCTCGCATCACTAGCCCCTGAGGAGGAGCCAGAGGAGGAGCCACAGGACTCGCAGTGGCAGCCACAGACGGACGCCAACTGGGGCGTGCCGCCGCCGTGGTAGATGGATCCCACTTATAGGCCAAAAGCCTAAGCTTGGGGGAGTACCTATTTCTCACCGACATCTTTTTACTTCGTTCACTCAACTATCATATGTCGGTGTCTTCGTTATTCCTTTGTATATTCATTAGTTTTCTTTTTGCTTTCTTTTCACTCTTTTCAATTTGCTCAGTCGCCGTAGTTGTTCTTTTTGTTTATTAATCAAAACCCAAAAAGATTTCCTCTTTGTTTGCCTCTTCTTTCTCATAATCAAAAAGACCAAAAATATTTTCTTTTTGTCGGGGGGCGACCCCCGGATAGGGTCAAGATGATGAGACATGCATAGACACGGAGTTGACCGGGTCAACACTAACCGACATACCATATCGACATACCCGGAGTCGACCGGGTCAAAGCTAACCGACATACCCAGATGTCGGATCATACATATTAGATGTCAGATCCTCTCCTTTGTTCTTCTTATGTGCAGGGAAGGTGAAACCGAGTTAAGGAGTATCCGGCATGCCTATGCCGGATAAGATAAGAGAGAGTTATATCCCAGTGGACGGTCAAGGCTCACGTCTTGTCCCTACAATCACGGAGCAGGCATCGTGCCACTGGCACGATGGGACACGCTGCCTAACCCTTGACCTGGAGGTCACGGGATGGGGAGTCAGGCCTCCATGCTGCTGACCGAAGCAGTACGGGGAGTAGTGCGCAGGAAAGGATAGATTGGACGTGCCACGCAGGGGTGACGAAAGCAGTCAGGGTCCAGACGTGGCCACAGTGCTGCCTACGCCAGCACCCATGTCAGCCCTAACATGTGCCCTGGGTTCCATTATATAAGGAGCACCAGGGGATCCTCTTACGGGGACGCTGGACACAGAGACGATACTCTAGACTTTCCACACCGGAGAGCCCACAGAGAGCCATTGAGCCACCGCAAGATTCGGTAGAGAGCCCGAGTGATACACCTTTGCCTTAGTTCATAGCTTTTCATACACAGCTCAAGGAGCATCTTGTAGCTCGAGTGTGATCCACCATATAAACAGACAAGCAGGAGTAGGGGCTTTACCTCCTCACGAGGGCCCTGAACCTGGGTAAATTGTGTGCGTGTTTGTGTTTTCCGTGTGCGTATTCCTACGCGCTAGCCCTCCCCTGTGCCTCCAGCGTCCATCGGCCCCAACTCAAGCCTACCTATGGCATCTGTCCGTGCACCACCACGACACTTTTGTTTCTTTTTCGTTTGTTTTCTACTTCATTTTTAGTCGCTTCTTCCCAAATTGAAAACAGCAAAAAGATTTCTCTTCTATTTCTGCGCTATTCCTTTCGCTATTCAAAAACACAAAAACATTTTCTCGTCTTCTTCGTTTTGTAGTTGTTTCAGAGTTCAACCTGTGTTTGTGATGACACTTGCACATTTTTATTATTTCCATATCTTTCTGTTGTGCAAGCGTCTATGCAATAATGATGATATTTGGCAACGCGGATTTGATGAGCAAATTCGGTATGAACTCTATTTGTTTTCATTTTTTTATAGATGTTTATCCTCCTGCTCATGTTTTAGTTTGCTATGGTAGAATGTTGCGTAGATGATATTACTTTGTTTTTATGGATTCCCATGCTTAGACTCAACTTGTTAAGAGTGGATAATTTGTCATGTAGACGTGAGCATGTTTTGCATTGTTTATAATATGGTATGGTAAAGTGAGATCCTCCTCCAAAAGATTTATTTGGATTGACTTGGCATATGTTCACACATGTAAAAGACTAAAAATAAAGTATGTTAAGCCTTGACGGTTTATTGTGCTTAGAATTGTAGTATCACTCTTATGCTTTATTCATTGATTATTTTGTCGCAAAGCATGATTATGACAGTAGTGCTCTTGATCGGTCGCTCCCGAGTCTTTTGCTAGCCTCCATTTGCACTGGGTGTAACTGTCCATCCGTGCACCCATTTTCCTTAAGCCAAAGTATTCCATTTGAGTCCACTATATCTTCCTACATATGGTATTTCACCGCCATTCCAAGTAAATTTGTCATGTGCTAACTTTAAATCATTCAAAAAATGCTTCTTTTTATGTCTCTGTTTTTAGCTCATGAGGAAGCAGTAGAAGGCTAGATATAACTTGTGACAAGCAAGGTCATTTCCCCCTTTTCACCCGGTGTTGATGGATTACGTCTTCACTTGAATCAACCCGAGAGCAGCTTAAGCAAAATATAAATATAACTCACCATTCTCCTCCGCGCAATGCAAAATCTGAGAAATCAGCTCAAACATTGGACAATGGTGAAACCAAAGAGAAAGAGGAGCGTACTCGCTCCTCTAAAAAACCAGCTGCTCTCACAAGTCTAAAAGCCTTGCTTGTTATGAGGGACTAGATAGCCTCTCTGTTGTGAAATCGTTGACGAAAGCATGCATCTCTCAAAACTGTTTTACTTCTGCTTATAAAAATAAAAAGCTCTAGCACATGATTAATCCCTGCTTCCCTCTGCGAAGGGCCTTTCTTTTATATATTTATATTGAGTCGTCATCCTTCTTTGAGCACCATCTTATAGAGCATTGCTGTCATTCTGAGTATAACGTGCTTTGTCCCAAAGTTTTAATGATTGGAGCATGATTGAGGTACTTCTCAATTCTGATAACTTTACATATAGTCACCGTTTAATGTCTCAAGAGGTGCCCGGCATTTATGTTTTGCCCCACAAAAGGGGCAAGCGAGAGATCACTTTACCATGGCTAGTTATATGCGTTGCATCGGTGCTATTTGTTTGCATGCTTAAATTATTACTTGTTAGCATATTGTGAGTTTTGCATAAGTCTCCATGATTTCTTTAGTTCTATTGTTTTTGTAACTTCTCTGTTATGCTTATTAAAATACTGATCATGGTTTAAACTTCTATGCTCTAAATGAAGCAAATGTGTTTGTCAAAGTTTCTTTTATCGCATCCAGTTTGTAACCTGAATTGCTTGAGGACAAGCAATAAGCTAAGCTTGGGGGAGCTGATACGTCGCAAACGTATCTACTTTTCCAAACACTTTGCTATTGTTTTGCCTCTGATTATTAATAAATTTGTTTGGAACTAACCCGAACTGACGCTGTTTTCAGCAGAATTGCATTTGGTGTCTTTCTTTTGTGCAGGGTTCAGAAGTTCGCGGAAAATTCCAGAAAAATTATAAAAAGTATTTTTGAGGGAAAAGAGCCACGGAGCCAGAAGACCGCGAGGGGGGGGGGCACCCCAGGAGCAGGGGCGGGTCCCACCCACGGGTGGGGTCCAGGCCGCGGCAGGAGGCCGCCCCTGCCCCTGGGACCTCGCCTCTCGGCCTCCCTTCGCTTATAAGCCCCCTTTCGACCTAAAAACACGAGCCCCTGAACACTTTTTCCAGAAACCTTACGGAGCTCCGCCGCCATCACGAACCTTAAATTCGGGGTCCAGGATCGCTGTTCCGGCACCCTGCCGGAGTGGAGATCGCCGCCATCGTCACCGCCAACGCCTCTCCATCAACCATCCATGTCGTCCCCCTCCATGTGTGAGTAGTTCCCTGCTGTAGGCAAGGGGATGGAAGGGATTGAATAAGATTGCTCATGTAATTCGATACCAAATTGTTAGGGCACGATGCCTAGTATCCTCTATTTGTGTTAATCATCGTTGGTGCAACTAGTTATGCTTAATGCTTGTCACTTTGGGCCCAGGTGCCATGTTTTCAGATCTGAACACTTATGTTTGCATGAGTATAATTGTTGTTTGGATCCTATCTACTAGTTGTATGCACTTGTTGTCAACCGGAACCGGAGACCCCGAGTGACAGAAACGGGGACATCGATGGGAATGGTTGGCAACTCGAGGATTACATGTATTCATTGTGTGTTAATGCTTTGATCCGGTGTTCTGTTAAAAGGAACACCTTAATTGCCATTTGTTCCTTAGTTGGCCCGACTTAAACCGGATGGCAGGACAAAAGATGTCGTGCAAGTTCTTATTGCAAGCACGTACGGCTAAATTAGGAATACATACCTATGATTGTTTGATACTTGGATGCTATTTATATATTTATTTGCTTCGTGCCTAGTTATGTTCATTTCATGAGCTATCTTATTCATGCAACGCCCGTCTATCTGTCCCTATGCCTACGGTGTTTTAATCCCGCTGTTTACAATCATTACTTTTACCGTTATCATTGTTGTCTTTATTTTACTACTGCTGTTACTATTCTACTGCTGCCATCAAATCACTGTTACTACTGATAAATTGCATCGAGAGAAATCCTTTTCAGGTGTGGTTGAATTGACAACTCGACTGCTAAGGCTTATAAATATTATTTGGCTCCCCTTGTGTCGAATCAATAAATTAGGGTCAAACTACCCGCGAAGACTGTTGCGATCCCCTACACTTGTGGGTCATCACTGCTCTTCCTTTTATTCAATCTCCGATCGAGGCCCACTACCATCTACTGGGTCGTGCCATCCCACGACCATGTCATGCCCTCGATCAATCCTACAACTACGGGATCGCACAGACCACGTCCTCGCTAACTGAAACTAGCTTAGCTAGGAAATAGATAACTGAAACCAACGACTAAAAACCCTAGCTGAAACTGAACCTGAAACACTACAGTAAAAACAGACAGTTTCAGACTTATTCACTGACACTCATCGTAGCAGAGAGAGAGAGAGAGTCCGCAACTACATGTGCTAGGTAATTGGTATTCGTGTCTTTCCTCTTTCTGGTCCTACAGATCTCCGGTACGTACTAGTTTGTCTCGGACACGTATACAAGGCAACGTGATAGATTTGATGCTTCTTCTCCATCGTTAACACTAATTTGGTCCATCGCACCTCATGGACGGCGATTGGATCGAGTTTGATAAGAGCAACTCCAGCCGTTGGAGCCCCCCAGGAAGAAACGCCGGACGAAAAAGAGGCCTCTGGGGGGATGCCGGCGGAAAAAGAGGACTCTGGGGGGGGGGGGGGCATGGCCTCCCAATCGCGCCCCCACCCAGGAAGGCGGAGAGGGGACGAAGTGGAGGAGAAAGAGGCGAAACCGGGTCAGAGCACGTGGGTGGGCCAGAAAGAAGGACACGTGGGGCGAGGAGATTGGCTATTTGCTTCATCCGGCGTCCCAAGAGCCACCCCAGCGCGCTGGGTTTGGCCTGGGATCGCCGGCATCTTTTTGAGGTCTGGGGGCCCCTTGGGGTGTGGCTAGGGGATTTTTTGCCTTTTTTGCGTCGCCGGCGATGAAAAAGGCGTCCTGGGGGGCTTCCTGGGGGCGTGGCTGGAGTTGCTCTAAGTACTCTACTCCGAGGTTCGCGACGGGTGCAAGGCATGGCATTTTTTAAATATTTAAAAAAATAAATTTCACAAATAATATGCATATTCAGAAATTTGCAGATCTAGCTCATCATCATCAATCCGCGTGCCAAAAAAACATATCGTCACGCTACACGTAGCCAACGATAAGTGCTAATCATCGGGTTCAGACCGATTAGTAAGACTACCAGGTCAAGAGAAGGATGTTTGCAGTTACAAGCTCGTACATTTGGTGGCAACGCCGGCTAATTAAACGGGAAGAAGAGGTGCAACCTTCTTTACGGTCGGGTCCGGCTATTATTGCATGTGCTCTAAATTTCGTCCGTGCTGCGATGAAACCTGTGTCGGTTCCACGATCTAATACATGGAAGAGGCCATTAATGGGACAATTTGCATTGAACGTTGATGCTTCTTTCTCAGCAGATGACCAAACGGATTCTTGCGGTGCCGTTATCCGAGATTGCGGAGGTATGTTTATTGCCGCGTCTACCGCTAAGTTGTTACATGTTCCCGATATAGTTTTTGCTGAGGCTACGGCGCTCGTGGAGGGGTTGAAACTGGCACAAAATATCGGATGCAGCTCTAGTTTTGTGCAAATGGATAACCTGATTGTTGTGGAGGCTTTGAAGTTTAATACTGGACAAGCTATGGTGGCTGCCCCTATTTTAGAGGATTGTCGTATTTTGTTGAGATATTTTGGGAAGGTTTTAGTTGAGCATTGTAATAGGGAGAGTAATATGGTTGCTCATATGCTAGCTCAGCAGGGGCGTTCGGATCCACCGTCATTGTGGTTGGACGAACACCCTGGTTTTATTTCGAGTTTTCTTGCTGACGATGTAAGTGTTATTTGATATTAATAACGAACACCCTGGTTTTATTTCGAGTTTTCTTGCTGACGATGTAAGTGTTATTTGATATTAATAAAAGCTAGCCAGAAGGCCTTCCCGTAAAAAAAAAAGTCGCCTAATCGCATATGGATATACCTCTCCATATGTGTTATACCCTAGATGCCCTACGCTAAGAAATTAAAGAAGTATGCAAGAGCTCGGCCTCACGGCTCAGTGACGAGGTGTGCCACGGGCCAGACACGTTCCGTTTAGCCTTATCCGTGCTAGGCCCTTGACACGATAATTTTGGCTAGCTATATCAGATTTGACACTGGTATTTACTATTAATGCGAAATATTTCTCAGTTGGAGGCTATGTTCACATTGAGAGCGAGACGTGGTGACTTCGTTAATCTCAAAATCCGACCAATCGGTTCACTCTTTCGAGGTGCACATAGGGGGAGGATGTGCCTGTGTTCGTTCATAGGAGTACTGAGTGTATACACATGTTTGTGAACATTTACGTATGTAATGTGTTTTGCAAAAAAGAAAGGCCCTAGTACTCTTTCTGCTAGCTCATGAGTAGTTGTAGCATATGGCAGACTAAAATTTCGTGGGCATGGTTTTGGCTTGCAGGATTAGATGCACTCGTTATAAAAAAAATATTTTAAATATATTTTGAAATTCAATAATTTCAGAATAAAAATTTCGCATGCACATCAAGACATTCTATATTTGTACACAAAGTTCCGCTAAAAGACATTTTTGTGACTTTTGCAAGAAAAGAATAAGAAATCTCGTGAAAACTCATTTGGGAGCACAGGAAATTGTCTTTTTTACACATGTCACAAAAAATATTTTTTCCCACGAAAGTTGTGCGAACATAGAATATCCAGATATAGATCTGAAATTTTTATTTAGAATTTTTTGAAATTTTGAAATCCGAGTTTTAGGTACTGGGTGCATCTACTCCTATGATCCAAAACAAAATTTCCCAATTTATTGCCCTTTTGTTGCGTTGATTTTTGTTGTGTAGACGACTAGACGGAGATGGAGATGATATGGCAAATATTTTAAGTAGTAGAGATTTTATAGGGACCCAAGTATCGAACTCTCGCCACACTACAATCACCATTCTTCGTTGTCCATCCAACGGATGAGATTGCCCAAAAAAAAATGAAACCTGAAATTTAAACATTTCATAAAAAAATTAAAATTTCCAGTAAGTCATAAATGNATTCCTAATTAAATTATCCTAAGAAAAATGATTTATCATACAAAATACATGTTTCCATAAAAAAGAAGAGAAAACTTTTTTCCTTTTACTAGATCTTTTTATATTATATGGATAACTATATCTTGTGAATACAAACTAGACAAAGGAAATTAGAAGAAAAACTAACCAACAAGTAACAGGTTTATTTTGATTAAAACTAAAATGTTCGCACAACACTTGTCATTTTGTCATTATATTTTTTGTTGTCTTTAGATATTATTGTTGTTCATATAAAAATCTATTATGATTGAAATGTGTAGTGGTCTATGTGAATTATATTTTTTGTTATTTTTATACTAGTAGAAAGTGGTAGTTCTTATATATTCTATTTTTTGTACTAGTAGGAAGTGGGTTTTCCTATTCCCCACCCATTTTTATTTACCCTAAAAAATCACTATCCCCAAAAAGAGAATTGAAAAATTACACTGGATATTATTTGCAAGTAAAAAAATCAAATCCTTTTGTTTTTGGCGCATAAAGGGAATACTATCAGAATGAAAATATTAAAAAATGTGTTACGAAGTATAATAGCACACAAGTTACTAGGCTAAAAACTAGTAGAACATGTTACCAAGCTCCTAGAAATAAAAGTTATCAATTTTAAAACTAGTAAGATTTTACCAAGTATATAGCACACAATTATCAGGCTTAAACCTAGTAGAATATGTTATCAAGCATCTAGCAAGAAATTAACCAATAAAATACAAGTCCCGGATCCATACTGGTAGAAAGTGGTAGTTATATTTATTTTTTATGTTTTTTATACTAGTAGAAAGTGTTTTCTTCCTATCCCGCCCGTTAGTGTTTCCCTAGAAAACCACTGACCCACAAAGGGAATTTTAACATAGTTTGGCCTAAAAATGATTTTTTAAAATGCTTTTTTCTATAAAAAAAGAAAATAGAAAATTTGAAAGTTTTTTTTCTTATCCTCTTCCCATTATTTTTGCCCTGAAAAACCACTGGCCAAAAAAGTGAATTCAAAATAATTTTGGCATAATTTTTTTGATTCTTCATCGGACATACATGTCTGCATAAAAAAGGGAATATAAAAGTTGAACGTAAAATCTTATGTCCTGGTTTCAAGTTTTTATATTCATTTTTATAATTCAGAATAGAAAACTAATTAAAAAGGAAGAGAGAAAAGGGAATAGAGAAACTTGTGTTTTGTACGTGTGCGTGGCCAGCCAAAAAGATGCTCCCGTCAGCGCTGCATGGATGGCCTAATTTCTCTTGAAATCACAATTTTTTCGGTTTTGTGCGGGGTTCATCCATGGACAGTGCTGAGTGTCCCCCGGGGATCGGGAGGTTCCCATCCCCCGGGTCCCCGTGCTTACACGTGTCTTTTTTTTTTCTGATCAAATCCCGCTTTTGCTCCATGTAGCAAAAAAACGGTTCGTTCACAAAATAGAAAAAGAAGAGACTAACTTCGCCGGAGACCTCGCCGGAGATCACACAGCAACAAAAATGTGTTATTGTAGCAAAATCGACATCGCTGGAGACATCGCCGGAGAATCTCGCCGGAGACATCGTAGCAAAATCTTTATACTATTGTAGCAACACCACATATCTATAATAGCAAAAAAATTGGTATATTGCAGCATCATAGCAAAAAAAAAAATCCGGCGAGGTCCGCTGATAAAACTTATGATGCAAAAACAACAGAACAAATTGTAGCAAAAAAATTATTGTAGCAAAACCGACCTCATCGAAAACATCGACGAAGACCTCGACGGAGACAAGGTAGCAAAAAACTTATTATATGGTAGCAAAACCACATAACAAATGTAGCAAAAAAAATCTTCCGACCGGCGTCACCGGTCGGACATAGCATCGCCGCCGGCCTTTAGCACCACCGCTCTCCTTAGCCAGCATCGTCGTCTTCCATGGAAGCACCGTCATGCTCCTTCGGCAGCACGGCCTTCCCTCTAGGAGAGCACCACCGCGCTCCTCCCGCAGCATCAACGCCTTCACATGGGAGCATTGTAGCCCTTCTATGGGAGCACTGTCTCCCTTCTATGCGAGCATCGCCGCACTCCTTTGGCAGCATCGTCGCTTCCTAGTGGGAGCACCACCACCCTTCTATGGTGGCGCGCTCCGGGAGGCCCGGGCGGGTCGATCCGGTGAAGAGGCCCGGGCGGGTCGATCCGGTCGCTTCCTAGTGGGCAGGAGTGGAGGCCCATCGGATCGGGAACAGGCGACGAAGAGCTCCAAATCGGGGAGCAGGTCCGATGACGGGGAGGGAAACACCGGGGATGGGAGGTGCACGGGAGGCAGGCGGCAGCGGGGAGCTCTCAGGGAAGGCAGCAGGCCGTCGAGCCATGGCTTTGGCGACGGGGCTCCGACGGCGGCGGAGCTGGGCTATGGCGGCGTGGTCCCGACGGCGGCGGAGATGGGCTGTGGCGGCGTGACCCCGACGGCGGCGGAGATGGGCTGTGGCGGCGTGGGCCTGACGGCGGTGCGGCCTCGAGGGCGGCGGAGGTAGAGAGGCTATGGCGGCGTGCGTGATGGTCGGGTCATGGCTATGCGTAAGAAGAGAGAAAAAGTTTGGGGAAAACTGGTGGAGGAAACCACGCGTGAAGGGATAAGGAGAGTGGTCGGGTCGGCTGCTTGTTTTCTTCGCGCGAACGGACACGTGTCGCGTCGAGAAGGGGGAGGATGTGGACGATGGATCCCCGGGGGAATACTATCATTTCCCTTCCATGCATGCGTATTCGTGCATGTGCATGTGCGTGACCAGCTCGCATGCTTTAAAACAAAAGGAACGACCACGCTCACAGGAGGAAAAAAGTAAAAAAGGGAACAGAAGGGACGGAGGGAACCAGCTCGCGGAGGGAAAGGAAAAAAGGGAATAGAATGGGACCAGCTCGCGGGCTCGCGCAGGAGAACCGAGCGAGCCCTCGCGTGCTCGTAGAAGCAAATTCGATTTACAAGAAAAATAGGCGCTCCCAATATATACTGTAAAAAGAAAAAGGATTAAGTATATATTTCATCCCAAAATGTATGGGATTGGAGCAAAACCCCCCTAAACTAAAAATTTGTATGATTTCAAGTCTCAAATCCTCAATACCGTCTAAATCACCTCCTATAATCGTTTTTCCTCAATTTGGGCAGTTTTGGACAAATTTGGATTGTTTTGCATATTGACGTGGCGGGCTGACGTGGCAGTAGAAAATGACGTGGCACGTTGTTGACCGGTCTAATGCGTTTTTTTTTTGCAAAATGCATCCTCATCAATTTCCCCACCCAACGACGGCCACGACGGGAAGCGTTCGGTTGGAGGAATTTGTTGCACGCTTTGGCGGAGATGCTCGGCGGCGGGTGTGAAACGGGAGCAGCAACGCTGGTGCTCCGTCTGCAGCGGGACGTGCCCGCCGGTGGCTGCTGCTGCAGGTGTGGCGAGAGATGCACCGAGTCTGGCGTGCTGGCTACCCGCCGCGGAACACCGTTGATGGTCGCCGCGCACAGACGACGAGCAGAACGTGGCCGGCATGGTCGCCGCACGCATGCGGCTCCCTGCTTGCCATGCGCGGCGCAGTCGCCCCGGTCCATGGTATCATATCGATCACTAAAATCAATGTTAGCTAGCTATGCCTTTGGCCGGATTGAATCAATATTTCTCCACTGCTCTTAAAAAATAATTGAATATATCAATTTAAATGCATATGCAAGGAACAGCTCTACTTACGGGAGAATCAAGAAATTGCAATCTGCCTCGGGCGTGGGTCATTGGTGCTGTGCTGCCGCACAGAAGAGTGGAGGAGAGCGCATGCGCGTTCCGCCGAGGAGCGGGGCGACTGCGCCGCGCACGGCAACGCCGCGACGGCGACTAGCATAGGGCCGACGATCTCGCCTCGCGGGCTGCTGCGCTGAGCACGACGCGGTCGTCGTCCAGAGATCGAGAGAGCGCCCGGCCAAGTCTGGGTGCTCCGCGGTGGGCCTCATGGACGCGCGCATGAGTGAAGGATGGTGCTGGCGGCAGGGCAAGCAGGGAGCAACGTCGTGCGGGCGTGCGGCGACCATGCCGGCCGCGTTTCGCTCGTCGTCCGCAGCGATCGGCGTTCCGCGGCGGGTAGGCGCGTCTCAGCACGTCGGAGTCGAGGCGCCCGGCCGGCCTCGATGCGTTTCTCGCCGCGCCTGCAGCAGCATCCACCGGCGGGCACGGTCCCGCTGCAGGTGGAGCACCAGCACCGCTGCTCCTGTTCCGCACCCGCCGCCGAGCATCTTCGCGGATGAGTGCAACAACTTCTCCAACCAAACTGCTTCCTGCCGTGACCGTTATGAGGGTGCATTTTGCAAAAAATAAAAGTCAACAACGTGCTAAGTCATTTTTTACTGCCATGTTAGGCCACGTCAACATGCAAAACAGTCCAAATTTATCCAAAACCGACCAAATTGAGGAAAAATCACTATTAGGGGGTGATTTAGACGGTATTGAGGATTTGATGGTTGAAATCATACCAATTTTTCGTTTAGGGGAATTTTGCTGCAATCCCATACATTTTGGGGTGAAATATATACTTAATCCAAAGAAAAAAGGGTCATGCCGGGCTGGGCTGGCCTTGAGGCCATCTCCAACGCGCCGACCCATTTCGTCCGAAACGGTCCGTTTCACTCCGGATGGGTAAAAACCAGGGCCCAACGCGCTGACGCAAACGGACCGACGTCCGTTTTTTCGTCCGTTTTGATCCAAATCGGCCCAAATTTGAGCCGGGTTTGCGTCGACGCGGACGCGTCTGGACGCCGGGCGGAGTCCACCCCATCCCACCTCCTGGCCCGCCCATTAGTGGGACGGTCTCCTTTCTTTCCCTATCGCCAGTCCACCCCATCCCACCTCTAGTCCCGCGTCATTGCTCGTCCCCGCCGCCACCTCCCACCGTCCCCGTTGTCGACCCCGCCACTCTGCACTGGCCAAATGGATCGGCCCGTTGGATGCACTCTGCACTGGACAGAAATGGCCGGACGGGGATTTTCCAAACCAAACGGAGCAAAAACGGACCAAAACTATGTCCGTTTGGATCGGCGGGTTAGGGCATATACAATGGGGTGATGTCAGTCTTCTCTTAGAGATGCCACGTTGGATTTTTTGCTTAGATGGAGTAGAGAGAATGAGGGAAGAGAGGGTTGTCTTTCCTTAGTTAATGGATGATCTCTTAAATATTAAGAGAAGTCTATTTAGTCCATTGTACCACATTCCTTCTCTTATTAAGCCAATTTTATACTAAATTTAGTTAATTCTCATTAATTGCTAGAGATGACAATAAGAGATAACGCAGTGTACGACCGATATATTGCCTTCTCAAAATGACGTGCAGGTATAAGAGAAGACCCGTCTTCCCTATCATTGTACATGCCTTTAGACATGGCCTAAAGCCTTTGGTAATTAGTCTTGTTTCTTGTCGGACGGTCGGACCAATGACCAGCCCAGCCCTTTGTTAGCTCTTCGTGCCGTGCACCCGGGCCTGGCCGAAAATCCGTGCCTTTTTTTCCAACCGGGCTACTCCCATTTCCATTAATTTCTCAACGGAAATACAAAGTTCAGCTATCCAAGCAAAGGGGACAGGAAAAGGAGTAGAAACCGGAAAGAAAAAGAAATGGTAGGAAAACCCGCCGCGTAACCTCGACATCGAGAGTTACGCTACGGGGCAAAAAAACCTACCCCTACACTACTCAGTCCATCAACATTTCTGAGACCACCATCATTCAACATCTCTAAACAAAAAAACGAAACCCACATGAGCTCAAAGGCACACACCAAAACGCTATCCTTCCCTAGCACCGACCTACAGCAAAGACACACAGTCCTCAAGCTCCTGTGAGTTGGATAGATCCAGCCACCCCGGTTAGTCCCAGCCGAGACCGCCGATAGGGATAGATATCCGCCGCCGCCGACGGAGCACCTCAGATCGCGTCCTCCCACTACCCGCCTCTGCTCGTCCTGGCCGCCGCCAGGTTCTGGGACTGTCGCGCCGCACGGCCCGATGCCCACCTTTAGGCCTGGCCAGCTCTATATTCGGGCGTCGGGACGACCGTAGCACCGCCGCGGCCTGCATGTGAACCCGAACCACAGCTCCCTCCGCCCTCCTCTCCTCCGGCTAGGCCCTGTGCCGCTCCTGCCGCCCCCCCCCCCCCCCCCCCCAACCCCTACCCCTGCGCCACTCCCAGAACCGGCCGCAGCCGGCCGGTGATAACCCAGACCTTACTCCGGTGGACAACCCTAAATGGCTGCAGATCTGGCCGGATCCGCCGTCTTTCTCTCGAGAGTACGACTCTTGAAAGCCATCAAGTGGATCCTGATATACCTGACGCCAGAAAATAAATCAGGTACTCGTTAACAAAATTGGAATTTTTCTTGGTTGCAAGCACAGTAATAATTATACTCCTCCGTCCTAAAAAGGATGTCACAAATTTGTCTAAATTTGGATGTATCTTGATACTAAATCATGTCTAGATACATCTAAATTTAGACAAATCTGTGACATCCTTTTTGAGACGGAGGAAGTAAATAAATCTGTATAGTTCGCAACCGGGCATGTGTGTCTTGTTATTTCTTCGACGGAACGGTCTTGTCCTTGTAAGATTCAATCTCGTAATGTGTCTCGGTCTCGGTCATATGGTTTGTCAGTTCTAAATCATGTCCCTATAAAAAATCTCCTTCTCCGAGTCGAACATTGTGTTTGATTGCTAGTAGTTAATATAATTTGCTCCCGCAATACTCTATCTATAAATAAAGGATTTAAAAACTAGATTTTTTTCATCATGGCAGATTATTGTGCTGGTAGCAGCTGGTCGGAGCTTCCCTGGGATCTTCTTGACCGCATCCTGCAACACCTTGAGCTCCCCGAAGCCCTTGCCGTAGCAGCCGCCTGCACTTCATGGCGCTCTGCCGCGGTGGCATCTGGCGTCCCTCCTTCTTGCACCCCATGGCTTGTGTCCCGGGTTCTTATTCCTCCCACGGAAACGGAGAATAAATCCCCAGGCAGTGAGTTCCGTAACCTCCTAAATACCCATCAGACACACATGGTCAGTTTTCCCCAGGGGCGGCGCCACCTCGCTTGGTGTGGAGCCTCCCATGGTTGGCTCATTGCCTCGGACCAACTCTCCAATCTCTTGCTCTGCAACCCCTTCACGTCGGCAACGATCCATCTCCCGCCTATTACTCATCTGGGATGTGTCAAGGTAGTCTACGACGACAGCGATGGAAGCATTGTAGGCTATCATTATGGAAATCGGGATGAGACAATCTATCACCCACCTGATGACCTCGGCTGCTGGTTCTACGAGAAGGTGGTGTTGTCATGCGATCCATCTCATGGCGCTGGTGACTACATTGCCATGGCCATCTGTGGTCAGAGTCGGGTTTCTTTTGCGAGAGCAGGAGAGAGCAGCTGGCAGCTTGTTTCGACTCCCTGTCAGATGGATGAGGATATGTACGCTGATTGCGTCTACCACAACGGAAGATTCTACACGGTGACGATGGGAGGGGTGGTCGAGGCATGGGATCTTAATAAAGGGCCAGGGTATGAACCAAACAAACATTTGATCGTTGCCCGGGACAGGAGATACATGAGGATTCTTACCAGGTTTCTGGTGTCTACTCCCTGGGGTGGTCTCCTGCAGATACGAACTCTACGGCGCAGCGATCATCCTAGGAGGATCAAGGTTGAGGTGCTTGAAATCAATGTCGAGGAGCGCAAGCTTGTTTGTTTGAGTCCTGCTACAGCATTCCGGGAGTATGCGGTGTTTGTGGGGTTGAATGAATCGGTGTGTTTGCATGTCAAAGAGTTTCCGGAGCTAAGACCCAACTGCGTCTACTTCACCACACCTTGGTTGAAACAGTTAGAAAATTTTGGTCTTGGGGGTTGGTCTGGTGTGGTGATTTACGACTTGGAAAGCCAGACATCTGAGGATGTTCTCCCTGGATCTGAAGGTTTTTGTCCCCGACAAGTTTGGTTCATTCCGAATATTTGAAATAGGAGAGATCTCATCAGATTGTGGGCTTTCTGCTGAAATTTGTCACTTATGTTTACTCGGTTTATATTAAGTATTTGTCTCGAGAACTGTTACCGCGGTATTGTTAGTGTCAGTATTCACTATTCAGTTTAATGTATTTAGTCACCACCGTCTCTTTTCTGCCCCCTGCATTTTACTCCACCATCATTTTTTTGACGTATGGGAAAGATAAAGTATCATCGTTTAGAATCAAAATATACACAACAGTCAACAGTGATGGTGGTTGTGCCTTTGTGTTTGCTGGCCTTTTGCATGATGATGAGAAGTAATTACTGGAACATACTTTTGAGGTAATGTCGAGCAATTGAATGAATAGTGAGGATGTCTTTCTCTGGATTTACCCAAAGGTAGGCAGTTGAAACTTCATGCTTGGTGCATGCACCATTTACTAAATTTCACATGTGCAGGCATCTTTTCAGAGACTATAGATAAGGTTTCCGAAGCTTGACGATTTCCAGTTTGAGGCTAGGTTATCAAAGGATTATGCATGGTGAAGATTTTTTTACTAGCAACAATTCTACTTTTTCTTTTATTTTATTTCCGACCTTTCATTTACAACCGTTCCATGCGTTTTTGTTGGGTGATTTCACTGTCTTCTGTGGTTCCTATTAATACAATGAGCACTCAGAAGTCAGAAATCAAAAGCAAGTAAGACATGTCAGAATCCTAACTTCTGTTGTACTTTGACATGAGCTACTCCCTCCGTTTCATAATGTAAACCTTTTTAGCAGACTAGTTTAGTTTGTTTAAATTTCTTATATTATGGGGCAGAGGTAGTATTTAACATGCCATTGGCAAACACAAGGCAGCTCTATTGTTTATACAGAAATAGTACAATAATTTGTGTTCCATGTGCAACTTGATATAACAAGTCGAAAATTGGGATTCTACACCAAGTTGTCTTGCAGGTGCATATGCAGTGACGTTTTATTGCGATAAAACACTATATTTTTTTGTTCAGCACATGACATTGGTGCTCTCTACCATGCATGCACCATATGTCAGCGTGAAATAAATAATTAAAAAATAAAATCACTTGGGTGGTTGCAAATCGAACGCAAGATTTGGCCTTGAGGTTACTCGATTGTAGAACAAACAGAACACATCGTACTTTCTTTTTTGGATGACACTATGGTTAAGCTTAACTATAAAACGTTAGGAGCGAGTGAGGAGGTGTGCTCTGCATGCATCAGAAAAAGATAAAACTGAAAACGTCATCCCTCATTAAATATGAAATCCAAATTTTTTAAAAGGGTTGAACCTCACTGCTTATTCGATTTAGAATTTGTTTTCTTCGTTGAACTATTCGCGACAAGATATTTGAAACTAGGTCCAATGTTGATATGTTTCTACGACTTTTTTTGAAACACCTAAAAAATTACGCACCCATTACACGTTATTTATCCAATGTTTAATATGCAAGTTATCCATGTTTTACTACGTAAGTTACTAACGGTCTGTAGGGAGACTTTTTGCATTCATGCAGAAAAGACGAAACTACTGATGCGGTATGAGTCTTCCCTAATGTTTTAACGTGAAAAAAAGAAGAGGAAAAGGATAATAGTACTTATTATTCGAGTACCCGATCGACTAAACCGGAGGAGGTTTGCTTCGTGGCTAGAGTGACATCAACAGGCCGGTACAACACAAGTTCACAAACGCCAACCGGTCCAGCTTCCAGGTGTTCTTGCTTCAACTTGATGCCATAATTCCGTTAATGTTTCTATGCTAAAATGTCATCTGAAAAGTATATGTATTGGAGTGAAAACCAATAAAGAGAAATAATAGATGAGTTCTAGAAGTTCTACTTGCACTTAGGAATTGGATCTACTCCCTCCTATCCGAAAAGAGTGTCACGTGCATGTATAATATTTTGTACTAGCCAAGTATCTTTCTGGCGTCACTTAATACAGACTGGAGATAGTAGATATTTTATAAGTAAAACTCAGAAGGCGGAGGCGATCAAGAAGAGAAACCCATCTGTCCCTTCTCGCCGGCAAAGCTGCGTGTCCTCCCGCATCCGGCGGCCCTTTGGGGCTTTGGAGGTGCGGCGGACCGCGGCCCCTTGTCGGTGGGAAGGTTTCCATTCCCTTTTTATGTTGTTTCGGTGTCTTCTTTGGGATGGTGTGGTGGTGACGACATCGTAGCATCATGAGAGGGCGCGTGGAGTTGTGTGTCCGGTGAATCTTCTGTGATCTGATTCGTTTTCGTGTCCGTTCATGTGGTTGCATGTCTGGCTCTTCTAATCTACAATTGTGTGACATTGACGATGGTTGCTGCTCTGGTACGCTGGTCCATCGGGGGCTTAGCACGATGTAACAGCCCCAGTTTGGAACCTAAAAAATACGAATAATTTTTCCACTTTTTGCATTCTCATGTTTTGCATCATGGCATGCATTTGAATTTGCTATCTCTAACAAGCAACAATTGACAACATTTAAAAGGGGAAGCAAAAACTTCCAAAACCTCCAAACCAAATGCTCTTGCTCAACCTAGCAAACAAATAAATTTAAACTTCCAAATTGTCCAGAAAGTTCCAAGTTACCTGTTATAAATTTTGTCAAAAGGAAATGCTTGATAAGCAAAGAAATAAAAACAAATGGGAATTTAAAATGGGTTCAAACCAGTTCTGAATCTTAAAACCAAGTGCAAGCTCTCAAAAATTCAAACTAAAATTATAGGGAGCTTCATTGTTATATTATGAGCCTCCATAAATATTTTCATAATTTATTAAATTTTTAAGTACCCCAAGTACATGACTTTTGGAAATTATCAAAAATGACCATTTTTACACTCTATGAACAAATGTTGCTCAAAACATTTTATTTTGGAGCACAAAGTTTTGTGGAACTCCTAAATGATATGGGGAGGCTACCTGAATATTTTCAAAATTTTCAGAAATGTTTAAAAGCCTTTCTTTAAATCCCTAAAGTTGCTGTTGGACCAAGTTGTAAATAACTTTTAAACAGTGGGGGGGGGGGGGGTTGCAAATTCTCCTTCTTCTCCACTGTCGCCACAGTGGCCGACAGTGGAGCGCCATGCCGCCTGCCGCCGTGGCCTCGCCCTGCACCCCGACGCCGGGCCCCTGCCGCGCGTGGCTAAGACCACCACGACGCCTTGCGCCTCACCTGCTCCTCACCTGCTCCCTCCCCTGCTCTCTCCCTCTCTCTCCGTGCGCGTCCGCCACGGTCGACCTCGAGCTCGCGCCCGCCGGCGAATAGCCGTCGATTGAAGCGCCCCCGTCCAGATCGAATCCATTCCTTAGCTGCGCCGCGTCGTCCTCGTCCTCCCCGTGCGAAGAATCGTTGAGGGAGGCCCGGACTCGCCGCCGCCGGTCCCGGTTTTCCCCGCCTCCGGCCGCTGCACGTCGAGCACGCTCGCGTCACCGTCCAGCCACCCCGACCCTCGCCGTCCACGCCAACGTGCTCCTGGTGAGCTCCGCGTTCCACTGGACCTCCTCCCGCTCCCCCTCTCCCTCTCTTTGTGCTCGCACCGTCGCCGTCGGTCACCGCCCTGCGCCGCCGTGCGCCCGGCCTGGGATCCGGCCCGTGCCGGCCAAGAGGCCAGCACGCTCGGGTATGCGCCCGGCCTGGGGACCGGCCCGTCCGGCCAGGAGGCCGACAGCCTCGGGTGGGTGCCCGGTCTGGGCCGGCTGTCTCGGGGCTCGCCCGACCTGTGTGTTACTGGTGCTGGATAATTAAATTGCTTAAAAGGCTTGGATGAGTTGCCATCGGGGATGGTGTTTTGCTCCGTTCTTGCCCCTAAGTGCGAGTTCTTGTCTCTAGAAGCAAGGTTTGAGCGTGCTGCCATTGGTGGGGGTATGGGCTCCTTACTAACTGAATAACTTGTGCGGGCGTATCCAAGGGTCCTCTAATTTGCGCTTTCCATGTGCGTGTGAGTTGTAGGTGGATGAGGCGCGATGAAGAGGGTGTGTGTGGTGTTAGGGTGTGGCGATGGGGGCAGGGGCTGAAATAGGCTGGATAAACTTGTCCTGTCGCCACAGATGACTTTTGGACAGTCTTATGCGAGGTAAAGGTTTAACCGCGCCCACTTGCCAGCTTTCCCCGGAAGAGAGCTAACCAGGCGAGCTGGACGGTACCAATGGGTAAATTAGTACACCCCTGCAGGGTTTAATCTTTTCGAAAAGCCGTGTCCACGGTTATGGACGCCTTGGGAACGGATTACGAGATCATAGAAAACTTTAATCTAAATTAAAATTTGGCAGCTAGAGGTTGCAACTCAACGTGTGAGAAAAGGTTCATTTCCTCGAGGGTGATTCGAGGGAGTGCCTTGGTGGAGATGAGTGGTGAGAAATGGCTACTATGGGTTCAACGTGAACCGAAGATGAAAGTTTACTATCTTATCCCCTTTATGAAAATCTTCTGAGTAGTCGATGCCATGAGTCGTTTATGTCTTTATAAATGAAAACTAGCTTTATGCAAAACAAACATTACAGCTTTAGAGCCTTGTCATCATTCGGCCTATATCGTCCTACTAAACTTGCGAGTACGTCGTACTCAGTCTCTCCTTGTTGATTATTATTTGTTTCAGAGGAGGACGACACCGAGCAGACAGGTGGGGTTTTCGTTGACATCGACGAGTAGTTTGGGGTTCCCAGGTGGCAGCTTGGGACGTCGTGGAACAAGCTGGCTGGGATTTGTTTATATGCAGGCCTCTTAGGCCATATTTTGGATCTTGTTGTATTAGACAACTACTTCGCTTCCGCATGATGTACTGTTGGGTCTGTGACCTCTGTGTGTAATATTTGTATCTTTCTCGCTATATGAGTTGCTATATGATCTTTTGTGTCGTAGAGTCTGTGATGTGCCAGTTGTTACACAAGTCTTGATCTCTTTATTATGCTTTAATAGCTATGCCAGTGTTTATGGCATGATCGAGGTGTTGCGTGGGAGCGGTAATCCCATGTCCTTCGATTGTGTAGCATAGCCTGTGAGTTACATAGCCTCTCTGCATAATTCCGGGGTCAGGGCGCTACACACGACGACTTGACAAGCTTTACCCGACTCCTGTAAGGGAGGGGTGAGGAGAGCGGCGCGCCGTCGGCTCGCTCCAATGCTTGTAGTCGTCGCTAGGTGGTTTAAAGATCTATTTGTAATTTATATTAGTTTTAGAATTCTATGTACTCTTGCTGATGATTTATAGATCGTTTGACCTTTTCGCAAAAGAAAATGATCCAAATAAAGGTTATAATATAAGAACACACATCCATGACTTCACATAAAAGTGTTAAACTGATTTAAGGTTACATACTGACATGTCACTTGTATATTCTGCATACAAGGGGGCCACCTTTTCGTCTTGCGCAGGGCCTCTTGCATGCCAGGGCCGGGCCCTGCGGTGAGGCTCAACTAATTCTGTTGCTCGGAGCACTCGAGCTGGTAAGGTAGGTAGATGACCATCGGACGGCTAACTGAACGTCGACGATTCCTCAGTGAGTAGAGTACCTCACTGATCGAGATCGATCGTCGATGCCGGCCGGCGCACGCTGTTGCCGGCCCTTTAATAAGCGCTGTGCACCCATAAGGTTAGCAGCCATCGCTCTCTCCCAATCGTCACTCGCGTCACATCCATCCTACGCACCAAACGCGGGGCTTCGCCAGAGCGCGATGACGGCCAGAGTGCCTTGGCTCGTGTTGCTCGTGCTGATCACTGGCGCGCTGGCCTCCGGCGGCGGCGTTGTCCAGGCGGCGCTGCTGAAGGCGCACTTCTACCGGCACAGCTGTCCGGTGGCGGAGGCGGTGGTGCGGGACATCGTGCAGGCCCGCGTGGCCGTCGACCCCGCAGCTCTCCCGGCCCGGCTGCTCCGGCTCTTCTTCCACGACTGCTTCGTCCGGGGCTGCGACGCGTCGCTCCTGATCGACTCGACGACGGCGGGTGGCACGGCGGAGAAGGACGCCGCGCCGAACCGGTCGCTGGGCGGCTTCGACGTCGTGGACACGGCCAAGGCCGTGCTGGAGGCCGTCTGTCCCGGCGTCGTCTCGTGCGCCGACGTCGTCGCGCTCGCCGCCAGGGACGCCGTCTCCTTCCAGGTCGGTACAGTCAGGGCATGCACAGCCTCTCTCTTTACATAGATGAATAATCTTGAGTTCGACGTTGACGCGTGTACGTGCATCAATGCAGTTCGGGCGTGAGCTGTGGGACGTGCAGCTGGGGCGGCGCGACGGCGTGGTGTCGCGCGCGTCGGAGGCGCTGTCGGAGATCCCCTCGCCGTCGGACAACTTCACGGCGCTGGAGGCCAACTTCGGCGGCAAGGGCCTCGACGTCAAGGACCTCGTCATCCTCTCAGGTACTCCCTCCTTTTAGCGATGGAACAGAGGTTGCGTATATCATCAAGTCAACGTGGTCGGCACAGAATCCCCCGGCCGGCCTGTCGATCAACGCTGCCCATGCATGCAGACTGTGACACTTTTTCTCTTTACGAATTGACTGTCAAAAACAACGGAGACTCCATGCATGGGCACTAGCACCTGACTGTCACAACTCACAACTCACACTGACTGAGAAGTGTTTCAGAAAATTCCTACCGTACGTAAAAGTTAATCTTTGCATAGGAATAATTAATCGGTTGCTACGGCTAACTAAATTTAAAAAAAGTTAATCTAATTTACATAGGAATAACTTGACAGTTAATGTACATACATTTTCCCTAAAAAACAGTGTACAAATATTTACATATGGCGCAGACTGTACGTAGAGATAGCGACAGTCAGAGATTTCGATCCGATGTTTAAAGGAAGGAAGAGATCGACATGTTCAATTAGTTGCGCTCACGGGTCACATCTGACGAGAGATAAGCTGCACACAGTGTGCAGTTGCAACACAGCCGGGACGACGGAAGGATCGACGGCCGGCATCGATCGGCCGGTCGGTTTGGCGGCGAGTGCGCACGGGTGGTGGCTGCATGCACATGCACCCGTGTGTTGCCGAACGCTCGGCGCCGTAGCCCAGAGCCAAGGTAGGGTGTAGCTTAGCCAGCAGCGATAGAAAGGGATGGGGCAACCACCATCCAATCCAAGCTAGGATGCATGTGTCGGTGCGTCGACCGTAGTGGTCGCCCGAGCACTAGCTCGAGCCCGCCTGGACGGCCATTCATGGCCGCTCCTTGCTGATAAGCTATATATAGCTATATTCCTCTAGCTGTATTATTACGTACTACACCTGCGTCCGTAACTGCTCATCACTTCATCAGTTTGCATATGCATGAAAGTGAAAGGTCGTGATACTACTGTATATATTAACCACGTACTTAGCTCTCTGGTTTAGGTCTCCACTACTGGATATACATGTACACACAAGTATTAGGCCTTGTTAAATACCAAGAGTATATTGCATGTCCTTCTTAACCTGTTTTGGGATATAGTTTGCATGGACTGGCCGATCCATTAATTCAATATGGTATTAGAGTTAAGATATCTCGAGTTTAAAACGCGGCAATAGAAATAGTTGCAGCCTACATTGATCCCACGTCTAAGGTTCGGAGAGGACTACACGTGAAGGGGAGTTATCATTTCGGATTTTTTAGATGACCTAGCCAACACAAAAGGAAAGTATTTTGAGGTGCTTGAATTAATTCAATAGGCCTATGTGAGACGGTTAGGCCCTAATCGCTAAAGGAAGAACATATCCGATTGAGGCGGTTGGTATATTACTTGATATACATTGGTTAGGCCTTAATCGCTAAAGGAAGGACTTATCATAGACGGTTAAACCATAGTCACCACATTAAGAGAGTAAGTGCATGAATTAATTCAACAGTCCTATGTGAGATGGTTAAGCTCTAGTCTCCACAGGAAGAACGTACCTGATTGAGGCGGTTGGTATATTACTTGATAAACATTGGTGTATGTATTTTATTAATTTAGATAAAATTTATACTCTTTTTTTTACGTGACGTGTTTCGTAGAAGCCGATGTTCCAAACATTGAAGACCATACTCTTATTGTCCAAAACGAGATACTAGCAATGACATGATAGGCAAATGCATGTAACGAATACCCCCTGGGTTCCAAAATATGTTACTTTTGACTAAGAACTTTTATTTACAGTTAATATGCTTGCAAATAGTGAAAATCACATGACACATATTTTTATGAAGGTAATATATATATATATCAACATTTTTCTCACATGGTCAATCTATAGGACTAGTGACCGAGGCTTTAAAATATTGATCACACATATATTTAGGGAGAGAATGTCATGGACTTAAATGACAGAAAGTGAACCTGTAGGCAAGAAAATACAAGTGTGACACATATATAGGTAAATGTCCACTACGATCATATATATGATCGACACGTGCATTCAAAATGATAAAATGATTGATCATATCACTCATCAGTAATTAACAACAACTAACAGTTGTAACCAAAACATTATCCCATGATCTACAAGCCCAAGTTAAAGAAAACTAACAGTTGACTTCCTTAAGAAGCCTATTTTGAGGATTGAAAAACAGGTGGGAACAATGTACACTAATATGTTTGCATGTCAATAATGCTTGTGGTGGTCACAAATCAGCTGGTTTATATGGCCAAGTCAAAAGCAAACTCGATCTAAGTTTTGCCCTTTCCACAGAAAAGACCATCACTGAGTGGCAATCCCTGCTTGTGCCCTGCTCAATCAGGCATGCAGCAAATCTAAGTGGCCCCTGTGTCTCGTCAAGAATTATCACTTCATCTATCTCTGCCAGCAACCAAATGAGCTGAGATCTTTGGCGTGCATGCATCATGCGTGGGCATGAGTTAATGCAGCTGGTACAGCTAATTGTGCTGTACTGGATAGCCTAGTGGATAGTACGTGTACTAGTTAGTGTACATGCCTTAGTGGTGGTTACCAACTACCAGCACTCCTAACTAACACCATGTCAAATCAAAGCAAATGTGGTGCAAGATATTGGGTTCCATTTGGTCCATCCCTCGTTATGTGCTTACAGTCCCAACAAGAGTAGACTGGTCTAGTGTACTGTAGTTCCAAGTGCCAATCTATCAGCTGTTTAGCTCATAATGGCCGTTAGATTGCACCACCTGACCAGCATGTGCTAGCTAGCCAAGATAGCGCATTGTGCTCGAAATAGCGGTTCAACTACCGAATTAAGTGGACCCATGCAAGAGTTTGGGTTATTCATTATTCTTTATACCGACTAGAATGGTCACTTTGATGAACCAATAAATAGTACATTCTGACGATTAATGTCCCAAGTGGTTAGTGTTGTACTCCATCCATTTCTAGATATAACGTGTATTTGTTTTCAAGAAAAAATCCAGAATATAGCGTGTATTGTGTTCCACCACTTATCTTGATACTTTTTTTTATAGGGATTTGATTATATTCCCATATATCATGCAAACTCTCTTTTTCCATGTCAATTAGCCAAAGATAATTCCGCCCAAAACATGTGTAATTTCCCCCTCTATGAGTGTGTTTTAGTCCCGTGCAAAAAAACTATACACCCTCCATCTAGAAACAGAGAGAGTGCGAGGTTGTCATGCTTGTCCTCTACAAGGGGATCCTCACAACCAACAGGCTCGCAGCCAAGGACTGGCTCCACGACCCCACCTTTCAGCTATGTCGTAGCACGCTATAAATCGACAATCGACCATCCACCTACGTAAAGGTTGTACATTCACCATGCATGCGTGGGAGTTGGCTAACTTTTGGTCTCTCAACTTGTGCCCCGCGACCCTTGCATACGAGGCTCACAACCTTCAATCGACGGTTGGTGGGACTTCATGTTTGTTTGGGCGGACAAAACCACAAAGAGCGAAACAAGAAAATTTCCAACGACACTTCAACTAAGCTACATCAAGATCACCCATATTGCAGACAAGGATACTTGACAGCCGGCTTTGCCTCTGGAACAACTCTCCAAGGCATCACACCCACGTTAGACTAGAGTTTGTTGAGCACAATATGATTGCCGAGTGCGGCGCTCGACATGTGTGCCTGTATGTAGAGCGCCATCTTTTTTTGTGTTTTTTTTGTAGACGCTCGGCATACAGACTCATATGCCGAGTGCCGCACTCGGCAACAATATTGCGCTCCACAAACAACACGATTCTAGTAATGGGGGGTTTTCTCGAAATGTTCCCTCGTTAATAAAAATATTAATGGTTCCCTATGTAAACATTATTTCCCTCTTAATGAAAATATAAGGCTCCTACCGTTTAATTTGCTTTAAATGATAATAACACCACAACTGAAATTTTCTTATTGTTAGTTTTCCACGACGCTTTTAACATATGCAGCACACTTTATGTAGATGAAGCTTTATGGTTAATCCAACAAACATCTATGTTTTGAATTTTGCTTAATTCTTTTTAAATATATTATAAAGTAGTATTTACAATAACAAAAATGTTTTTTTAATGGTCACCGGGGGGGAGTTAATCTCCTCCTGAATATATTTCATTCATACTCCCTCCGTCCTCAAATATGTATACTTCTAGTCTTTGTCTTAAGTTAAACTTATTTAACTTTAACCAAAATTATAAAAATTAGGAATAACATATGTGATATGAAATCGGTATATTATGAAACTATATTTCAAAGCCGAACTATTGATACTAGTTTATAATCATAAATATTGTTACGTTTTCCTATAAAATTAGTCAAAATTAAAAGAGTTTGACTTAAGACAATGGATAGAAATACACTTATGAGCACGGAGTGGCACACGCATATTTACAAAGTATTAACATATTGCATTATTGCAGAAAATAATTTCCATCGCAACACAATTCTAACTTGTACACGCTGCATGCACGCGTACTCCATATATCTACAGGCGCGCACACCATCGGCGTCGGCCACTGCAACCTCTTCAGCAGCCGCCTCTTCAGCACCACCACCGCCGGCGTCGTGGCCCCCGCCACCGACCCGACCCTCAACGCTGCCTACGCAACGCAGCTGCGCGCCGCGTGCAGGTCGCCGTCGAACAACGCTACGGCCGTGCCCATGGACCCCGGCAGCCCGGCCCGGTTCGACTCCCACTACTACGTCAACCTCAAGCTTGGCCGTGGCCTGTTCCGGTCCGACGCCGCACTCCTCGCCGACCGCCGCGCCGCCGGCATGATCCACGCGCTCACCAAAGAAGGGCACTTTCTGAAGGAGTTCAAGAACGCTATCCGCAAGATGGGCCGCGTCGGGGTCCTCACCGGCAACCAGGGAGAGATCAGGAGAAACTGTAGGGTCGTCAACTCATGAATTGATTGGGAGTACATTATTGTGGGTGCTTTGGTTGTAATTAATCACGGTGAGTTAATCTATGTTTATTCTTGGAGTTGATGTGAACATGAAGGCTAGAGTGCAGCACTGCAGTAATCATTAACAATAATTAAGCCCGCTATTGTGTCCAAAAGGAACAAAATTTTAGCCCAGCTATGGATTAATGAGTAGTACTAGAAAACTATTTATTTGTGGTGGAGAACTTGATGTTTGATGCTCCAATTCATGAGCTTTGTTATATGTTTTTGGTTCAAAGTTGTGGACTTGTGTATTTTCTTCTAAGAGCAACCAAGTCCTTCATTAAGATAAAACCAAGTTACATGAATAAACACATGTGAAAACTTAAAAACATATCAGAAGAAATCTGTTGTCCACGAAACTTTGTTGATAGTATCCCAAAATGATGGCCATTACAAAACGATCTCAGGGTTTGCTCCACACAAGGAAGCTGACGACCGCCACCTTACTCCAGCGCCACCAAGGCGCGTACCGAAATATACGCCAAGTCTCCGCCATTGGCAGAAATAAGGAAGCACCATCGCCAACGAGACTTGAGAGTTGATGAACAGGCCCGCTCGGCACATGTCGGTGTGACATGTTGACCTGGGGATGTCCCCGTGTTGCTTTTACCTAGATCCGTCACATCTCATCGATGAAGCGAGGGAAGAACGACAGATCCACCACATTCGAACCAACATCCTCGCTGCTGAACACCACCTCACTGTAGCTGCCAACGTTGCCGCGAATAACGACAAACGCTAGCGACACACCGAAAAATGAATCTCTCCAATCTGAAGAACGACAAGATGACCAAGGCGTTGCTGGACTTGAAAATTTATGAACGACAAAATAATCTCGCCAACATGAAAAATTATTTAGTTCATCCGACACCACACTTAACCACTTTACACCTGATTTAAGAACCTTTTGTGAACTTGAAAATATCTTTAGTTCATACTTCAGAAGACACTCTACCTTCTACTCTATTCTCTGCACCAAGTCTGTTGCACGCGATCTGGTTCAACAATGTATTCATGCCAAAAAAAACTGAAACAACACATATAAAATAATCATCCGAATAAGTGAATATTGATTAGCAAATATGAATATGGTGTATTTAAAAAGAAGTTCAACATGGCACAAAATAACTGAACTATTTTCATCCGGCACCACAATTAACCATTTACTACTCCTGATGTAAGAACGAACGAACCAACAAAGGCGATTTCAGCACAAACTTCAACCAATAAGCGGAATTTGGCTAAAGAGAGCTGCTATGCGTACGACAAAATCCATCCGACGCATGTACATTGTACGTGTCAGCTTAACAGGGTTTTATGATGTGTCATCCATTTAGTATAAAGTTTGTACTAACTTAGTATAAAATAAACGACACTTTTTATAAATCGGAGGGAGTACTTAATATCCAAACCCAAGACACCAAGCCCAAGTGGCGACTGATCAGGGCATGGCGATGCATTGCGCGCCGCCGTTCTTGGCTGCAAGCTCCTAGGCAGTGGCGGTTGGTCGCCTCCTGGTAGACCGGAGCGCAAGACGGCGGTCGGCGTGGTGGTCTATCCCGATATGTTGTCGTCGTCGGTGAGGGAGCCCCAGGAGGGCGCGTCGACGCCTGGTGCCAGCAGGCGCAATCATGAACCTGAGCAATCTGAAATGTGTAGGAATAATTAGCACACACGGACGTGAACCAACGTCGATCGTACTTAAATCGTCATAGGTAAAGCAGTTTAGAAGGCTAAATTTAGGCCAGTCAAAAGGAAATGCGACTTAACCACGTACTTCTGCCAATCAAACGGAAAGCCTAAATTTCTGAGTTTTTTACTACAAGAAGTGAACTTCGATAGAAGGTACTTACAGATCCCTGAAAAATTGGTTTGCAGATTTTAGAGAATCATATGACATGTTTGAAAAATCCCTTCGCGAAAAAACCTCCTGTTCCCCGGCAGAAAATAACTCCTTAGTAACTCTCACTACGCCGTACTACTCGCCTCAAATTGCTCGAGGGAGATCGTTTCGAAGAAACAAGACAAGTCCGGCAATCAGATTTCCCCCGGGTCCCAATCTGCTCGCCATGAGCCAGCCTCACGCCGCCGGCGCTGGATGACGACTCCATGAGCGAGATCTTCCTGCGCCTCCCGCCGGACGACCCCGCGAGCCTTGTCCGCGCCGCCCAGGGGCAGTCAGGAGCAGTTTGCGGGGCATCCTCACCGAGGCCGCCTTCGCTCGCCGCTACCGGGCGTTCCACGGGGCGCCGCCCATGCTGGGCTTCCTCCACAACAGTTGCGACGACACGCACTTCGTCTCCACCACCGCCTCCTCGTTATGCCCACCTGGGTGCCGCGACCGCCGCGACCGGCCGGTACGCTCTCGACTCCCGGCACGGCCTCGTCCTCTTCTGCACCGCTAATGAGGCGGTGGAGGAGTTCGTGGTCTGCGACCCCATGACCGACGCCCAGTGGAAAATCCGCAGCAACCCCAGCCGCTATTCGGCTGTACTCTACATTGAAGAGGGAGACGAGGATTTCACCCTAACGTGGAATGCAGCAGTGTTATGCTCCAAGAACTGCGGTGACCACCTCGAATGCCGTGGCGGCCCTTTCCTCGTGGTCTTCGTGGCTTCCGATGAGGCTGATGGGATCACGCTCGCCACCGTCTACTCATCGGAGACCGGTAAGTGGAGCGAAACCATCTCTCTTTACCAACCGAATTGCATCACTGAATTTGGCCACACCGTACTTTTGGGAGATAAGGTATACTTCCCCTCTGATGGAAGCACCAGAATCCTGGAGTACAACGTGGCTGAGAAAGAATTGCGGGTGATCGATACGCCGGTCCAACCCCATGTGCTTTTAGTGAATATGCAACACCCTGTCCTTATTGCGGCGGATGGTGGCATGCTGTTGTTCGCGGCCGTGTGGGAGTCGCAGCTCCGCCTATGGTCAATGGACGTTGGAGCGGTGGCATGGGAACGCTGCAGGGTCGCTGAGCTCAAAACGTTGCTCTCACGTCGAGCTGGCTTGAAAGTGTCAGTGGTTGGTTATGTGGAACGTGCTGCTGTCATCTTCCTCAATACAGAGGCTGGGTTGTTCAGTGTTGATCTCAATTCAGGCCAAAGTAAGAAGGTGTATAAAAGGAAGTTCTTCCAGAAAATCATTCCCTACACAAGCTTCTACACTCGAGGTACAAACTAGGATCATGCTGATTTTCATATACGCACATTATTTCAGTGCTTTTGCTTGTATCTTAGATTTCTGAATAATCAAGCTGGAAAGTTCCCAATGCGACATGTGGATTTCTTATGAATAAAAAAGTTTTTCATTCCATTTTTACAGGTAACTAGATAGACATCTGAATGTAAGTCTGCGTGTTTCTTTAGTTTCATGGGTGCTTATAGATTTGTAGGCTCACTCATCCTTTGGCAACTATATTATTATATATGATGTTTAGGCCTGCTGCCCACTTGGATAATTTCTTGCCAGTCATGAGGTACAATTGATTTTTCCTGCAATGTTATGTTCAGTGTTACAATCAACAGAAAAAGTTCAGTGGGTGAGTGTAGTTGGTGCTGTATTCGTCACTAGCTGTCTTGTATATGGATTGCTGAGAGCACTTTACTGATTGGAGCTTAATTTTCTGTGAGCCAAGAGCCACTAGGCATTGTAGTTCCAGATAGACATTCTGTGTATGCTTTTTCGCCATTGCCTGATCATTTTGGACTGATAGAAATGTTTTTTGAGGGGCTAAGTATGCTCCTGTCCTACTCATATCATTTATAAAACCATGTCTCTTATATATGGTGCAGTGCACATGCGGCTGCGGGCAGTGGCGGAGCCAGGAATTGAGATGAGGGGGGGCGAACAGTAAAAGGTGTGCCACCGGCGATTTTTTTTTTTTTTGACAACACATGTAACCACAATTGTACGGAAAGAACAATGTAAATAAGTCGAAGTCTCACAATTGTACGGCGGATCGAGCAGGCCGTAGGGAGCAGGGCGGAGGCGGCGGATCGAGCAGGGAGCAACAAGGGGCGGTGGATCGAGAGAGCAGGGCGGATCGAGGGAGCAGATAGGGAAGAGAAACAGGCGGAGCGAGCAGGTCGGTCTCCTGCGACCGAGCGAGTAGGTCGGTCTCCTAGCGTGCGTCCACGCCCCACTCCCGTGGTCGTGCCTGACTCTTTCCCATTCTTTTCTTTCTTTGTTTTTTTAATAGCTTCTGTTCACGTATACCTGTATACGTACATACAGCGTACATATATGAAAAAAATGGCAAAAGCTGAGGGGGGGCGGCCGCCCCACCTCGCCCCCCTGGTGGCGCCGCCACTGGCTGCGGGGGTGCTGACGAAGCTCCACACGCAGCTATGGATGCCACCACGATAGGAAGAACTTGGAGAACACTTCGGTGTCTTTCTTCGATTGTTTCTGCGTTGGACAGTTTGGTCAGGGTAGTTGTGCTTTTGTACTTACTAGCAGTGTCTTTGTCAACTTTGAACTCGTTCGGAGTTCTCTGCATTGCAAGCTTGTGCTGTGACTGTTAGCCCAGCGCAGCAGGGCGCTTATGTTTTACCTCATGATACAAGGTTGGTCATGATCAGATCAGTTCATGCACTCTCGCCACGGATTGCACAGCTTGTAGATCGTTGCTTTACCGAGCCTAGGGACTCCTCGGAGAGGTTAGAGATCACAACCTCCTTCTCGTAGTGGGTGATCTCGAAGCCGTCCAGCCTGTGGAGCATCTGAATGAAGGATTTTCTTCTCCTGCCGACCTGCCGTTGGCCCTCAGATAGAAGATGCGGGTGTTAGCATCACCCAACCTGATTGTAGAAAGCCTCGCTTTTTGCCTCATCCTGATCTTGTTATCTTGTTTTAATCTCAAGCTGATCGGAAGCCTGCGCTCATCCGCCGAGAGCTCTCTGGATTCCTGCGCCACATCCAGCCTCCGCAAGGGATAAGAGGATTGGTTCTCCACCTGCAACCCCAACCATTGGCCACCTCCACCTGCCTTCGAACCTATGATTGGTTCTCCAATACTTTGTTCTTCACTGACTTAATTTCTTTCATTAATTTTCAGTAAATTATTTCAGTAGATTTCAGCAGCAACACAGAATCATCTAGCAAGTGTTTGATTTGAGCCATACGAATAACAAATAAGGTGCTCTTATTACCGATTAACAATCAATAAAGCATGAAGAAAATCTTATGTTTCCTTCCTACCCTCAATAAAACGACACGCGACTCTCACGCGCGTTCTTACAAAAAACAGTCATTCAAGCACGAAATTCTACCGCCTGCTGATGTGGTGGTTCGTCACATTTCGGATTGCAGGCGGGGCATTTGTCCCAACACCCCTGTTTCGTGGGGGCACAGTGTTCGCCCGGCATCGTGCAGCACCAGCAATTCTTTAAGTACGTCCCGTCTTTGAACTGACATCCGAGATACGGGGAGCAAAACTTCAGAACAAGCTTGCTCTCATCTGATGATGTCGTGTTCGCCGCGCTAGCGTACAACTGAGCTTGCTCTTCGAGGGGACGGCCTATTGCATTCGATATAACATGTCCATTAGTATCCAATACATGTAACTATTACTACGAATTTCCTACGATTGACGATAAGAGCACAAGATGGCAATGAGGATTTATATACTTACATTTTGCACAGACGGCAAGGCATCCAATGAAGAAGATCACCGTTACCTGCACTAGGCTGCTCCCTGAACTCATATTGGTACCTCCCGATTCGACTCCTCACTCTGTTAGAGAGAGATCGATCGCGGTATTCCAATGAGAAGAGATTTTGATCGCAAGGCTGCAAGTATATAAATAGCACGAGGGTGGGGTATGTGTATATTAATGATTTAATTCTCGTATATATCTCCATTGGTGTCCAAATATATGGTCCATTAATGTCGAGGTTAATCACACGTATATGAAGAGATTTGTGTACTACCTGGAGACCATGTACTTTAATGATTTGTTTACCTGGAGACAGGTAATACGTGATTTTTAGTGGTTCAAATAATTATGGCTGTGTACTTATACTATTTGATTGTCGGTGTTGTTAATTTTTTTCGCTAGATGGCACATCATCTACAAGCGTAGCTTGAGTCAAGGGGATCCTCTACCCCCTTGCTATTTCGTGAAGATTATGCATAACCTGATACTCAAGAAGGCAGCGCAAAAAGGTCTCCTTTCAACCATACAACACCGCATATCCATGTTTGCCGATGATGATGTCAGCTTCATGGAAGGATGTGTAGATCTCTACGCAGCCGTGGTTTAGCTCTTTGGCGAGGCATCCGGGTTTGCGCACAAATCCAGCTAAATGCGATGCACACCTTATTTGTTGTGAGTCTGAGCACAATGACATGGTGTAGCAGGGTTGCAGTGTGTCATCATAACCTTCCTATGCACTTATTTGAGTTTGCCACTGGGTCTCCGAAAACCCACGACGTGGCAGCTGCACGCTGTGGTGGATGGAGCAAGTGTCCCAAGGACACATACAGTAGATTTCTACATAAAACATGATATATAAACATTCGTTTCAAGTTTTAGTCTTACTGGATGGAGCCAAATCTAGGTGCAGCCATACCTGCACGTGCAAGCCTTAAGATTTTTTTTGACGATTTAACAGGAATTCTATTAAAAAGGCTCAGCTAAATCGCTGGCCAAAACAGCAACGATACACCTGGGAGCAGAAACATCCCAGAAGGAGTCCTCAGACTCAGAGTTTGCTCCCAGCTTTGCAAGCTCATGGGCAGCATTGTTACAGGTGCGACGGCTAAAGGAAAAATGGAAAGAATTGAAATTTAGAAGACATAGGCTTCTTGCTTCCTTCATCAGCACACCGATCGCGGCCTTGTCGTAGTCCCTGCTCGTGAGGCCCTGAACCAAGTTGGACGCATCAGATTCAAAGATCACTCTGTTGGCGCCCACCCTGTCCGCTCCCTGAATAGCAGCCAGACAAGCCTCCGCTTCAGAATGAAGAGCACTGCCCAGGTTCTTCAGCTTACCCGCACCGGCTGCAATGAAATTGCCAGCCTGATCACGGATGACGTAGCCCCAGCCACCCTCGCCAGAATTGGTATTGAAGGAGCCATCGAAGTTGACCTTGACATGACCTTCAGGGGGTTTAGCCCATTTGTGGATGTCAGGAGGTTTTGGAGGCTTTGCCAGCTTCCGGAGAGACATGAAATCAAGAAGAGAACGCTCCACCCGAGAGCACGCCACAGCCGGATCCAAACTGCCCTCGCCAGCATTTGCCTTGTTGCGAATATTCCACCATTCCCACATAAAGGTCACAACACGCACCTGGGTGTCCTCACCACAGCTCCAAATTTCCTAGAGAAGATCACGGGGGGAGGCACAAGAAAGGAGCTTCTCTCTGAGCTCGCCAAGCCCCAGAATAGACCAGCAAACCTTGGCCTTTTTGCATTTCAGGAAAACATGGCCACCGTCTTCGTTTAACCTGTTACAAACAGGACACTTTGTATCCAGGTCAATCCCCAACTTGTGGATTTTATGCGGTTCGCAAGACTGTTGTGAGCCAGGCGCCAAGCGAACATCTGCACCCTGCGCGGAACCTTCAGCTGCCAGATGTGATCCCAGTCAAAAGAGGATCCCGTGGACTCCCGGGAGCCCGAGCTTTCCGCCTCGCGGCCTGATTTCCGGCCCCGCAACATAATGGCCACTTTGTAGGCCGATTTGACAGAGAAACGACCTCTTGGGTCGAAGTGCCAAGCAAGATGGCCCTCCATGCCATCACGGATACAAATTGAGAGGATTGCCTTCACGTCTTCAGCGCGGAACAGACTGCGGACAATCTCCTCATCCCAAACTCCAGTGTGAGGATCAATCAGGTCAGCAACAAGAGAGACAGGAGTGCGACCTCGCAAGGACGTCGGCCTGCGTGTATCACCGGAGGGGAGCCAAGGGTCACTCCAAATCTTGATATTGTTGCCATCCCCAACGCGCCAGATGAGGCCCTCCTTGAGGAGGGAGACGCCTTTCAGAATGCTGCGCCAGGTATACGAAATACCCGGAGAAGCCACCGCCTCAAGGATGTTGCCATTAGGGAAATACTTGGCACGGAGAACACGGGCACACAGAGAGTCTGGGTCCTGGAGCAGCCTCCAGCCCTACTTTGCCAGCATCGCCAAGTTAAACAGGTGCAGATCACGAAGTCCGAGACCACCCTCAGTCTTAGCCATTGAGAGGCAAGTCCAGCTTAGCCAATGATGACGATCATCATCTTGATTGTTCCACCAATATCGACAGACCATAGAGCTGATATCATCACAAAAAGACTTGGTGATATCAAAACAGGCCATGGCATAGGTGGGGATCGCCTGGGCCACTGCTTTGATCAGGATTTCCTTCCCAGCCCTAGAGAGCAGCTTTTCCTTCCACCCCTGAATTTTCTTCCAAATTCTTTCCTTTAGGTAGCCAAAATCCATGGAGACAGACCTCCCCAAATGGACAGGCAGGCCAAGATAACGATCCGAGAAGGCCTCATCCGCAATGTGAAGGATGTCTTTGAATTTTCTCTTCGCAGCGACAGAGGTACCTTTGCTGAACATGATGGCAGATTTTTCTTTGTTCACCACTTGGCCAGAAGCATCTTCATAAAGAGCAAGGATGTCCTGGAGCTTCCTAGCACTAGAGTCATTTACTTTCAGGAAGATAAGGGAGTCATCCGCAAAGAAAAGATGGTTGATATGCGGGGCAGCAGGACAGACCTACACACCATGCAAAGAGCCATCTTCCTCGGCTTTCTTGAAAAGGGCAGACAGCCCCTCGGCGCAAAGGATAAAGAGGTAAGGGGAGAGGGGGCAGCCCTGTCTAAAACCCCGCTGAGGGACAATAACCTCGGTCAGGTTCTTGTTGACATTAACTCTGTATGTGACGGATGTGATACAGTTCATCACCAGCTGAACCCAATTAGAATTAAAACCCAGCTTCAACATCAAATTCTTCAGAAAAGACCATTCAACACGATCGAAGGCCTTGCTCATGTCCAGTTTCACAGCAGCCAAACCATCTCTGCAACCCTTGCGCAAGCGCATAAAGTAAGTTGTTTCATAGGAAAGCAGGATATTGTCAGTGATAAGCCTCCCTGCCACAAAGGCGCTTTGACTCTGAGAAATAATATCATCCAGCACCTCCTTGAGACGGCAAGCGATCGTTTTGGAAACGATTTTGAAAACCAGATTGCAAAGACTGATAGGCCTCAAGTCCTTGATGCGCACAGGGTTTAGAACCTTAGGAATCATCACTATCACAGTCTCGTTCCAACCAGTAGGAATAGAGCCACCATTTAGGACCCCCAGAACCTCTTGTTGAACCTTGGACCCGACCAGATCCCAGAAACGTTTGTAGAAGATTGCCGGCATACCATCCGGACCCGGGGCTTTGAGATCACCCATGGAGTTGAGAGCGAGCTTGATTTCATCAGCAGTGAAAGGCTTGCGCAGAAAAGAGTTCATCTCCGAGGTGACAACCGTAGGGACAGCAGCAAGAATCTCTGCCTCCCGGGTACCAGAGCTAGAGGTGAAGAGATTTTGATAGTAGTTTGCAATGAAAGCTCTCAGATTCTCCTCACCCTCCACCACAACACCATCATCAGACATGAGCTTTTTCAGGAGGTTAGTTTTCCTCCTCTCGGAGGCCCTAGCAGGGAAGAAACTGGTATTCTTGTCCCCATCATGTAGCCAGTGGGCCTTGGCCCTTTGCTTCCAGAAAATGTTCTTTTGATCTTGTAACCGCTCAAGCTTGTATCTGAGCATCTGCTCCAGGGAGACCTGCTCAAGAGATATAGCACGCTTCCGATAGCGGTTAAGATCCTTTCTTGCCTTTTTTATGCGATTCCGAAGATCACCCAAAACCTCCTTGCTCCAAGACTAGAGCTCCACCCCCACTTTTTTAATGGCAGCTGCAATTGTAACATCACCAGGCAAAAAGGCCAGGTGCCAAGCATTTTGCACCACTACATCACATTGCTCCTCCTCGAGCCAAGATGCCTCGAATTTGGGCTGCTCCCTTACCCCATCCTGGGTGCAGCGGTATGGATCAGGGTCCAGGATAACGATGACGGGCCTGTGGTCCGAGTGCCTAGGATCCCCATTGATAACTTTATAAGCCGGAAAATGAGACCTCCACTCCAGATTAGCCACTGAACGATCAAGTCTTTCTTTGATGTAAGAGCCAGCCTTGTGGCTGTGGTTGCGACAGGTATAAGGGTCCCCAACAAAACCCAAGTCTTCAAGCTCGCAAAATTCGAGAGCCGATTTGAACTTGTCCATACAGGCCTGCTTCTTCGCCTAAAAACCTTGTTTCTCACCAGCAAATAGAATCTCATTAAAATCACCAAAACACATCCATGGCAGAGTGGACTGACCATGGAGGATGCGCAAGAGCTTCCAAGTCTTCTCTTTTGCCCCAGACTGCTGCTCACCGTAGATGCCAGTGAGCCTCCAAATGAAACCATCCTCTCCAGTGACAACCGCATCAATGTGATAACGCGACATCCCTGGATTCACCACTAAGTTAACATTACTTTTCCAAAGCAAGGCCAAATCCCCGCTTCGGCCCTCACAATTCTTCACCTCCATATGTGACATGTTTAACAACACCTTGATTCGCTTCATTCCCTCCTTGTCAAGCTTAGTTTCCGACAAGAAGAGAACATCATGATCTTCTGCCCTGCATAAATCATGAAGGCCCTGAACAGCCGGCTGGTTCCCAAGCCCTCGGCCATTGAAAGCAACAGCTTTCATTGATCCCTGCAGGGCTGAAAGGGCAGCCCCGCGTCTGTTTTGTCGCCCAACAAAGGGCGGAGGATGTTGGTACCGGCCTCAAATCTGAGCTTCTTCTCATTTCCCTGGCCCATGTCAGAACCAGGTACCATGCTCTCGTTCACCACCTTCATCGACATCCCCGCTAGCACAATTGCAATGGTCAGATCATTGTCAATCTGCTCAATCATCCCTCCTTCCGGAGCAAGCCCAGCTGGGGCGCCATTGCCCTCACATGGCTTACGTTTTTTCAGCAGTTGAACCTGGGAGCCATCACCCGGGAACAGCTTCCGATTAATCTCGAAGACCTTCGAATTATCCTTGGTTGTCACTCATTTTGGAGGCAGGGAGTTGACTTCTTGTGTGCCAGGCTTCTTAGGATCACTATCACCAGAGGTCCTGCTAGTGGCAGAGCTAGGGCCAGACTTTTTGTTACTGAGATTGGTACCAAGGCCACATATGTCCGCCCACAAGGGGTTCAATAAGACTTTAAAGATCCAACTATAACTTTAAGTTTTAGGATCTCCGATCTACACAAATCATGGAGGGGGGTGACGTCGATCACGCAGTTGAAGACGGTCCTGTCGACCGATTTGGTTTTGATGGTGATGATGAAGGTCCTCCACATGTCAAGGAGGTGTTGGTGTTGTCTACAACGACAATTAACCCTTGGCGGCGGCCGCAAGACGGCGGGATATGAAGGTATTTGGTAGCAAAAAGCAAAAAAAATCTAACGCAACGCCAACTACCAGTATCTATCTATTAGTAATGCGGTAACGGGACGGTTTCGGTGACATACCTCTTGTAGACCGATAGCGTTTAACGTTCAGTAGTAACGTGGACGATGTAGTCGAACTCGTAGCTGACCTCAAGGTCGCGTTGATCCCGGCGCAATGACTGGCGCCGCAAGCAGCAGCGCCTCCGAGTACTCACACATGTATGGTGCTTGACGACGACTCCCGGTCCTCCGATCCAGCTGAGGTTGCGGAAGTAGATCTTTATGCGAATCTCCCGCAGCACGACGGCATGCAGTGGGGAAGATGTCTCTCTCGTACACAGCCCTTACTTGGGGTCGCGGGCTACGAGAGAGGTGGAGAGGAGCTTGGAGGGAAAAACCTCGACGGTCGGGGATTTATTGGATTTTATGTTAATTAAAATCCTCCACGTGGCACCTCTATATAAAGGGAAAAAGGGGGCACCCCTCTCCTTAGCTCACCATGTGGGACTAAAGGAAAAGGGGTGGAGGGGGTGGCCAGCCGGCCACTCCTTGGCCGATTCAGCCAAGGGCCATGAGGCCCACCCGCCCCCTTTGCTCCCTAGGGTGGCCGGCCCCCTTCTTGGGCTGCCTCCCATTAAGGTGGGCTGCCCCCATAAATTCGAAATTAAAACATTTTAGTTAATAAATAAATATTAAATCAAAAAATAAATATATAATTCATTAATTAATATATTTACTAATTATTTTATATAATATATAAATAATTAATCACCAATTAATATATTTGTACATTATTGAATTTATTTTAAATCAGTATATGAATATATATAATTCACCAATTAATATATTCACGTATCATTTATTTTCCCATGACTCCGAAACTCCTTTTGGATCACCACGAACATCCTTCGGATCTCCCGGAACCTTTCCCGTTCTCTCATCTCTTTTCTTTGGTATTTCTAATACATCCAAAACGATCTCTAGCATTGTCAAACCCTTAAGTGTGTTACCCTACGGTTCGGAAACACTCCAGACATGATCGAGACTCCTCTCCGATCAATGATCATCAATGGGACCTGATGCCCATAATGACCCTATGCATTCCATGAATAAATGTTGTTGAACTTTAAACATAGAGTCTCATTCCTTTGTTACTGCGGTACTGACTTGCCCGAGATATGATCATTTGACATCGCCATGCCTAGTTCAATCTTGTTACCGGCAAGTGCTACTTAACTCGTTCCCATGATATTTCATCTCCATGACCTAGTCATACACTGCGCAGCTTTATTGGATGAAACCTCACAGAGTGGGCCCAGAGTTTCTTTCCGTCATGCGGAAGAACAAATCCCGATCTCGATACATGCACCTCAACATATCACTTTTGCATACCTGAGCAACACCTTTATGGTCACCAACGGTGTGACGGTTGATGCAGTCAAGGCATCCTCCGATGATAGTGATTAAATATTATCTCACGGTCTAAGGAATAAGTTACCACATCTTCTAATTATTACAACGGTAAACTTCGTGACTTGCTCGTGTTGTAATAATCACTATTGGGTAAGTCCATCATCTCATCCTCGTCATGAAATGACCTCATTGTCAATTGACATAAATGCCCATGATTGGAAACCTCAATCATCTGTTGACCAATGAACTAGTGTATCCTTATACCCAACCGGGACACTGATTTGTTTACGTACCACACGTGTATTAGCGTTTCCTTTTAATACAGTTATAGCATGGTATAAAACCTATTATAAACTTTAATGAGATATTATAATAAATCCTTTATTTATTTGCCTCTAGGCCATATCTCCAACAGGATCTACCCTTCCGAGAGAAAAAGAAGGTCTTCGGTTCTCCCACCGCTCAAAACATTTCCTGAAAATATGAGCATAGCATTTTTTCATGATATGATGACGACCATTAAAAAAGGAGACGGAAATGAGGCTACGAGGCTCGTGGGACCCCCCCCCCTCCCCTAGGTGCACCGAGTACCCCATCTAGAGCCTCAGGTTGTGTAAAGTACGGCGAAGTAAAATGGAAGTGTATTCAAGAAAACTAAAGGTTCGCATGGTTAAGATTTTTGGTGATGTGTGGGAGGCGTTATGGTATCCAGATCCCGCCATCAGTTATTGAGCGGAAGGTAATCCGGACATGTCAACATATACTCAAAGTTTGTAGGGTCACACGCTTAACGGTTTAGCGACATATAGGAACACAATGGTGATATGAATAATGAGAGAGAGAGAGAGAACATGGTTCTGAAAGTATTTTGGATGATCCCAGAATGGTTCGGGGAGGTCCCTAAAGAGACAGGTGATATCCAAATGTTAAATAACCGTTAATTCATATACCAAATCAACACTTATATTATATGACAGTTAATTCATATACCTCCAAAGTTAAATGTAGATAATTTCCCTCTTATCTGCCAAATCAACATTTATAAGAATGTTATTTGGGGTAACATTCTTATCTACCAAATCAACATGTATATTATATGATAGTTAATTCATATACCTCTAAAGTTAAATGCAGATGATTTCCCTCCTAGTCTAATGTGTAGAATTCCAGTAGGAAAACCTTGAAAATGACCATGAGAGAGGATCGTGGTACCAGAAAAAAATCATCCCTGGTAATATCCTATAATATGTGTACTGAAGAAAAATGCCTTAATATTGAACTAAATGTATATTTCGATCTAAAAAAAGGACAGTGTTCGCAAATGTTTTTCATGAGAGTGTCGACTATTTATTTACCTACATAAATGCAACAAAGGTCTTGTCTACCTCTTCCTTTTGATCCGCAGAATTTTAACTGTCGTATCTACAACTAAACTTAATGGAAAGAAAAATCCATGTAAAAAAGCAAGGAACTCAATGTACACAGCTCGTTAGCTGCGCCTGAAGAGAAATTCACATACAAAATAGGAAACAGTGGTCCTAAATGATGTGACCAAGGAATTCTTGGTCCACATCAGGATTAACCAACACGATCAACCTATTCAATCAAGGCGCCGCGGAAGGGCAAAGATAAATGCATCTCACAATCTTCCGCAGCAAGCATATCAAGTGACAATGTATTAAATTATACGTTCTGCTGAAAATCCATTCCCATTGAAAAAATGGGGAAGCAAAAAATATTCAAACTGAAGTATCAAACTTTAAGCTGAAGCTGGTAGAACACGAGCTGGAGCAGAAGTGCAGAAGACAAAGAATGACAAAACACGCAATTACATGGAGCCTATAGACCAAGACACTTGTAACTATAGCCAAACTCAGATTGGAATTTTCTTAAACTTCCATTCAAGTGGCATAATGTCCACTAAGCAATGTAAAGCCACTTCCATGAAACAGAAACAAAACATGAAACAATTATTGATCTGACATCACATAGGAACTAATTATACTAGTTCCGCTAGTGGGTCTTTTGGCCTAAAGCCCAACTAAATTCTGAAATTCTCATGTCTCATTCATGCATGCAAGGGGTGGGACTAAATTTAGTCCCATACTGCTAGTTGGGAGAGAGTTGCACCAGCTTATAAGGTGAGCTCTACTAGCACTTGTATAAGGCATGGAAAAAAGAGAGAATAAAAAAATACCACACGCGCGCTCCTCGTCCGCCGCCCGCCTCGTCACGACACGTCACGACGCGCCGCAGGTTGCGGGAATGAGTCGAGCCGATGCCTATCTTTTTGCTGTTCAGGGAAATTTAATGAGTCATTAATTAATAATTAACAGACACATTAATTACTCAGCCATTTCCAATTCTTTTGGATCGTGCGGCTGTTACCGACTCGAACGTGAGGCTGGGCCCACGTCCTACCCGACACGCACTAAATATATTGGCTGAGCGAACCCTAGCCGCCTATGCGAAACACATGGTCTCTTGTCGTTCCAGTTCCAAACCCTTGCGCCGCCATTTCCAAGTCTTCTCAATCCCGTCTCCCGGCGTACACCGGTTGAAGGGACAGTAGGCATCCGAAATCCCGCCTCTCGTGATCCTGTACGGGAGAGGGGCGATCAGGTTTTTAAGGAGCGCACTCACGCGACTACTGGCTGCGACTACTTCCCCAACGACGACTTCTTCCCCGAAATTGGCAACCTCTTCATCGACGACATGGGTGATACCGGGGAAGGCAGCGGTTCCGCTCCCGCTGCAGTGTACGTGATCAAAATCTTTCTGTTCAAAATCATACTACAGTTTCTGTTACTAGTGTACATTGTAGATTCGATCTGTCTATCTACTGTATTACTACATCACGTGTTTAGTTTATTATTTGTTGTTCCAGTCATGAATAGTTTCCTATTTTTGTGGCTTAAATCATATGCTAAATTGCTCATATATTCAACAATCCAAAAACCTGATCATAGGCAATTTACTCCAACTGGTTTTGTCGTGTCTATGAAGTCGTTTGCCTTCAAAGGGGTGACTTATAAAAGGTGGCGCATGAGAGCAGTGTACTGGTTCCAAAACATGAACTTCTATGACGCCATCAAAGGCAAGCCTAAGGGCGATCTCCTGTGCAAGAGGAGGCCTTTGTTAAGCTTGATACCCTATTCAAGGGTGCCCTTCTCAGTGTTCTTGACGATTCCATTGTGGACTCGTATATGTCGTTTGACAACGGCAAGAACATGTGGGCTGCACTCGGGGCCAAGTTTGGGGCCTCGGACGCTGGCAGCGAGTTGTATGCCATGGAGCAATTCTATGACTACAAGATGACTGAAGAGCGTACTGTTGTTCAACAAGCTCATGAGATTCAATCACTCTCTAAGGAACTTGAGAACTTTGAGTGTGTGTTGCGGGACAAATTTGTTGCCGGAGGCATCATTGCCAAACTTCCTCCTTCGTGGAGCAACTTTGCTACTTCTCTGAAACATAAGAGACATGAGTTTTCTGTTTCGGATCTCATTCGGACTCTTGATGTGGAAGAGAAGGCGAGAGCAAAGGACACACGTGCTCGAGTTGCCGAAGCTGGTTCTAGTGCCCACGTGGTAGAAAAGAAGAATTGCCAGCAGCCCCACAAGCCCAAAAACTACAAGAACAAATTTGGAGGCAAAGGCAAGTTTGATGGAAAGCACAAGCCATCACAACCTACCAACTTCAAGAAGAACAATAATAAGCAGCAACCAAGGAAGGGATCATGCCACGCTTACGGTGATCCAGGTGATACGTCTCAAACGTATCTATAATTTTGACTGATCCATGCTAGTTTTGTGTTATTGTCACATGTTTTTATTGTCATTTATATCATTTTTATGCATTTTTTTCGGACTAACCTATTGACAAGATGCCCAGTTCCAGTTCCCTGTTTTTGCTGTTTTTGTATTTTAAAAATTTTACTTCTGGAAATATTCTCAGAATTGGACGAAAATTTACGTAGATTTTTTATGCGATGGAAGACACCTGTGGACCAAAGGGCAGCCTGGGGGGCCACCCACAGGGTAGGGGCGGCCTGCTACCGCGGCCCCACCTGGACCCATGGGTGGGACCCGCCCCTGCTCCTGGGGCGTCTCCTCGGCCCCCTCCGACGCCTATAAAATCCCTAAAAACCTAAAAACGTCGAGGCGGCCATTATTTTCCAGAAACTCGACCCCGACACGCCATCACTGAAAACCCTAGTTCGGGGTCCAATCTGAAGCTGATCCCGGCACTCTGCCGGAGGGGAGATCGATCCCGGAGGGCTCTTCATCGCCATGCCTTCCTCCGGGATGATTTGTGAGTAGTCTCACCTTGGACTACGGGTCCATGGCAGTAGCTAGTTGGTAGTCTCTCTCTCTTGTTCTTCATGTCTTATGATCTTGTGAGCTGCCTAACATGATCAAGATCGATTATTGTAATGTTATGTGATGTGTTTGTTGGGATCCGATGGATTGTGAAGTTATGTTCAGATTGTGCATGATTCTTATATGAGTAATTTATGTTCTTGGATGATCTCCGATGTGCGTAGTTACTTTAGCCAAGTGATTGTGTGTATCTCCAAGAGAGGGTATTTATGCTCGATAGTGGGTTCATGCCCCCTTTTGTTCCTGGGCACGAGTGATAAAAACGTCTAAGGGCGAGGGTGTGTTGTTGCTACTAAGGGTAAAACAGCGGTGTTAATGTCTATTTTGATATTAGTATTGCTTACTTCATGCACTTTAATGCAATTGTCTGTTGCTTGCAACTTAATACCGTTGGGTGACAGGCTGGATAGCGATCCCACAGTGGACTTTTTAGACAGAGACGCAGTTGGACTCAACGGTCTTTATTCCTTGTTGTGATGCCTCCATAAATATTATCATGTCCTTTTTGTCATAGCTAAATTGGGTTTGTGTCATGATCTTGTCAATTGCCTAGCTGTAATTCGTTCACCCATCACACGCATATTTTATTTACTTGAGAGACTCCACTAGTGAACCCATGGCCCCCGGTTTATCTTTTTACATTGTTTTCAACCTCATTTACTTGCTTTTAATCATCATTACTCCTCTGGTCACATTTCATATTTTATCTATTTCATCATACAATTAACCGCTTTGTTTTCTACGAGACCGGAAAGATTGACAACCTTTCTGCCGTTGGGGGCAAAGTATTTTGGTTGAGTGTGTGCAAGTCCACGTCTGTTGAAGGTTAAGCACCAGAGATCTTCAACATTTACCTCGTTGTTGATTTTAAAATCCTACTGGTTCGATAAACCTCGGTTCGTTAAACGAGGGAAAACTGCTAATAGCTACAATTCCGCCTTTGCTTGGGGCACCACCCAAATTATCAATATCCACCATCAAGCAGTTTTCTGGCGCCGTTGCCGGGGACTTTGGAGCTACAGCAAGGGGAGTCTCATACTCTCAATCTCTTTACTTTGTTTTTGTCTTGCTTGCTTTATATCTCGTTTAGTTTATTTTCCTGTTTCAAAATTTTAAAACCCAAAAAAAATTAGTGTAGTCTTTATTTTCGTTTTGTTAGTATGCTTAGTTATTTACTTGTTCTCAATGGTTAACTTCTTTAAAACTAGATCTTATTGGCAAGGCGGATTCATAGAAGATCAACAAGAATATTATAAGGAATATCGCTTGTCTCAAAAAGGGATACACTTATGGAAAATAATAAATCAACTGAACAATTATGCTAGAGACTTGTGCTTTAAATATGACATATCTTATTGTTGTGATGAATCTTCATGCTGCTTGAATTTTGAACACCTTCCTTTCCAATGTGCTTGCAATGATAATGAAACCTTAGCATCCTATGCTAAGGGAAACTATGATTTTTATGATGTGGAACCTATAGAAGAATTTGTTACTTGGAAGGGTGCTTATGAAATTACTTCTTTGCTTGAAAATGTTGATGATGCTCCTTATAAATCTGAAAGTTTTGCTATACTTAAATATTGCATGGATAATTACAAAGATGATAATGCTTATATTACTGAATATCTTAAGGGTTTATCTCCCCCAGAGGAAGAGACTAATGCCATGCAGGAGCCTATGGAAGAAGAAATTGCTGAAATTGGAAGCTCATTAGATGAAAAAGAGGAGGAGAGTGACGAACAAAAGGAGGAAGAGTGGAGTAGCTACCCATCTCTACCTTCTAATGAGAGTAACTCTCTAACTCATACATTATTTAATTGTCCTCCTTCCTTACAAAAGGAGAATGAATGCTATGATCCCATTGATTCATTTGAAACATCCCTTTTTGATAAAAATGATCTTGTTATATATCATAATCCGTGCTATATTGATAAATCTTATGATAATCCTTTATTTGCTACAACCAATGAGATGCATGATAATGAGGAGTTGTGTTTAGAAATTTCTTATGATAAAGCTCTTGATGATGGTCCTAGATTACTTGATGATAAAAATTATAATGCTATTGAAAGTGGGTTTAATCCCACTATTTTTGAGATGGACCGAAATTATGTGCTTGTAGATCATGAAAAGCCTGTTTTAAGTGATAATTATATTGTTGAGTTTGTTCATGATGCTACTGAAAATTATTATGAGAGAGGAAAATATGGTTGTCGGAGTTCTCATGTTACTAAGACGCCTCTCTTTTTGTTGCAAGTTTTGAAGTTGCACTTGCTTTGTCTTCCTATGCTACTAGCTTTATGCTTCAATGAATTATTTTTGTACAAGATGCCTATGCATAGAAAGTGGGTTAGGCTTAAATATGTTTGGTATTTATTTCTTGATGCTCTCTTTTGTTAACTCTTATTCTTATTAGAGCATCATTGAAATCATTAAGCCTAACTAAAAGGCGTTAAAGAAAAGCGCTTGTTGGAGGCAACCCATCTTTTACTTTCAGTTTGCTTTTTGTTTTTCTTGAGTCATGAAGTTATTACCTCTGTAGAAACTTCATTGTATCTTTTTCTTTTGGTTTTTTGTGCCAAGTTTAGCCTCTAATGCATTGAAAGTGCGAGGTATTGTGTTGCTGTCCAAAAACAGATTCTGTGCGCCTGCCTCATGAAAATCCTAAAATCGCCAGAATCTTATCGTTTTCTGATAATTTTTTATAGAAAGCCTGATTCTTTTATCTATCTTTCGTTAGTATTAAGTTTTTTTATTGAGCTATAGACGTGCCCCGAAAAATTCGATCTTTACAGACTGTTCAGATTTTGACAGATTCTGCTTTTATTTTGCATTTGTCTCTTTACCAGCGTCATATGTGATACTCTAGGGGTGGAGTGCCACATTGAGGCTTAGTAAACAGTAGCTAATGTTAAATGAAATTGGTTTGCAATTTGTCATGAGTTGAACACATGTGCATTTTAATTTATGAGCACCAACCCTCTAATCAAATTATGAGAAGTTTTGTGTGAAGGGAGTTTTTAAGTCCAAAGGAGAGGAATATGAAGAAATCGAGGATGGATCAGAGCTCAAGCTTGGGGATACCCCCATGCATGGAACCCCCTCTGAATATCAAGAACTATCAAGAGTCAAAGCTTGGGGATGCCCAAGGCATCCCCTCATCTTCATCGACTATCATAAGGTCGTCTTCGTTGAACTTCGTTTTTATCACTTTACATATTTTGTGCTGTGCTTGGAGCGTCTTTTTACTTTCAGTTTTGTTTGTTTGTTTGCTGGTCATATCTTTATTGGATCCTAGCTTTATTTGTGTGGGAGAGAGACACGCTCCGCTTTTTCGTTTGAATACTTCTTTGCTTCGCTTATATCTTTTTGAGTATTCTTAGCTACTGTCTGTTTTCTAGTAAGCTCTCGCTTTTAGCTTTTATCTTGTTTAGAGCCGCTAGTTGTTAAGTTAAACTCTCTTGTTCTTCACTTATATTTGTTGGAGAGTTGTTGTTGAAAAATTTCTTGAATTGTCAATGCGACAAAATGCTCTTTGTGTGATGATAGAATAAAATGAAAAGCCTGCATAGTTTTGTAGATCATGGTGTGTATACTTGATGCTTATCAATTGCTTTGAGATGTTAAGTTGAATGCTTAAACTTGCTGGTTATTTGAGTGGAATTTATTAGTAAAGAAATATGGTTGAAAGCTTGAAATTGTGTGGTTTTTCACAGTTGTTAATTCATAGTGCTAATCTTTCCATCATAAGAATTGTCTGGTCAACAAGGGAGACGGTGTAGAGTTTTTATGGTTATGACCGGTAGATGTCTTATGTTGTACTGTTATCGGTTATGGTTAGATGTTTGCTTCAATTACCTTATTTGCTAAGCCCAAAAATTTGTACTGAGTGTAAGGTTCACTCGTGCATCCAATCCCTAAAGCCAAACTTTCTTACCAGCTGAGTCCACCATATGTACCTATGCATGGTATTTCCTACCATTCCAAGTAAATTTGTCATGTGCTACCGTTTAAAAATTCAAAATACTTCTTCTTTGTGACTCTATTTTTAAGCTCATGAGGGAGCAGTAGAGAGCTAGATATAACTTGTGACAAGCGAGGTCATTTCCCCCCTTTCACCCGGTGTCGATGGATTACGTCTTCACTTGAATCAACCCGAGAGCAGCTTAAGCAAAATATAAATATAACTCACCAATTCTCCTCCGCGCAATGCAAATCTGAGAAATCAGCCCAAACATTGGACAATGGTGAAACCAAGGAGAAAGAGGAGCGTACTCGCTCTTCTAAGAACCAGCTGCTCTCACAACCTTGCTTGTCATGTGGGACTAGATAGTTTCTCTATTGTGAAGTCGTTGACGAAAGCATGCATGCCTCAAAATCATTTTACTTCTGTTAAAAAAAAACCAAAAAGATCTAGCACATGACCATCCCTGCTTCCCTCTGCGAAGGGCCTTTCTTTTACTTTTAATGTTGAGTCAGTTTTCCCTTTTTTCCTTCTATCTCCACAAAAGCAAACATCTAGCATTGACCCTGGGTAACGTTGACCATATTACATTATCGAGATTAAACATGAATCTTTATATTGACTTTATCTATAAGATAAGCCGTTGGAAATTGAAGCTCTTTGCTAATACTTACATCTTCCTTTGTGTTGATTCTCAAACACTTTTGTCATGGAATTATTATCCTTGTGAATTATTCAAATATGTTGATCACATTGTTTTCATGTCTTTGACATACTATTTATGAAAGGTTTTGCTTGGATGATTCAACTTGTTTACTCATTGCTTTCTGGCTATCAATTATAGACAATTGTTTTGTATCTCTTCATTCACATCTTTGATTTGCATTACTATCTTGATCAAACGTATCTATAATTTTTGAGTGATCCATGCTAGTTTTGTGTTATTGTCACATGTTTTTACTGTCATTTATATCATTTTTATGCATTTTGTCGGACTAACCTATTGACAAGATGCCCAGTGCCAGTTCCCTGTTTTTGTTGTTTTTGTATTTCAGAAAATTTACTTCTGGAAATATTCTCGGAATTGGACGAAAATTTACGGAGATTTTTTATGCGATGGAAGACACCTGTGGACCAAAGGGCAGCCTGGGGGGCCACCCACAGGGCAGGGGCGGCCTGCTGCCGCGGCCCCACCTGGACCCGCGGGTGGGACCCGCCCCTGCTCCTGGGGCGTCCCCTCGGCCCCCTCTGACGCCTATAAAATCCCTAAAAACCTAAAAACGTCGAGGCGGCCCAGAAACTCGACCCCGACGCGCCGTCACCGAAAACCCTAGTTCGGGGTCCAATCTGAAGCTGATCCCGACACTCTGCCGGAGGGGAGATCGATCCCGGAGGGCTCTTCATCGCCATGCCTTCCTCCGGGATGATTTGTGAGTAGTCTCACCTTCGACTACGGGTCCATGGCAGTAGCTAGTTGGTAGTCTCTCTCTCTTGTGCTTCATGTCTTATGATCTTGTGAGCTGCCTAACATGATCAAGATCGATTATTGTAATGCTATGTGATGTGTTTGCTGGGATCCGATGGATTATGAAGTTATGTTCAGATTGTGCATGATTCTTATATGAGTAATTTATGTTCTTGCATGATCTCCGATGTGCGTAGTTACTTTGGCCAAGTGATTGTGTGTATCTCCAAGAGAGGGTATTTATGCTAGATAGTGGGTTCATGCCCCCCTTTTTTCCTGGGCACGAGTGACAGAAACGTCTAAGGGCGAGGGTGTGCTGTTGCTACTAAGGGTAAAACAGCGGTGTTAATGTCTATTTTGATATTAGTATTGCTTACTTCATGCACTTTACTTAATGCAATTGTCTGTTGCTTGCAACTTAATACCGTTGGGTGACAGGCTGGATAGCGATCCCACGGTGGATTTTTTAGACAATGACGCAGTTGGACTCAATGGTCTTTGTTCCTTGTCGTGATGCCTCCATAAATATTATCATGTCATTTTTGTCATAGCTAAATTGGATTTGTGTCATGATCTTGTCAATTGCCTAGCTGTAATTCGTTCACCCATCACATGCATATTTTATTTACTTGAGAGACTCCACTAGTGAACCCATGGCCCCCGGTCCATCTTTTTACATTGTTTTCAACCTCATGTACTTGCTTTTAATCATCATTACTCCTCTGGTCACTTTTCATATTTTATCTATTTCATCATACAATTAACCGCTTTGTTTTCTGCGAGACCGAAAAGATTGACAACCTTTCCGTCGTTGGGGCAAAGTATTTTGGTTGAGTGTGTGCAAGTCCACGTCTGTTGAAGGTTAACCGCCAGAGATCTTCAACATTCACCTCGTTGTTGATTTCAAAGTCCTACTGGTTCGATAAACTTCGGTTCGTTAAACGAGGGAAAACTGCTACTAGCTACAATTCCGCCTTCGCTTGGAGCACCACCCAACTTATCAATATCCACCATCACCAGGCCACTGGGCTCCTCGTTGTCCCAACCACCATGAGGTGCGTGAAGCTGGGAAACATGGCCAGACTGCCAATGTTGTCACTGGCGATACTGTGATGAAAGAATCTAGGTACGGTATATTTACTACCATTCTTTCAGTTTGTCGTTCATGTCAATGGTTTATTGATACTGGTGCCAACGTACATGTTTGTGTTGATGCTTCCATGTTTTCTTCATACTAGGTCACAGGGACTTTCCCCGTGTTGATGGGGAACCATGTCACATGCTTTTGTTCGTGGTGTTGCTACGGTCGATCTGAAGTTTACTTTGGGGAAGATCGTGCGCCTGAAGAATGTTTATCATGTGCCCTCCATCAATAAGAATCTCGTCAGCGGATCACTTCTGTGTCGAGATGGTTTTAAGCTGGTATTTGAGTCCAATAAAGTTGTAATTTCCAAGTATGGACAATTTGTTGGAAAAGGCTATGAGTGCGGAGGCTTGTTCCGCCTGTCTTTGTCAGATATTTGCACTAAAGTTATTAATCATGTTTGCCATGATAATGAATCTAATATTTGCCATTCTCGACTTTGTCATATTAACTTTGGTTGCATGACGTGGCTAGCTAGTATGGATTTAATTCCGAAATTCACTACTGTCAAAGGTTCCAAGTGTCAATTCTATGTTCAAGCTAAACAACCTCGCAAGTCCCATAAGACTGCGGAGGTAAGAAACTTGGCACCATTGGAACTTATACATTCAGATCTTTGTGAGATGAATGGTGTGTTGACAAAAGGTGGAAAGAAATATTTCATGATGCTTATTGATGACTCCACTAGATATTGTTATGTGTATCTACTGAAATCAAAAGATGAAGCTTTAAATTATTTGCAGATCTATAAGGCTGAAGCAGAGAACCAATTTGATCGAAAGATTAAGCGTCTTAGGTCAGATCATGGTGGAGAGTTTTTTTCCAATGAATTTGATTCCTTTTGTGCGAAACATGATATAATCCATGAGAGGACGCCTCCCTATTCACCTCAGTCAAATGGGGTGGCTGAAAGAAAGAACCGTACTCTAACTGACTTGATTAATGCCATGTTAGATACATCGGGTCTATCTAAGGAATGGTGGGAAGAGGCGTTATTGACAGCATGTCATGTCCTAAACCGAGTTCCCACAAAGAATAAAACCATTACTCCATTTGAAGAATGGGAAAGGAAAAGGTTGAAACTCTCTTACCTACGTACTTGGGGTTGTTTGGCGAAAGTCAATATACCAATTCTCAAGAAGCGCAAGCTTGGACAAAAAACTATGGATTGTGTTCTTCTGGGCTATGCTTTTCATAGCATTGGTTATAGATTTTTGATAATAAAATCTGAGTTATCCGACATGCCCATTGGTACAATTAGGGAGTCGAATGATGCGACTTTCTTTGAGAACATTTTTCCTATGAAGAATGTACCCAGCTCATCAAATCAGGAGATACCTATTTCATATAGTTAGGAATTGGCTGTAATTCCTGAATCCACCATTTCGATAGAACACGTTGAGAATCCCATGGAGGATGACAATGAAGCTCCTGCAAGGAGCAAGAGACAGAGGACTGCAAAAGTCCTTTGGTGATGATTTCATTGTGTACCTCGTGGATGACACACCCAGTACTATTTCAGAAGCTTATGCATCTCTTGATGCTGACTACCGTTGCAAGATGGATTCCATCTTGGCTAACGGAACATGGGAGATCACTGACCGTCCTTATGGGTGCAAACCTGTAGGATGTAAGTGGGTGTTCAAGAAAAGCTTAGGCCTGATGGTACAATTGAAAAGTACAAGGAAAGGCTTGTGGCCAAGGGTTATACCCAGAGATAAGTTGAAGACTTCTTTGATACTTGCTCACCTGTGGCTAGACAGACTACAATTCGACTGCTACTATTGTTGGCTGCCTCGCATGGTCTTCTCGTTCATCAAATGGATGTTAAGACAACTTTCTTTAATGGAGAGTTGGACGAGGAAATTTACATGGATCAGCCAGATGGTTTCATAGTACCCAGTCAGGAAGGCAAGGTGTGCAAGTTATTAAAATATTTATATGGCCTTAAGCAAGCTCCTAAGCAATGGCATGACAAGTTTTAATGGACTTTGACTACTGCAGGCTTCATTGTAAACGAAGGTGACAAATGTGTGTACTATCGCCATGGTGGGGGCGATGGAGTTATTCTTTGTCTGTATGTTGATGACATACTGATATCTGGAACAAATCTTGATTTAATCAAGGAAGTTAAGGACGTCTTATCTCGTTGTTTTAAGATGAAGGATCTAGGAGTAGCTGATGTTATCTTGAAAATCAAGCTGTTGCGAGATGATGATGGTGGGATTACTCTGCTTCAATCTCACTATGTGGAAAAGGTCTTGAGTCGTTTTGGGTATAGCGACTGCAAGCCTTCGCCAACACAATATGATCCTAGTGTGTTGCTTCGAAAGAATCGACGGATTGCTAGAGATCATTTGAGGTATTCTCAGATTATTGGCTCGCTTATGTATTTGGCGAGTGACACTAGGCCTGACATCTCTTTTGATGTAAGCAAGTTGAGCCGATTTGTTTCAAATCCGGGAGATGATCATTGGCATGCGCTTGAGATAGTTATGCGCTATTTAAAAGGCACAACGAGCTATGGAATTCACTATTCCGGGTATCCGAGGGTACTGGAGGGTTATAGTGATTCCAATTGGATATCTGATGCTGATGAGATTAAGGTCACGAGTGGTTACGTTTTTACACTTGGTGGTGGTGCTGTTTTCTGTAAGTCTTGCAAGCATACCATCTTAACGAGGTCAACTATGGAAGCAGAACTCACCGCATTAGACACGGCCACTGTTGAAGCATAGTGTCTTCGTCAGCTCTTGATGGACTTACCTGTGGTTGAAAAACCAATACCCGCTGTCCTTATGAAATGTGATAATCAAACTGTGATTGTTAAAATAAACAACTCTAAGGACAATATGAAGTCATCAAAGCATGTGATGAGGAGATTGAAATCTGTCCGAAAATTGAAGAACTCCGGAGTTATTTCGTTGTACTATATCCAAACATCTAAAAATTTGGCAGAACCCTTCACAAAGGGTGTATCACGTAATGTGATAGATAATGCATTGAGGGAGATGGGTTTGAGACCCACTTTGTTTGTTGTCCATAGTGGTAACCTACTCTATGTGATCAGAGATCCCGTGAAGTAGAAGTGGGAGACAAGTTGTTTGTCAGCTGAGAGGAGAGTATCCTTAATATTATTTATCCCGCTCCGTTATGATGCAATACTCTGCTGATCTGCATGGCATGATGATATTCATCTTAATGTATTCCAAGTTGCTTACTTCCATAAACGGAGATGATGTCCTGTAGAGCATCTTTCAAGGAACACGCCTATATGAGTCCGACTGTTAAACGTCGCAGTCTAAGAGAGTTGGGTTCTCTCTAGTAAACTCATGAAAGGCCTTGGAGTATGACGTATAAACTCCAACCGCGGGGAAGCCTTGCGGCAGCCCAGTATCGGTCAAGACTTTATGTGGAAATAGTAACGCAGAAAACTTGTAGTTCAAGGCATAATCCACTATCAAATTGTGAACTAGCGTAGCGTAATGTTCTAAGTGGAAGTTCAACTTAACAGTCTCCACTAAGCACCAGTATCTAAACAATGATTTGGAACTTTAAATGATGAGATGTGCCAATGAGACTTTGTGGGCGATTGTTGGAATTTACTAGTTCTGCTAGTGGGCCTTTTGGCCCAAAACCCAACTAAATTCTGAAATTCTCATGACCCATTCATGCATGCAAGGGGTGGGACTAAGTTTAGTCCCATATTATTAGTTGAGAGAGAGTTGCACCAGCTTATAAGGTGAGCTCTACTAGCACTTGTATAAGGCATGGAAAAGAGAGAGAATAAAAGAATGCCACACTCGCGCTCCTCGTCTGCCACCCCGCCTCGCCACGCCTCGCCTCATCACAACACGTCACGACGCACCGCGGGTTGCGGGAATGAGCCGAGCCGATGGCTATCTGTTTGCTGTTCGGGAAAATTTAATGAGTCATTAATTAATAATTAACGGACGCGTTAATTACTCAACCGTTTCCAATTCTTTTGGATTGTATGACTGTTACCGACTCGAACGTGAGGCCGCGCCCATGTCCTACCCGACACGCACTATATATATTGGCTGAGCGAACCCTAGCCGCCTAAACGAAACACATGGTCTCCCGTCGTTCCAGTTCCAAACCCTTGCCCCGTCGTCTTCCAAGTCTTCTTCATCCTGTCTCCTGGCGTACACCGGTTGAAGGGACAGTAGGCCTCCGGAACCCCGCCTCTCGTGATCCTATACAGGAGATGGGCGATCAGGTTTATGGGGAGTGCACTCGCGCGGCTACTGGCTACGACTACTTCCCCAACGACGACTTCTTCCCCGACATTGGCAACCTCTTTATCGACGACATGGGTGATACCGGGGAAGGCAGCGGTTCCGCTCCCACTGCAGTGTACGTGATCAAAATCATACTACAGTTTCTTTACTAGTGTACGTTGTTGATTCGATCTGTCTATCTACTGTATTAGTAGATCACATGTTTTGTTTACTATTTGTTATTCCAGTCATGAATAGTTTCTTATTTTCGTGAATTAAATCGTATGCTAAATTGCTCATATATTTAACGTAAACATCATGAGTTGGAGTTGTGGCGCACAGGACCGGCGAGGCGGCGCGTGCCAAGGAACGCCCCAGCTCCTAGCTCGGTGCAAAATGGATAAAACTATGCTCAAGTTTTTCCTTTAATAAGCCCGAATTTGTTAGGGTAATTCTTAATGCATCAAATGCAAACACAAAGATAAGAGTGGCGTGTCCAATTAAATCTTATAACTTTGAAGGGGTCTATTTCATCGTCATACTATGGCACACTAAATACAATATCTATTCCCGCCCAACTGAATGCATTTTTGCTGCCGGCAAGCCTACTACTGCTAACACGGAATCGCTAGTATTACTGGATGTTCCACGCAAGCAAACTTTTATATTGCTAGGCCATAGCTGGAGACAGTAGCGGAGCTCCCAGTAGGAGGGCGGCTGCCCTACCTTGAATTCTGGGGAGAATATTCGCATGCATTGGATTTTTTTAAACAATTTGAACGGTTATAGGTTAAAAACGAACTTCGTATGAGAAAATTATGCTTATTTTAGTCAACACTGAACAAAAACCGATTTCGAAATGAACAGAGCACTAGGTCTAGTCTAGTCAGAAATCAACCTTTTTTTTAATAGTTAATTCTTAATCTAACAAAATCCAACTCTAAACAATGTCCTAGGTGGGGTTATTTATGTAGGACTTGAGAGTATTTTGGCCAGCTTATGGGGTGGCCAAAATTAACTTTAGCTATGTGATGGATTATGTTTCATGATACTTTGGGTACGTATATTTTATAGATCTAAATTTTTAATTCTATTAGTTCAGGCGAAAAGCCTTTGCTTCTTCTTTCGATTGGATAGAAGCTCATACTCGACTTCAACAACAGGTTTGGTGCTGATGTGTCCAAATCCCATGCTCCTACGCCGGGTTGATTGATGTGTCAAAGACTAATGTTCAGTCATTGTCTCTCGTTAACAACATGTTGACATTCTTGCTCAGTTGGAAAATTGATGGCTGAGGTCTCTCTTGGAAGATGTCAATTTGCATAGAAAATAACACCATAATTCAAAGTTTTTCTGAAATGGTAACAAAAAGGGGAATCAAGAAAAGCGGAAGATGCCTTCCATCTTGCTATAGACTGTATTATCACCGACATTGGTCATCGTTTAAATGAGCTATTTTCAGAGTTTCTTCAGAACATCTCTTATATTGAATATTTTCGTATGATTTTTTTCTTTTGAAACATGTCGTGCATTAAACAAAACCCGTCGAACGAATATTTTTTGACAAAATATCAAAGGTTTACCTTTGTTGAAACAAAAAAATAGGACACATTTCAAACTCGTGATTGTATTATGATTAATCTGTGCTTTAAACCACTTGGAGTTCTTGTCTAGCGTGAACCTTGATGATATTTATTGGTTAAATATACGACTATTCTTGTTGATTAATTTTAACTATTTTATACAATTGAAACTTGCATATTTATGTTTAAAAATATTATGTTAAATTGTTTTTATTATGATCGGGGTGGGGACGGTGCCCCTACCCCCCCCCCCCCCCCCCTTCCGACAAATGATTCGAACTACTTATGTTTTTGAGTTCGCCATACCTAAATAAATTATTGTCCTTTGCCACTGGCTGGAGACCACCGGAGTATGGGGTGATCAAGATTAATGGGAAAGTTGCAGCATCTCCGCATACTCCATATTGATGGGAACAACGATCGAGTGTCGATCCATATTGCAAGTCCCGGCGCCACCTGCTAGGGCGCTGCCTCTCGCTGCTCGCCGCCTCTATACACCACCACGCCAGGAGATGATATCGGATACGGCATGGCCGCCTCGATGCTAGCCGCTCCGGGCGCTGCACCACTACTGATGTGGGGATGTGCAATCTGCAATACTGTATGTATAAGTATTACAATTCGATTCAGTACATACCACTTGCTAATCTTTTTTGTAGATAGAGAAGAAATTATTTATCGATTTGTATACTACCATAGAGTTGGAAGGCAAAACCAAAAGAAGAATTGAGAGAAATTATTTATCAATTTGTACACTACCATAGAGTTGGAAGGGAAAAACAAAAGAAGAATTGAGAGAAATTATTTATCAATTTGTATACTACCATAGAGTTGGAAGGAAAAACCAAAAGAAGAATTGAAAGTACAATTTATTTTTCCAAAAAACAATTTTGATTCAGAAATGAAGATAAAGACTCCCTCGCAAGCAAAAAAAAAAAGAGGAAGACAACGACGATTTGTCACACTATCATTTTTTATATTAATACTACAATTATGATATCATATATCATGTCATAGTATCTTCTATGCCTTTCACTACTAAAGAAAAAAATGTCTATTTTGTTTCGTGGTTTTTGTCTTCCTCGCCCCCCTATGATCAAACACTGGCTCCGCCCCTGCCTACACCACAATATTTGCTAATATTTTTCAGAAGTCTTTCATGATTGGTTTAGTTTCCTTTTCGCATTGTCCTAGGGAAGCAAATAAAGTGGCGCATAACTTAGCTAAGAGGACTTTCATTTTAAAAAATTATGTGTATTGGGACGATGATCCCCCTAGTTGCATAATTCAGGACATTATTGATGATGTAAGTATGTTATAATATTAATAAAGTGCGCCAAAAGGCTTTCCCGTAAAAAAATCTTTGGCTGGTGTTGGGGGGTGTAGGAGGTGTAGCTCACTCCGATTCTGCATTCCTCGGAGCCTGTATCAAATCATATGAGACCCTCTCATTATGTAGACGTTATCTCTCCGGGGACTGTGTACAATTCGCTCAGTTTCGTGGTTTTCAGAAGGTAACGATAGAGACAGACTGCCTAGAGGTGGTTAATGTTTGGCACTCGAGAGAGGCCTCGCGGTCAATAATTGCACCGCTGCTACATGAAATCGGAGAGCATTCTTTTAGTTTCTCAGTTTTTATTTCAACATGTATTAAGATCCGCCAACTTTCCGGCTCACCTTTGTGCTAAGTATGCTTGCGCTATAAGAGGGACCGAGAGTTGATTCGATAGTACTCCTAGCTTCCTAATAGCAACCTATTGGCTGATTGTCCCAGGATTGCATTTGTTGAATAAAAGCTCCCAAGTTCTACGCAAATAAAAAACAATGAAAATTGGGACGTACAAACCCTTGCTTACATTGTTAGGAGGGTGGTTGTACCGAACTAACGATGCAAGTGGGATGGGTCATCCCGCAATTCCCGCCTCCCATCCCGCCTGTAAATTCCATGAATCCCATACGTTAGATCCCGTTCACATTGACGAGATTAGGGCATGTACAATGGTAGGGAAGACGAGTCTTCTCTTAGACCTCCACGTCATTTAGAGAAGGCAATAAATATCGGTCGTACAATGCGTTATCTCTTATTGTCATCTCTAGCAATTAATGAGAATTAACTAAATTTAGTATGAAATTGACTTAATAAGAGAAGGCATGTGGTACAATGGACAAAATAGCCTTCTCTTAATATTTAAGAGATCATCCCTTAGCTAAGGGAAGACAACCCTCTCTTCCCTCATTCTCTCTACTCCAACTAAGCAAAAATCCAACGTGGCATCTCTAAGAGAAGGCTGACATCACCCCATTGTACATGCCCTTAGCAGCTAGCTCCCGATTATTCCGTTAAACACTGGCTGGATACCTATGCATGCAGAGCTAGCTGCGTAAGGCGAGCCCCAGGAAATACATGCACGATGCATGCAGGATGCTCCAATCTGGGGTCGTTTCTGCTCAAGTTTAATCACGTGGGTCCCGTTGGATACCCATGTCCAGCTACGAAATATCCCAGCTCTTCCATTTATTCTATCGCACAAATCTCGAAACATGCTTTCGCCCCGCTATATTAATATAGCAACCACCAGGCACAAAGTTGAGAGTTGAGACCACTGATGGGGCAAACAGCACAGTCAAGCCAAAAAGAAAAGAAAGAGAAAACATTGCCAACATCGGCGGATGAACAAAAACAAAGATTACTCGCAACCGTTGCGCCCTCCAAGGATTTCACCACGATACTAGCATTCTGAATTGTCGCGTACCAAGCAACAGCTCCAAGAAGGAAAGTGACGATGTTGCTACCCGGACTGGTCCTGGGATTTCCCCCGGTACGCAATCGGGAGTGGGGAAGGGGTACACCCTTCAGAAAGGGAGGGCGACACTAGCGAGTGTCACCGCGTCGTTGCCAAAAAGACAAGGATTTCTCCCGACCCCCAAAAAACCACATCACCGGACAATCCGGATCGTTCTACCAATCTTGCCACCCACCAACATATGCCACCTCGGTCTTGAATTCACCATCGTTGTCTCACCATGACAAGAACTGCGAGGCCGGACTGAAAAGAGACAGCCGTAGACAACGGGCGGCGGTACCACAACCACGCGGGAGGGAACAACCTCCACCGCCATAGACGGTCGCCGACTAGACACATCGACAGGAGCAAACCAGGCCATTGGAGCCGGAGGGCGGCAGCAGCACGGCCACCTGGAGGACGTCCTCCACCCGCCACCTGCGGGTGCCGACCAGACGCGGTAGCAAGGACACACCAGGCCGGGCAGGCCCGGCCGGGCCTCGGGAGGGCCCGTAAAGTCCCCGCCGCCGCTACCCTCCTGTTCGACACCATTGGTCCGGCCGGACCCAGACGGTCAGCTAAGCTCCTGATGACCCACAAATGTAGGGGATCTATCGTAGACTTTTCGATAAGTAGGAGTGTCGATCCCAACGAGGAGCAGAATGTGTTGACAAATGGATTTCAGCAAGGATTTACTGCAAGCACTAAAAGAGAAATATTTTTGGAGTTTTGATATAAAGAGCAAATAAATAACAAGTAAATAAAAGAGTGCTACAATAATTGCAGCAAATAGCCCAATCCTTTTAAGCTCAAAGGACAGGCCGGTTGTGTTACTTATGATGATTAAAACGTTCTCGAGGACACATGGGAGTTTCTGCCTAGCCATTTTCATTGCACGCCGTTGGTTAATCTTCAACGTTTTGATAAGGTGTTGTGTGGGTGAACCTATGCTAATGCACCGCCCTTACTTGGACAAGTACATATTTGTGATTAAACCCCTTGCAAGCTTCCGCAACTACAAGAAAGTAATTAAGATAAAAATCTAACCACAGCCTTAAACTCCGAGATCCTACAATCCCTAGTGCACTAGTTTGCGAATTGGGGTTTAGGTTTCTGTCACTCCGGCAACCCTACCATCAGCAAACTAAATACACCATTCATTCCCCTAGGCCCCTCTAAAGGTGAAGTATCATGTAGTCGACGTTCACACGATACCACTAGAGGAATAACACCACAACATTTATCAAACCATTAAATATTACTCAACATTATGCAATTACTAGCAACTAGGCTTTCCCCATGTCCTCAAGAACCAAACGAACTACTCACAAGACATCATATAGATCATGATCAGAGGTGATATGAATATGGGCAACAATCTGATTGTAACAATAATCCACCGATAAAACTCACAAGCATCAACTACAAGAGGTAATCAACACCCGGGAAGTGATTCCAATGAACTAATCAAGATACAACGACGAATGCTACAGCGGGATGAGATGGGATGGTGATGGAGATGATGGTCCTGGTGATGGAGATGATGTTGATGATGATCCCGATGATGCCCGGCGTGGTGGTGATGACGATGGCGGCATTTTGCCCCTCCGGGAGGGAAATTCCCCAGCAGATTTCTCCCTGCCGGAGCTCTTCTTCTCTCTCTGTTTTCCGCCTCGTGGAGGCAGCGAAAAAATTAACCCTCCATGCCCCCGAAGTTTTTAGGTCCGAGGGATGAAGTACATCGAAGGGGAGCCGGAGAGGGGCCACAGGGACCAGGGGCGGGCCCCACCCGCGGCCAGGGGTGGACCCGCGGCTGCTGGCCGCCCCTGCTCCCTGGAGCTCGCCTCTGTGCGCCCTTTTGGATCTGTGGCTTATTCCCAAAAATAGTTATCTCTGAATTTTTCTGGAATTTTTGGGGCTTCCGAAGTCAGGTGTCTTGACAGGTACTTTTCCAGCTGATTCCGGGCTCCGGCAGATGAATCCCCAATAATTGCAAAACATGCAAAATAGGATAAAATAACATAAGTATTGCATAATAATATGAAATATATCAATGAATAAAGATGAATTATGATGTAAAATAGTGATGCAAAATGGACGTATCAACTCCCCCAAGCTTAGACTCCGCTTGTCCCCAAGCGAAAACTGAGCTCGGTAAACATGGCCACATGTTTATGGAGTGAAGTGTCGATACATAAAAAATACGAACATGAAGCATCAGTATTTACTCACCAAACACAAATATATTCAAAACAGCAACCATCTCTCATAAAGCTTCTCGAAGACAAGTAATGCATCAATAACATGTTAACGTGAAGTAGAACAAAAACTTATTGAGCAATGGCAAACTATGACTTCAGTTAAGAAACAATTAGACTTGTCAACTCTTATTTCAAGAAAGATCCATTTAAATGCTTCAACTATCGAGTCATCTTTCCATGAGTTGCAAATCATCAGGGCTGTATTCTCATGATAAAAGCATTAGAACCGACATAAGAAAAAATGATAAACTATTTGAAACATAATAGACCTAATGCAAATATCATAAATGATAACATCATAGATCAACACTTTAAGTTTGCTTGGGTAGAGGAAGTGGGTAAACTGACTCAACAATAAGTAAAAGAAAGGCCCTTCGCAGAGGGAAGCATGGATTAATCATGTGCTAGAGCTTTTTGATTTGTAAAGACAGAATTAAAACAATTTTGAGAAATGCATGCTTCCGTCAACGATTCCACGGCGAAGAAAACTAGCTAGTCCCCCATAACAAGCAAGGCTTTTAGACCTTTGACAACGGCTGTTTTTTAGAGGAATGAGGTCACTCCTCTTTCTCCTTTGTTTCACCACTAACCAATGTTTTGACTGATTTCTCAGGTTTGCATTGTGTGGAGGAGAATGGTGGGTTATACTTATATTTTGCTTAAGCCATCTCTCGGGTCAAATTCAAGTGAGGACGTGAACCATCAACACCGAGTGAAAAGGGGGGAAATGACCTTGCTCGTCACAAGTTATAACTAGAGTCTCACTGCTTCCTCATGAGCTTGAAAACAGAGACACAAAAAGGAATATTTTGAAGTTTTAAAGATAGCACATGCCAAATTTACTTGGAGTGGCAGGAAATACCATGCATAGGTAGATATGTTGGACACTCATGGCGGGTAATTCGGCTCAAGGATTGGATGCACGAGTAGTCAGTCCGCTCAGTACAAGGCTTTAAGCTAGCAAAGGCTTTATAGCAAACATAAAGTGTTGAGAGATGTAAACCAAATATGTTATCTAAAACAATATATCAAATATGCAACAGAAAGCTTATCATCACTGCCAGAAATAAGACTTTCACAAAAGGGCATAAGCTAGAGGGCTTACAAGCATGTAAGACATAAAGGATAATATATTTGCAAGTAAATTCATTTTCTCTACTCAAGCATCAAAGCATTATTGCAAGTTAATCAAAGTCATGCTTGCTAAAACTGAATAAATTTCTACTCACACACCCAATGTTGAATCACCAATTACCACAAGACCAGTGGATGAGAGAGATTGCCATAATAAAATATAAAGTGCAGAAGAATAAAAAGATATTTCTCATTTATATTCCATTATAGAAAACCACACACCAACGGATACATAGAACTCTCAAGGACTGATAACACACACTGCATACCATACTACACAATAACTTCTCTACTCAAGATACGACTCACACGACTATAATAATAAAAAGATAAAAGATGATGATACCGGGGCACTCCCTAAGCTTGGAACAAGCCAAGGGAGTGCCATTACCCATAAGATGAATCACTCCCTCGGTGGCGATGGTGTACTATCGCAAGAGGTGTTAGGAGGTACTGAAGCCGTCGGCGGAGCTCGAGATTCTCCGCCTCTAATATTGCAACTTCCGCCTTCAAGCAACGAAACTGCTCACAGAACTGATCAGCAATTCTATGAGCATCTACCAGCAAGGGAGCAATGTTGGGATCCTGCTGTTGTGGTACCGTTCCTGGAACATCATGAGAATAAGCACATTGAGGATTAATAGATCCCACGAAAGTGGGGTTGCTTGGCCTTGGATTCCTGGTTCTCCCTCCTAGCTGACGTGATGCAGCCCTCCTCACTTCTTCCCGGACATTGCGCTCCAGCTCCGCCTTCCTGGCGGCGATCTCTTCCTCGGTTGCCCAATTCATAAAATCGTCGTGGTTGATGTCCTGCTGGATCTGACGAAGGCGCCTCACTGCTTAATCTTCTCTGCTGGATCCGAAGGAATACATATAGATGGAGAATTCCGAAACCCTGCCAAGAAAACTCGAAATGAAAACACGACGGAAAACACAGGATACGCTTCTTGAAAAATTCGGGAAAATATATAGTCTGGAGATTTGCAATAAAAGGAAGAAAACGAGACGCGACAGAGTCGGAGACAGTGCCCTAGGGCCAGGGCGGGCCCCACCCCCGGACAGAGGAGGGGCCACGGACGATGGCCGCCTCTGCCTCCTGGGCTCCGTCTCGGGCTCCGTTCGGTCTCCTAATTTTCTAAAAACAAATAATATAAATTTTCTAGAATTTTCCGAGGTACTTTCCTTACCGAAATAGTTAACTATCCGTTTTCTGGTTCTGGAGTCTTCTGGTATTTGGTTTCGATAAATTCTTCCGGAGAGACCACTTGAATAACATCGGCATCTTTTTCCAATGGATTGTCGGAAATATAGTGCTTGAGTCGTTGGCCATTCACCACTTGAGGCTTGTCTCCATCAAGATTGTTGATCGTGATAGCCCCGGAACGATAAGCCTCCTCAACGATGAATGGTCCTTCCCATTTAGAGAGCAGTTTTCCTGCAAAAAATCTGAGACGAGACCTAAACAAAAGCACTTTATCACCAACATTAAATTCTCTTTTTAAGATTTTCTTATCATGCCATCTTTTTTACTTTCTCCTCAAATAAGCGAGCATTTTCATAATCTTCATTTCTCCACTCATCCAAAGAACTCAATTTAAGCAATCTTGTTTCACCGGCAAGAGTAGGATCAGAATTAAGTTGTCTAACAGCCCAATAAGCTTCATGTTCTAATTCAAGGGGCAAATGGAATGCCTTCCCATAAACCATCTTATAAGGAGACATGCCCATAGGATTTTTATAAGCAGTTCTATAAGCCCACAAAGCACCATTAAGTTTTTTAGACCAGTTCTTCCTAGACTTGTTAACGGTCTTTGCAAGATTAGTTTAATTTCTCTATTAGTTAACTCAACTTGCCCACTAGTTTGAGGATGATACGGTGAAGAAACTCTATGATTAACATCATATTTAGCTAGAACCTTGCTAAAAGCACCATGGATAAAATGAGACCCTCCATCAGTCATAAGATATCTAGGTACTCCAAACCTAGGAAAGATAACTTCTTTAAGCATTTTTAGAGAGGTCTTTGTTGGAAATATGCCCAAGAGGCAGTAATAAAGTTTATTATTTATCATATTTCATGTTCATGATAAATGTTTATTATCCATGCTATAATTGTATTGATCGGAAACAAATACATGTGTGGAATATAAACGGAAAAGTGTCCCTAGTAAAGCCTCTAATAACTAGTTCGTTGATCAAGTGTTGGTTAGAAGTTTCCTAACCAAGTATTAATGAATCACTTGATAAACGGAGTTATATCATGGGGATGATATAATGGAAAGACCCAATTTTAGTAGATGTCAAATATAGTTTCCTTAGACCATGAGATTATGTTACTCCCGCTTACCGGAAAAGTACTTTGTGGACATCAAACGTCATCTCGTAACTGGGTGACTATAAAGGTGTTTTTCAGGTATCCCCGATGGTAGGTTGTTGGGTTGCATGAATCAAGACTGGGATTTGTTCGTCCAACTGTTGGATAGATTTCTCTGGGCCCTCTCGGTAGCATAGCATCCAAACGCTTGCAAGCATATGACTAAGTGTATAGTCATAGCGGATCCTATCCTATGGGAACGAGTAAAAGAGAACTTGTCGGGAACGAGATTAATCGGATATGGAGATATGGGCGATTAAGTCTCGGACAAGTAAGATATCGTGAAACAAAAGGAATCATATATGGATTAATTGAATCCCGGACATAGTGGTTCAACTGGTAAAGTACTTCGTTAAATATTTAGGAATTAATATGGACATCCCGGTCCCGCTATTAATATGACATATTCTTGAACCCGCAGGGTCACACACTTAACGTTCGATGTAGTTAGGGCTCGAGATAAATGATGGTGTGAATGAATATTGATTCGGAGTCTCGGATGGGATCCCGGACATCACGAGGAGTTCCGGAGTGGTCTGGAGAATAAGATTCATATAAGGAAAGTAGTTTCCGGAGGTATCGGAAAAGTCCGGGAGGGTATCGGAATATTTTAGAAGGTTCTATAGGAGTGTAGAAGTGGGGCCCTTAGGAGTATGGGGCCTACATGGACCATAGGGGTGGTGCCGCGGCCTAATGGGCCAGCCGCACCAGCCTCCTAGGCCCATGCGGTAAGGGCTAAGGGTCCCAAAAAAGGGGGGCGCCCCAAACCCTAGGGCTTGATTGGGGGCCAAGCCACCCAAGCCGGTCGGCCCTAGGGCAAGGGGGGCCGCACCCCAACCCTGGCCACCTATATAAGGAGGCGAAGGGCAAGGGGCGGCACACCCCTGGTGCTCCCTAGCCGCCGCCACCCTCCCCTGCCGCACAACCTCCTCCTCCTCCCTCCCCTCTAGCTTGTTGCTTGGCGAAGCCCTGCTAGATTTCCACCATATCCACCACACCACCGTCGTTGTGCTGCTGATCTCGTGAGCCTCTCCATCAAATCTTGCGGGATCAAGATCGTGGAGTCTTCATCGAGCCGTACGTGTGGATCTCTCGGAGGCGTTGCTCGTGTGACGCATCGGATAATACATCTCCTCGCGACTAGATAAGTCTAGTTGCGGGGATCGACTAGCCAACCCCTGCCTCGACAAAACACGCTTGGTTTTCTTCGAGGGTGTGATTTGATCTCCTACTTGCTACCACCATCTAGTAGATCTGATCTTGTATTGGGTTTTATTCCGCTATGTTTGCGTAGGAATTTTTTTTTGTTTTCTATGCTGCAACCATACAGTGGTATCAGAGCCTAGATCTATTCATAGATGTTGGTGCGATTAGAACACAAGTGTTGTGGGCGGTGATATTTTTGTTGCTACCTTCTCGCGTGTACTTCGTATATTGTTGGATGGTTGGATTGAATCGGCCCGGACCAACTTTACTCGTCCACGCACGAGAGACCGGTTCCACGACTGACATGCAACTTGTATTGCATAAGTGGCTGGCGGGTGTCTATTTTTTCAGCTATGGTGAGATGCGATTTGCAATGGGAGGCCTTTAAAAAGGATGAGTAAATAAGCGACTCTCATATCACCGTTGTGGCTTTGCGTAGATTAGAACGGTTCTATCTCATGACCCATAGAAGCCACGTAAAATTTGCATAAACAAAGTGGAGGACGTCTAACTTTTTTTTTTGCAAAGGGTTTGTGTCGGAGATTGTCCCCAGGAACTAGGGGTGTCTCCAAGGTATCGTGTAAGGGGCTGAACACGGAGTCAAACAATCCACAACGTGCTCCGGCGACGGTGCTCGTCAGGCTCGCGGCGGACGACACTGCAGAGATTGACACAAGGTATTACCCAGGTTCAGGGCCCTCTTGTGGAGGTAAAACCCCTACGTCCTGCTATGGTGTATTGCACTGCTTGGAGAGTTTACAGTACAAGGAGAGAGCTTGTCGAGCTCGAGGTGGCTAACAATGGCTAGGGTTTCTTCGGAGCTCCTAGGTGAAGAGCCAGTCACCAGGGGTCGAACCCCTTGCTGGGGCGTGCTCCTCCTCCTTTTATAGGCGTCCTGGGCCTCTTCTGCCCAAACATTTGGGCGGGAAGGGCTACCACATGGCGACGAAGGAGGAGGCGCGGTGCACCGTAAAGGTGAGGTCTACCATAAAGGTGAAGCTCGTGGACGCAGTCCATGGCAGGGGAACGGCGTCACCAAAGCTGAAAAGGGGCACCGACCAGCTGGACCGGGAGCTGGCGCTTGCCGAGGTGGGAGGTGGCCCACGGTGACATCGTCCTTGGAGCGTAGCTGCAGACTGTTCCCTTGTCACCAAAGAGGCAATACTCATTGTCCGCTTTGCTTGGCTCCGCTTTGTTGACTGCTTTATACATGGAAACGGCAACTGCGGCGTTGTCGTCATCGCGCGTAGGCACGCGCGTCACTCTGCACCCGGCGCTGAGCCCATGTGCGCTCTGCCGCGGGAGCAGAGATGGCTTCATGAAGAAAGCGCTTCGCGAGGCGAAAAGCCTCGCCAAGCCCTTCAGCTTGGTCCTTGGCAGAATTGCGGGCGGCGTCAGAGACGCCTTGTCGAAGAGCGATCCCTCGCCAAGGGAAAGAACCCTTGGCGAGGAGAAGAACCCTTCGCGAGGAGAGAAATCCTCGCGAAGCTCGCCAGGCTTGGAGAGCCTGGTCCTTAGCGAAAATCATCCAAAGAATCTTGCGGGCCCTGGCAGGCCGGCCCGTGGTACCCTGGTTTCCACTGTGCCGACAGTAGCCCCCGGGCCCGCGATGGGCACGCCGAGGCCCATGGACGAAGGCGAAGCGTCGAGGGGCCAAAGATGCCTGGCAGGGCCGCGACACGTGTCACGCAGCGGTTGCGCCCGCGGCCACGACCTCCTCGGCTCCAACGGGCGACGTGGTGGGGCCCGCCACGACTCGAGTGCTGGTCAATAAAGCCTGGGCGCGCAGGCGGCGCCCATTACTTCTCCCGTAACTCCTCCGCACACTTCTCCCCACGCCTCCAATCTCTCCAGAGAGCTCCAATCTCCAGAGCACTCTTCTTCTTCTCCGGCGACCATGGCACCCAAGAGAGCAGCCGCCGACTTGAAGGGCAAGGCCACCGCGCAGGCGAGCTCGTCTACGGTGGCGGCGCGGGCGGGCACGTCCGCGGCGATGGCGCGCGCCGCTGCTCTCGAGGGAGCACTGCCGCGGACGCGTGTCACTGCGGCGACGATAGCGACGGTGCGCCACCTGGCGGCGGCGAAAACCAACGAGCACGGCGCCACCGAACTGAGGCCGGCCGGTAGCAGGCTTACCGACACCTTCTACCCCATCTTTCTTCATACTCTCTACGCCGGCCTGGTACCACCATTCTCTGATTCCTCCTGGCGATCTTGGAGACGTACCAGATCCAACTCCTTCATCTTCATCCCAACTCCATCCTCATCCTTGCCATCTTCGCCCACTTCTGCGAGGCCTACGTCGGCATCCGCCCCTCGGTGGCGCTCTTCCGCAGTTTCTATTCTCTTCGGAACTCCGCCAAGGGCGAGCGGCTTGGGTGCGTCTCCTTCCGCATCGTCGACGCCAGGAGCGACAACTACATCCCCATCGCCTGGAGTGGCGAGGACGCCGTCACCAAGGTGACGAAAAAGGTCGACAAGTTCCGCGAGAAGTGGCTCTTCGTCGACGCCAAGGCCACACACCCTCTCCTGGAGGTGCCCGAGGCGCCGCCGAGGAAGTGGGCGCGCTGGGCGAGCGCGGACTTCAGGGGCTCGAAGCTTGACGCGGTGTACGTGTACATCCGTCACATCCGCGAGGCAGGGGTCACCGGCCAAATGGTGGCGAAGGACTTCACCAGGCGCCGCATCGCTCCCCTCCAACAGCACGCCGAGCCGGTGTGGCGATACAACGGCAAGGACGACGCCATGCGGCTAAGCAGGGACGGCTTCGAGCCTGATGTGCTCCGCCAGATTATGAACGTTCTCTTCACATCGCCGGAGATCCCGTCCGCCAAGAAAGAGGCGGCCAAGCCGCTCATTGTCTTCGCCGAGGAGAGCATAGAGGAGCAGCGCTCGCATATGCCCACGTTCGACGAGTGGGGAATCGTGCCCGCGGGGCACAGCGGGCCTCGCCCTAACCCGTGGGCGGCGGAGCCGGAGTACGTGGATGAGGCTCCTGAGGCTGAGGAGGCCGAGTCCGCCGAGGAGGAGGCCTCGAGAAGCGAGGACCCCCTTGGCGAGGACGAGGCTTCAAGGGGCGCTGACCCCGTCGGCGAGGGCGCCGGATCCTCGAGGAGTGCCCACGCCGAAGTGGACCTCCAGGTGCTCTCCTCCGGCGACGAGGAGGACGCCTTCCGCATCGTCCGCTCCCAGCGCGCCGAGGAGGAGGAGACGAGCGGCGGCGGAAGAGGGCGCTGCGAGCCCCGCTCCAAGGAGGTCCACGACAGGAGGGCCGCAACCGCGGGAGGCATCCCTCGCGCGGAGACAGGAGCGGCCCGGGAGGAGGCCGGAGCAAACCTCATCCAGCCTCCCAAGGCGAAAAAGAGGGTGTGGGTGATGGCTGGCGAGTAAGCCCTCGACTTCTCCTTCTTCCTCAATATTTCACTTTAAGAATTCCCCCCTTTGAAGGATTTTCGACTTGTCTTCCTTTCAGGCAGCCCGCGGAGCCAAAGAGACGGCGGCTCGGCGGGGCTGGAGGGACCACCAGCGTCGCCATGGAGACGCCTGCAGCCGGCGAGCCGCAGCAGGCAGTTGTTTCTCCCGCGGTCGAGCACCGCGCGGAGACGGTGATGGCCGAGGAGAGCGTAGCGTCGCCGATTCGGGCGGCGACTCCTCCAGCGGCGGAGCACCGCGTGGAGGAGGAGACCGCAGAGGCGGCGGCGTCGCCAACCAGGGCGGCGACTCCTCCAGTCCAGCAGGAGGCGGAGGAGGAAACCGTGGACGAGGACATCGTCGCGGAGCCGCCTCCAGAGGAGGGGGCCTCGAGAAGGGCTGACGCGCCTGGGGCCGCGGCGGACGCGGCCGTTGCAGAGGGGGCCGGAGGCGCCCCTGTGGAGCAGGAGGCAGAGACACCTCTGGAGCCCCCGAGCGACGGGGCCAGGGGCGAGGAGATGCCCAGCCCCCTGAGGGCTCTCGACGCGGGCGGCGAGGGAGACGCCCCCACGAGCCCTCATGCCGCGGCGGGGGCCGCTACAAGTTCGGGGCAGGATGCCCTAGGCGCCTCGACAAGCGTCGAGGGAACTGCACCCAGCAGCAGCGTGGGAGTCTCCTTGGCGCTGCAAGCGCCGCATCGCCAAGCGGCCTATCGCCGGATCGTCCTCAACCGGGCGCGGCGAGCGCTCGACGGGCTGGAGGAGCAGCTCGCCAAGGAAGAAGACACCCTGGCGGAGGAAAGGGCAAGGCTTGGCGATGCCTGGATTCTTCTCCACGAGAGGGTGGAGATGTGTCGCCGGCAAGACGCGTCGGGAAAGGCGGCTCGCGAGGAAGCGATCCGCTTCGCCAAAGAGACCCGCGACAGCATCAAGCGGGAGGCGCAGGAGGTGATGGAGGAGCTCGACGCCGCCAGGGAAGCACTTGAGGCGGAAACCACCTCCAAGCATGACGAGCTGGCGGCCGTGAAGCAGAAGATTGCCGCCGACTCTGAGGCCGCCAAGGCCAGCCTGAACGAGCTCCGCGAGCAACTGGACGCCCGCGAGGGGCAGCTGGCGCCTCGCGAGGTCGAGCTGAAACGGCGCGAGGAAGAGCTCGCCCTCCAGGAGAAGGAACTGCAGCGGCGCGAGGAGCAGATCCAGCTGCTCGCGAAGGACCAGGCCACCCGCGAGGGGCAGCTGGAGGAGCGTGAAGGTCGGGTGGCCACCGACGAGGCCAACCTTGCGGCGGAGCACAGGAGGCTCCAAGAAGAGGCTGACCTCAAAGTCAAACTCGTCCGCGAAAACCTCTCAAAGGAGTATGACGAGAAGGTCGCGAAGCACGAGGACCGCCTCAAGACCAAGCGCAATGAGCTCGAGAAGCGCGTCAAGGAGCTTGAGCAGGAGGAGAAAAGGTTGACCTCCTGCCTCGAGGTCTCTCGGGAGGCCCAGGCGCACGCCGAGGGGAACGCCTTTGCCTTGGAGAGGGACCTGGACGATCTCCGGCAGCAGGTGGGGCCGGTCGCGGCCCTGGTGGAGCAGGCACGAGACCAGCGCCAGGTTGACCGGTTCATGACGCGCCAGCGTCAAAGCATTCTCCAGAGCTTGGTGAGCCGCGTGCGCGCCGTCGGGAGAGATCTGAGGATCGACGTCCCTTCCTTCTCCGCGGCGACCGACGACGAAACTTCATACTCGCACTTCTTCGAGCAGTTCCTCGGAAAGCTTGAAGGGGTCGCGAAGAGCTTCGACAAGCGTGTCGTGGAGGAGAGTCGCGACCTCCTTGTCGTCGCCGTCACCAACGTCTTCAGCAACCTCGTGAGGCTCCAGCCCTCACTTGATCTTGAGGACGTGATGGCGCCACCGCGCGCCATCAGCGACAAAGCGCGGGAGACCGCCAAGCAGGCCGCCATCGCGTATGCCAAGAAATTCGACCAAGTCTTGGTCTATGAAGACGAAGGCGACGGCGAGGGAGGTGCCCTAGGAGCAGGAGCTGGCGCGGATGGAGCGGGGACCTCGGGAGGCGCGATGGCCTGAACTCCTTCCTGTAGCTGAACGTGCCAAGGGCACATTTATCTTAGCCATTTTGATTGTAAACTTTGTAAAAACTTGTCAAGTTATATTTGAGTGTGCTTGTGAATGTCCCTCGGGAAACCTTTGTCCTTCCCCCTCATGTCTTTTTCGCTCTACGTCTTAGGACCCTCTCTTAGCGCTACACCACCGCCGCTTCGGTATGTGCGAGTCAGTGCTCCACAAGTCCGGGGGGTGCGTGAGGCCTCAAGAAGTAAGAGCTCCGCGAAGCGCGATGCTTGGGGCTCCCCTTTGACGTGCAAGCAGCCCATGAGGCGTGGAGAGAGAAAAGAGACTCGAGGAGCAAAGACCAGCAAGAGAAATTCTACCAAGTTCTTGTACTTAGCTTGACGAGGCGTTTTTCGCCTTGAAGAGGGTGTTGGTTCCCTGGCGAGGCGTTGTTGCCTTGGAGAGGGTGCTTGATGCTTGTAGGGCCTGTTTTCCTGCACTTGGAGAAATAGGCATATCCACAAGCATAGATAGCTAAAGAATCTTATGGTGCTCGTAGGTTCCTTCATGTGTGTCTCGCGAGGAGAAACAGGTACCAAGGTTTTGGTGATCCTTGGTGAGTTCACGTGCGCGGGAGCTGACCCATGAGTTCAGAGCTCCTTGGGAGTTGACATGCATGAGAGCTGACCCGCAAGTTCAGAGCTCGGATCCCTTGGGTTTTAGTGCTGCCGGGATGCTCCCGTGGCATGGCACCCTGCTAGCCCCCGCTCGTGAGATACACAGGAGGGATCATACGAGCGAGAATAAAAGCGAATAACACGAGCTAAGCACGAAGTTGACAAACATGCTGGCGCGATGCGCAAAGGTTCAATTTGGCCTGAAACATAGGCTCATTACACTGGCCTGGCCAGAAGCACAAAAAATCCACCATGCTCTTGGCATGGGGTCCACATTCTGTGGCTGAGACTCTCGAGGGGCGTGCCCGAGGCAGACGCATGTAGAGAGAGCTCAGGGGGCCCCTATGCGGGGGTGGCTTTTTAGCCTGCGTTCCACCATGACCGGCATGGGGATCCACTCGCCAAGACATGGTGCCTGAAGAGTTTACCATGCCGAGGCTTGGTGGCTTGGGAGTCTTCTCGAACGGCCCGCGGCAACGTGTAGTAGAGAGGGGAGCCCGAAATTTTTCCTCGTGGAGGGTGATAGCGCGTGGCTCTCCCTTGATGCAAAAAATTGCTCGCCGAGGGCGATCAGGGGTAGAACTTGCGTAGGTGCTGGATGTTCCAGGGGTTGGCGACAGGGATGCCGTCCTCCGTCTCGAGCCGTGCTGAGCCAGGCTGGCGATGTGCACGGCTCTGTAGGGGCATTTCCACATCGGGTGAGAGCTTGTGGAGGCCTGCCCTGGAGAGGACTCTCTCAGGACAAGGTCCCCTGCCTTCGAGAGTGCGTGGGCGGATGTGCGGCTGTGATGATCGCGACGGAAGGTCTTGCTGATAACCTTGCTGCTCTCAGGGCCGCATTGCGGCGGAGCCCTTCAAGCAGCAGTAGGTCGTCGTTGGGAGTTTTCGTCCACCTCAGCCTCCTTGAAAGCAAGACTCGCGGAGAGCCATGAGTGATCTCGCTGGGGAGGACGGCTTCAGCGCCATAGACAAGGGAGAACGGCGTCTCACCAGTTGGCTTTGTTGGCGTGGTGCGGATTGACCAGAGCACCGAGGGGAGCTCATCGATCCAATGCTTGCCGCTGGCCCTGAGGCGGTTGAAGCTTCTCGTCTTGAGGCCCTTGAGCACCCTCGGCGTTGGCTCGTTTCGGCCTGCCCGTTGCTTCGTGGATGCGCCCCCGAGGCGTAGCAGATTTGGGCACCGATTGCCTGCCGCAGTAGGTCTTGAAGGCGCCACTGATGAATTGTGAGCCGTTGTCGGTGATGATGCGGTTGGGCACGCCGGAAACGGCAGACCAGGCTCCTTATGAATTTTACCGCCGACTTCGCCGGAATGGTGCGACAGGCTCCACCTCAGGCCACCGGTTGGCGCCGATGGTGACGCAAGCCCCGAGCCACTCGCCTCCAGAGACACTTGTTTTGTCGCGGCCTTCTCCTGGGAGAACAGCTGCTTCTTCTCGCGGGGGCCTCGGGAGGGGTTCCTCGTCCTCGTCGGTGGGTGACGCACCGCGGCAGCCTTGTAGGCCGCCTGCGCAGCGTACAGGGCGTCCGAGACCACGCCGCGGATGACAATGGTGCCACCCGAGCCAGGGATCTTGACGAGGTTGTAGGCGTGGTGGGTCACCGCCATGAATTTGGCGAGGGCGGTGTAGCCGAGTATGGCGTTGTAGGGTAGGCCGATGTGCGCGACGTCGAATCGATCAGCTCGGTGCGGTAGTTGGCCTGGGTGCCGAAAGTGACGGCGAGCCTCACCTGCCCCAAGTGGGTGGTAAGACCCTCTGTCACTCCCGAGAAGGGCCTGGTAGGCATGAGCCGCTCGTAGGGCACCTGCAGCTTCTCGAATGTCTCGACGGAGATGACGTTGAGGCCGGCACCTCCAATCAATGAGCGTCTTAGAGACGGCGATATTGTTGATGGTGGGGGTGCAGACCAATGGATGGTGCCAATGGTTGACGTGGACTTGGGTTGGTCGCCGGAGTCGAAAGTAATGGGGCACTGGGACCACTTGAGGGGCCTGGAGGCCTCGACTCCAGGGAGGGCTGCCGCGACCTCGCGAGCGAGTTGCTTGAAGTGGGCGGTTGGAGCGAGGGGGCCTGAGCCCCACCAAGGATGCAAGCGGCTCCACGAGGTACCTGGTAGCCCTCGTCAGCCTCGGCAGGCCGGTTGTCGTTTGCGGGCTGGGCAGCGTTGGCCTGGGGGTTCTGCTGGTAGTTGTCGTTGTAGTTTGTTGTTCCAGCGTCGCCCCCCCGCGGCCGCTGCGGCCTCCGTTTGCCTCGCGAGGCCTCGCGAGCCTCGCGAAGCCTCTTGATGTCGAAGCAGTCCTCGGTGGCGTGAGAGTGCCTGTTGTGGTAGATGCAGAAAGGAACGATCATCCTTCTTCTCAGGTCCTGCGGCTGGAGTAGCAGCTTGGCGAGACTGCTTGGCGTCAGGCTCTGCCGCGAGGACCGCAGTAGTCTTGTGCTTCTCAGAGGATTCTTCTCTTGGACCCCTCGGCGGGGTCCCCTGGCTCGTTCTTGACGAACAAGCGAACCCTCTTAAGCCTTGGCGCACTTGTCCGCCAAGTCGAAAAGCTTGACGATGGTGGTGATGTTGTTGTGGATGCCGAGCTTCTCGAGCATCCGCACGTCTGTGACCCCAGCCTGGAAGGCCGAAATGACCTGCGCGTCGGTGGCGTTGGGGATCTTGTTGCGCACTTGGCTGAAGCGCTGGATGTACTTGCGGAGGGTCTCGCCGGGCTTCTGACGCACGGCGCGGAGGTCGTGTAGGTAAGGCCGCGCTCGTACGTGCCCTTGAAGTTGGCGACGAAGCACCGGCAGAGCTCCTCCCAAGAGTTGATGGACTCGGCGGGAAGGTTGGTGAGCCATGAGGACGCAGAGTCCTTGAGGGCCATAGGGAACCAGTTCGCCATGACCTTGTCGTCGCCCCCAGCGGCCTGGATGGCCAAAGAGTAGAGCTGCAGGAACTCCAGGGGGTTGTTCTTACCGTCGTAGCGCGGAGGGAGGTCCGGCCTGAACTTGACCGGCCAAACGACGCGACGAAGGCTGCGAGTGAACGCGGCCGTCGTGCCGTAGGTGACCGTGCCGTTGGCAAGGGTGGCGCGGAGGTGGCGCCCGGCGGTGGCGATGTCCTGGACGGCGCGGTTGCGGCGTTCTTGCCCGCGCTCGATGCTCACGCGTGCGTCCTCAGGGGCTCGCTGCACGATCTGGCAGTCATGCGGCGACGACGCGTGCGATGCAGCGCGGCCGTCACGAGGAGGAGCCCCCGCTGGAGCAGGTTGCGGTGCAACCGGTGGAGCCGGAGCGGGTGTGGGTAGGAGGAGGCGCGGGAGGTGCGCCGTGCGCCACATCTCCCACGAGCGCAGAGGGAACCAGGGAACGAGACGGTGCGGGTACCGCGGCGCGAGCGGCGCCGATGAGCTCGGCAACGCGGTTGAGCCAGCCCTCCTGAGCCGCCGGCGTGGGGCGGTACTGCAGCAGCTCCTGCGCCATGAGGAGCGCGGTCGCCGGGCTGGGCGCAGGGCGGCCCAGCGAGGAGGCAGCACGGTCCCGCGACGGGGGCAGGGAGGAGGCCTCCTCTTCGCCGAGGTCGTCCTCAGCGTGGTCGATGTCGTCGTCGTCAGGGTGCTCGACGCGGGGCTCGGGATCGACACGGCGCTCCGGAGCAGAGCCCCCACGCGGGCGGCCACGCGGGCGGCCTGCGGGAGCGGTGGCGGCGCTAGCCGTCCGGCGAGCGAGACGTTCGGCACGAGAACCGGCCATGGCTGTGTCGAGGATGAAGACGCGCCTCAGCCCCCTACCTGGCGCGCCAAATGTCGGAGATTGGCCCCAGGAACTAGGGGTGTCTCCAAGGTATCGTGTAAGGGGCTGAACACGGAATCAAACAATCCACAACGTGCTCCGGCGACGGTGCTCGTCAGGCTCGCTGCGGACGACACTGCAGAGATTGACACAAGGTATTACCCAGGTTCAGGGCCCTCTTGTGGAGGTAAAACCCCTACGTCCTGCTATGGTGTATTGCACTGCTTGGAGAGTTTTCAGTACAAGGAGAGAGCTTGTCGAGCTCAAGGTGGCTAACAATGGCTACTTGCTGGTCTTTAGATCTAGGGTTTTTGAGCAGGCTCCTGGACTCCAAAAACCGAACCCTTTGCTTGGGCGTGCTCCTCCTCCTTTTATAGGCGCCCTGGGCCTCTTCTGCCCAAACATTTGGGCGGGAAGGGCTACCACATGACGACGAAGGAGGAGGCGCGGTGCACCGTAAAGGTGAGGTCTACCATAAAGGTAAAGCTCGTGGACGCGGTCCACGGCAGGGGAACGGCGTCACCAAAGCTGAAAAGGGGCACCGACCAGCTGGGTAGCGGGCTGGCGCTTGCCGAGGTGGGAGGTGACCCACAGTGACGTCGTCCTTGGAGCGTAGCTGCAGACTGTTCCCTTGTCACCAAAGAGGCAATACTCGTTGTCCGCTTTGCTTGGCTCCGCTTTGTTGACTGCTTTATACATGGAAACGGCAACTGCGGCGTTGTCGTCATCGCGCGTAGGCACGCGTGTCACTCTGCACCCGGCGCAGAGCCCATGTGCGCTCTGCCGCGGGAGCAGAGAAGGCTTCATGAAGAAAGCGCTTCGCGAGGCGAAAAGCCTCGCCAAGCCCTTCAGCTTGGTCCTTGGCAGAATTGCGGGCGGCGTCGGAGACGCCTTGTCGAAGAGCGATCCCTCGCCAAGGGAAAGAACCCTTGGCGAGGAGAACCCTTTGCGAGGAGAGAAATCCTCGCGAAGCTCGCCAGGCTTGGAGAGCCTGGTCCTTAGCAAAATCATCCAAAGAATCTTGCGGGCCCTGGCAGGCCGGCCGTGGTACCCTGGTTTCCACTGTGCCGACAGTAACCTCCTCCTCACATAATGTACAATGATGTTTCTCTGCATGATCTTGTAGATCTTTTCGTTGCGAGTCCAACGAGCCCAAGATCATCGAAACGGAGTCCGGATGCAAAAGATATGCTCGTTTTCGTTATGCTCATTCTGCAGTTTTTCTGAGGGGAGGAAATTCCGGCCCGGGCCCGGAAGTTCCGGCCTGTACCCGGAATATCCGGCCCTATTTTTCCATCCGAGGTTTTTGGCTAAGTCTTTTTCGCATTTCTCTCTGGAGGGGTTCCGGAAATTTGCTCCGGAAGTTTCCTCGAAAATTTCCGGGGGTCCGGAAATTCCGGTCTTTGGTCCGGAATATCCGGCCCAAGGAAATTTGGCTAAGTCTTTTGCACTTTTCTCTCGGGTGGGGTCCGGAACTTTGCACCAGAGGTTTGCTCCAGAAATTTTCGGGGCACCGGAAGTTCCGGTGTAAGCCCCGGAATATCCGGTCCCCGGCCGGAAGTTCCGGCCCTTAAACCCGAAATATCCGGCCCCACATTTTTCCAATGGCTAGTTTTTGGGGAGGCTATAAAAAGCCTGCTTCTTCCCCCAAAACCTGGTTGCTCACTTTTTTAGCTCTTTTCCTCTCTCCTCCATTGTTGCAAAACTTGCGAGCTTGATTCCTCTCAATCTCTCCAATGATTTTTGTCCAAATTTAGTGATTCAAGAGAGGAGATCTAGATCTACCATTCCACCAATCAAAATCCCCTCTAAGTGAGGGAAACTTGTGGATCTAGATGTTAGTGTTGCTTTGTGTTCATCCCCTTTGTTCTTCCTCTCTTATTCCCCCCAAAGCATTTGTTTCTTGGTTGGAATTTGAGAGTGAATGACTTGATCACTTGTGTGTTCTTGCCTCTTGAATTGGTTGCATCGGGTTGCTGTCTCCATGGTGATACGTGAAGATCGAAGTTGAGAAGCTTGTTACTTTGGGTGCATTGTGTTCTCAAGAGCTTTGTGCCTCTTGGGTGCATAGTGTACCCTAGACGGTTGTGGTGCCGTGAAGACTTCGACTTGTGAAGCTTCGGCAAAGTTTGGGCGCCCCCAATTGAGTTGTGGGTGTGTGCCCCAAGAAGAGTTGTATAGGGCTCTGGAATCCGCCTCGAAGGATTCCGATAGTGCAAGGTGAACCAATCCCTTGGGTGAGGTTTATCGGAGAATAGGGTGAGGCCTTTGTGGCATCTTGAGTAGGCCTCTTGTGGCGAGCTCACACCCCTCCAAAGAGACGTACTCCCTTAACAAGGAGGAACTCGGGAATACACCTCGTCTCCGTGTGCCTTGGTTATTCTATACCCGAGCTTTTACTTATGCACTTTACATTGTGATAGCCTTCGTGCTTGAAGTTCATATCTTGCTATCACCTTGTTGCTTGCCTTGCTTAGCATAAGTTGTTGGTGCACATAGATAACCCTAGTAATTTAGGTTGTTGGCTTCTTAATTTAAACATATAGTTTTATTCCGTAATTATCAATCCCCCAAATAAAAAAGTATTAATCACCTATTCACCCCCCCCCCCCCTCTAGGCGACATCCGGGACATTGTTTGTTCTTTCAGTCGGTATCAGAGCCTCGTCTCTCTTGTTTGGCTTGACCGCCTAGAGAGTAAAGATGTCGTTTAGAGGATTAGTGCACGATTCCATGTTTATATTCAATGGCACAAATTTTAATGTTTGGAAAACTCATATGCTTAGTCACTTTCGGGTCTTGGACCCCAATATTGAGCGTATCTTAGATATAGGTTTTCTCCTCCAAATGACTACGAAAGTATGACTTTAGAGGATGAGAAAAACTTATATCTAGATGCTCTAGCCTCTAATGAGTTTTGCAAATTTGTGAGTGTTGTAGTTTTCGAGTCAATCATGCCTCTCCGGGACGCTCATGAATTATGGACAAATCTTCAAGAAAAATATGAAGTGTCCAACTCTATTGAGGATGATTGTTCTCCCTCCACCTCCGGCTGTGACGAGCTATCGTCTTCGTCTACTTTACCAAAATGTGGTAAGCCACAAACTAATGTGATGGTGAGTAGTGATAGGTTTTGCAATATTGATAGTGAGCTCATTTTTGATGATCTATTATCTCTATCGTGTTGTAATGCCTCATCTTTGGACTTAAACTCTTCTAGCACTCCAAATGTCATACATGCTACTTAAACTCTTCTAGCACTCCAAATGTCATACATGCTAGTGTTGTTAGTCCTTGCTTATCATCCAAAAATTGCTTAGATAAATCTCTTGATGATATGGTTGCTTTATCTTGTTGCCATGATAAAAATGCTTGTGTTCCCTCTAACTCTTGCATGAATATTAATGTAGAGGAAACCCAATTAATTGTGGAACAAGATTTGAACTTGAGTAGTTCAAAAATTAATTTTTCTTCTTCATCCATCACTCATTGCCTTATGGCTAAATCTTCTTCTAGTGATGATAATGATAATAATAATGATAATAATGATGAAGAAGATGTGTGGAAAAGGTTAATGCTCTCCTTCAAAATAAAGGTCTAATAATTCTTAAAGCCCTTCCTAACAATAAAAATGCTCAAGCTATCCTCTTTGAAATTATGGAAACGCTAATTGAGCGCGGGGAAACTATTGAGTCCTTGGAAGCAAGCCTTGAAGAAAAGGGTAAGATCGAAAGAGATGATGCTATGGAGAAGGCATCGTTAGAAGATGCTCTTGAGGAAGAGTAAGAGACTCGGGCTTCTCCAGAGGAGAAATTAGAAAATATTGAGGAGTCTCACAATGAAATAATTGCTAAAATCATTAAAGAACGTGACCATGCTCATGCTAAATATAAAGTCACGAAAAATGAAAATGCTAAATTAAATGATGATCTTACCAAGTTGTCTTCCTCTATTCCTAATGTCAAAGATGCTTGTGCTACTAACTCTATTTCTTGTGAAGCATCTACTTTGAAGGAGAATGTTGAGCTAAGGGATGAACTTGAGTTGCTAACTAGCAAGTATAGGAAGTTGGAAGAAAGTCATAAAAAGCTATCTAGCTCTAATGATGATCTTCTAGCATCCTATGCTAGTCTAAAGTTAGCTCATGAGGCCTTCACTACAAAGGTAACATCTAGTGAACCTCATGTGGATAATAGCACAACCGTAACTAAAAATGCTATATTGCCATGTGCTAGTCCTAGTAGTTCATCCACTAAAAATGTTGGTACATCATGTGATGAATTACTTGCTTTGCCTTGTTGCTCTAACAATGATGCATCTACCTCCTCTAATACTTGTGTTGTCACTAACCATGTAGAAAAAGGAGAGCTCAAGGCCCAAGTCACTTCTTTGAAGAAAGGCTTGGAAAAGCGTCATGAGGGGAAGAGGGCACTTGACAACATGTTGAGTGTGCAACAATCCCCAAATGACAAGAGTGGACTTGGATTCAACTCCAACATCAAGAACAAGTCCAAGGTTGAGAAAAAACCAAGTACAAGTCAAGAATCCGGCCAACATCATTTGCTTCAAGTGCAAGGTTGAAGGGCACCATGTTCGTGATTGCCCAATGAAGAAGAAGAAGCCTCTTAGTGAGAAGCAACTAGGGAAGCGGCCTCTTGTTCAATCTCGTGCTCAACCACGAGTTGAACAACGGCCACCTCTTAAGAAGAACTCAAGCCAACGCTCCTCAAGTTAAGGAGCCTAGGAAGAAGAAAGAGAAGAGTCGGTGTTGCTACCTTTGCCGCGGCAAAGGTCATTTTGCTTCTTCATGCACTAACGGTATCGTATCCAACCCTATTATAGTTGATGATGCATATTCTCTTGGGAAGGATAGAATTGGCAATGTGTTTGCCAAATATGTGGGAGCTCAAAGTGGTGTCAAGAAAAGCACCATTTGGGTTCCCAAACCTATTGCGGAAACCTCTTAGGACCCAACTTGGTTGGGGACCAACAAGCTCAAACTTGATCAATAGGTTGTGATGGAGGACATTGGTGACTTGGCTATTTTGAAGAATCAAGGATCTTCATGGTTTTATTTCTCAAGCCAAGTCAATTGGAGGATCACATATCTATCTCATATCCAATGCTTCCTCCTTGCAGTAACATGTATTTAACTCATATATACATTGAAAGTTGCTTGCTCCCTTGCATGTGTTAGTTTTGTTCCTAGCATGTGCTTGTATGTGATATGCTACCTTCCTACTTGTCTTGTTACTCAAGGTTATGTAAGATAGTTGTGTATCATGTATGTCTAACTTTGTTTTGAGCTTTATTGAATCTTGTGCGGATTTCATTTGGCTCTTTGAGATATTAATGGACTATCCCATTTTGGGGGAGTGATGTGCTTTGTGCACTTCACAAACCTAAAAATGTGTGTACATGAGGCACACCACCTAGTATTGATATTTCAACATTATCTAGCTACTATGTGGTATGTCATATTCATGAGAAATTCAAATTCTACAATGTCCATTAATTTCTCTAGTTGGTTTTATTTGCCTCTTGTTTAAAAATAATTGATTTATCACATTATGGGGGAGTAATAAGCTATGTGCATATTAAAATCCCATAAAATGTGAACATTTGAGGTTTGCCACTTAGATTTGATATGTACATTATCTAATTCCTATGTGGCATGTTTCTCAAACAAGTTCCATTTTTCCTTTGTGGTTACCCTTTGGTTCTTGTTTTGTGAGTTTGCTTGGTGTGTTTTTTCTCTAATATGCATTTCCATATATTATGTGAGAAACCATTTGTTTCATCTTATTTTAACCATGGCTTTGCCGATTGGTTCGAATAGTTGGAACTACCACAAACCTTTTTCAAAATATGGCGTTTTAATTCTTATCTCTTGCCATATGCTTATTTGTTGTGAAGTTGGTCTTGAACATCATTCCTATATACCACCGAGAAATATCTCTATATACTCCTTGTCCATGACAAGTGATACTAGTAATTGTGGTGGATTTTGTAGACCATCTTCACATTGGCTCTTGCGTTGATTTGCTTTATCTATCCCTTCCTTGCCTTTTGAATGGATCCTATTTTTGAATCGGTAGTGTCTAGTGTTGTAAATGAATATGGAGAGTAATGATCCCTTGTGTATGCATTTTGTATTCAAAGGCAAATATCTAAGATAATGCCTTAATCTTGGGGGAGCATTCCTTTTTATTTAGAACACTATCCTATCTATCAATATTTGATCTTTTCAATTGGCATGTAATTCTTTATCTTTGTTTTGGTGCCTTCAATTGGTATTAATTGGAATTTAATATCTCCGCAATAGGTATTGTTTCAATTGATATTTTTGTGAGAGTTTTGATACCTTATTGCTTTATTTTACTTTACTTGATTTCGGTCAAGTATCACCCTCTTCTTGGTATCTTTTCTCCTAGTTGATATTTATTTGTTTTAATTGGTATCTTATTTTCTCTTAGTTAGTATCCTATTTCTTTTAAGCCACCTTGTGTTTCATCTATAATTCTTTGGTGGCTCCAAATTTGTCTCATGAGTGCTTGTCTTATGTTTATTGGTATCTTTACACACTCATGTATTTCTTGAAGATCTTTGACTTCATGCTTACCATGGTGAGCATGTTGAATTTTATTGGCTAATAATCTCACTAGCTTTTGGCATTTTCAATTGGTTTTAGTTTCCAATTGGTATCCCTACGCTTGTGAACATATTTCTCTAAAATAATTTTTACCCCGGTTGGGCCTATCTTATGATGAATTTTTGAAAATTGATATCTTCTTATGGCTCAACCACATCTTTGGTGCAAGTGTTATGATTTGCTATTGCATTATGCACTATTGCACTTGTTGCGTGTTCTAGATGATTTTGGGGGAGTGAGGATGCCATTTTTGTGCGCTTCTCCATAGTGCATAAACATTGGGGAGCTTCTCCATTTTTTATTTGGAACTCTTGCTTTGGATCTTTCCGTTTGCTTATCTCCTTTGTGGAGATGTTTAGAATGATTTCATCTTATTTGCAATCTTTGGATCCCAATATAATTTGATTTCTCTATTTGTTCGTTAAAAGGGATTGTCATCACCTTTATGGAGGAACTCAATTATATTGGCTCTATAAATTTTTCTTCCCATTTCAGCAATCGATGCCAATGGGGAGAAGTTTAGAGGGTTTAAGGGAATTTGGGTTTTATGCTTTTGTTGCATTTGCCTTTAATGCGCTTGCATCCTTGCTCGTTTGTCTTGCAAGGATGCTTTATTCATTATAAACCCTTAATAGGGATTGTCATCAATTACCAAAATGGGGGAGATTGAAAGTGCATCGTTGCCCCCATGCATGGTTTTGGTAATTAATGACAATCCTTATGGACTAATATTTGCATTGAGCTATATTTGTACGTGTCCATTAGCTTGCTTGTCTCCATTTGTTGGAGTCAAGGTCTTGCTTGTTCTCCATGTGTTGGAGTCGAGGTTAAGGGAATAAGATCATTTGTTGATCAAGGCCAAAGTGTTCGTCGTCAAGATAAAGGCTAAGTGAAGATATGCCGAAGTGGTGCTTCTCCCATCTTGGTGTATGGGGGAGCCACATGTGAATCTTCACCAAGCGAAGCGCAATCAAGAAGATGGTTAGTCTTGAGGAGATGAAGATCGTCTCCATCGACCTCAAGTGGGTTAATGCGCAAGGCAAAGGTATGATCTTGATACGGTTTCCTTTTTACCGGTCTCATGATGTTTAGTGAGAGATCGGGTTATAGGATAGATAGCCGTACTATCAAGAGGGGCTCTCGACCGAATATCGTGATCGTATCATCGTACAGAGCACAAACCTTTGCATCCATGCAATCATCTATAATGGTTCTTATTTGCCTCTTATCGTGGTGTGATCTTGGTGCTTGTCGTGCTCGTCATGACAAGGCTAAGTTCACCGAAAACAGTTTTCATATGCGTCTTCTATTGCGTTTTCGGTATTGAAGATTTTGCCGGTTCATCCGTGCGGAAGATTTATCTATTCCATTTCTTTGCAAAATCTCCATTGCTTGTTTGCCATTACCAAGGGTAGCTTTTGTCGTCCCCTTTCCAACAAAATTGGTTTCACGTTGTTCGGACTTCATTTGCAAAAGATATGACATTTCCGGTTTTCAAAAAAGAGGTTTTCCCGGCGTGTCCTTTTTAGAGAGGTCAAACTCTCTCCTTGTAACCTGCTCCTCACATGATGGACAATGATGTTTCTCTGCATGATCTTGTAGAGCTTTTCGTTGCGAGTCCAACGAGCCCAAGATCATCGAAAACGGAGTCCGAATGCAAAAGATATGCCCGTTTTCGTTATGCTCATTCTGCAGTTTTTCTGAGGGGCGGAAATTCCGGCCCGGGGTCCGGAAATTCCGGCTTGTACCCCGGAATATCCGGCCCTATTTTTCCATCCGAGGTTTTTGTCTAAGTCTTTTCGCATTTCTCTCTGGAGGGGTTCCGGAAATTTGCTCCGGAAGTTTCCTCGGAAATTTCCGGGGGTCCGGAAATTCCGGTCTTTGTTCCGGAATAATCCGGCCCAAGGAAATTTGGCTAAGTCTTTTGCGCTTTTCACTCGGTGGTGGGGGTCCGGAACTTTGCACCGGAGGTTTGCTCCGGAAATTTCCGGGGCACCGGAAGTTCCGATGTAAGCCCCGGAATATCCGGTCCCCGGCCGGAAGTTCCGGCCCTTAAACCCGAAATATCCGGCCCCACATTTTTCCAACGGCTAGTTTTTGGGGGAGGCTATAAAAAGCCTCCTTCTTCCCTAAAACCTGGGTGCTCACTTTTTCAGCTCTTTTCCTCTCTCCTACATTGTTGCAAAACTTGTGAGCTTGATTCCTCTCAATCCCTCCAATGATTTTGTCCAAATTTAGTGATTCAAGAGGGAGATCTAGATCTACCATTGCACCAATCAAATCCCCTCTAAGTGAGGGAAACTTGTGGATCTAGATTTTAGGGTTGCTTTCTGTTATCCCCTTTGTTCTTCCTCTCTTATTCCCCCAAAGCATTGTTGCTTGGTTGGAATTTGAGAGTGAAGGACTTGATCACTTTGTGTGTTCTTGCCTCTTGCATTGGTTGCATCGGGTTGCTCTCTCCACGGTGATACGTGAAGATCGAAGTTGAGAAGCTTGTTACTCTTGGGTGCATTGTGTTCTCAAGAGCTTTGTGCCTCTTGGGTGCAT